>JASDQU010102898.1:16068-33509 GCA_032191745.1 Picea mariana | reverse complement strand
CGGAACCGTGAAAATGAGACTTTCAGAAAGATTTTGGGGGAATTCCTCCGGAGGAATGTCCTCAACATACATTCTGGGGGGTGTTTATGTTCCTTTAAACTCCCTGAATCTCTTTCGCTTGGCTAAAACCAGAGCTCGCTCAAACTTCTTATGCCTCTTCCGTCGTGAGTTGGCCACGTACCACCCTACGCCTCTGCGAGGCCTTCCCCGTGCTCGTGGCATGTTTAGAACTAGAACAAGAGCCGAAATGCCCCCTATGTTGTTGTTCTCTCTCGGCTTTGTAACCTTCCAATACATCCCAAAGCCACCGAGAATGCTAATAAGGGAGAAAATGGTGGCAATAGCCATTAAGGCTGTGGTCTTAATGCTTTGGTTGGCCGGTCTCCTCGCGTGAGTGAGAGGCCTCATCAAATGGTGGAGGCCGACTGAGTTGATGCCCATCATAAATAGCAAGGCTATGAGGGTGGATGGCCACCATTAATGGCCCCTCCTGGCGTTGCTCCACGTACCCACCCTGCTTCGCGTGGCACCCCATCCGGGGGTTGGAGATCCTTGCTGGCGAGAGTTTGACACTGCTCTGATATGTCTGAAGCTTCAGAGCTACATGCTTCCCAGTATATATGTTCGAGTTCCCTAGAAACTCCTTCATTTTCCAGGTAGTCAGCCACTCTGTTTGCCCCTCTCTTTACATGGGAAGGGGTTATGCTAAGGTTGGCCCTAAGGAGACCTTTGAAGTCCTCGAGCATCCCAGAGAGTCGCCAGCTGGGAGAGATTTTCTGTGGGTTTTCCCCGTGGAGGATTTTAGTGATCAGTTGGATGACGATTTGTGAGTCCCCCTCCAAGATGACCCTACAACTGTGTAGGGCTACTGCGATTCGAAGACCTTGCAATAGGCCGATTAGCTCTGCTGCATTATTTGTAGTCTCCCAAATACCCCGCTACCAGGATTAGGATTTCCCCTTTGGAGTTCCTGATTACAGCTCCATAGCCGCCTGGTCCTGGGTTTCCTTTTGAAGCTCCATCAAAGTTGATCTTTATGAAGCCTGTTGGAGGCGGGGTCCAAGTGGTTGGACTAATGTTTTGGCTCTTAGGAACTTTGATTACCAGTTGGTTGATCAATCTGAGCTACCATCTTTGTAGAGTGCATTGTTCCTCCGGGTTACATTCTTTATCCTTTGGTTGCCAGTTCTTGCTTCTAACTGTTTCCTTGATGAGCATGGCAATTTTTCCCCAAGTTAGTTCTGGTGTGGATTCCTTGGAGTGGAAGATACGTTTGTTTTGCTCCTTCCAAATTTGCCAGAGAATAAACCCCGGGAGGAGTTGCCAGATGTAATTCAGTATGGGGTTGTTGTAAGTGATTAAGTCCCAGTTTTCAATTGTGTCTTTGATGCTGCCTCTATTTTGGTTGGATCTTCGCATTATTTGAGCTCCCTGGTCCCATATAGATTGACTATAATGGCATCCGTTGAAAAGATGCTCTTTGGTTTCCTCTTGGTGTTGGCATAAGACGCAAATTGAGGGTCCAATGAAGTCTCTTCGCCTGAGATTATCCCAGGTTAGAATTCTGTTATGGACAATTAACCAAAGGAAGGTGGAAACCTTTGGCCATAGTGCCTTGTTCCAGATTTTGTTCCAAATATTTTCCTTTTCCCAATTTTGGTAATTGCCTTGTAAGTAGTAGGCCTCTTTGACTGAAAAATTACTAGTTGTGGAGTGTCCCCATCTAAGGATGTCTGGGCCTTCTCTATTCGGGATTTTCCTGTGACTTGCGTAGTGGTGCCATGCTAATTGATTTAAGTTTTCTGGGACCCTTAATTCCTGGCTGGAAGTCTTCCATTGTCGCCATTGTTGTCTTTGTTCGATGGGTTTCCATAGATCTTTTACCTTGAGTGGAATATCTTGATTAAGAGCCTGTTGGAGGGGTCTCAACTCTGCCAGATCATTTAGAGGTTTAAGTTGTTGCCAGGAGTCTTGCCAAAACATTGCACTTTCTCCATTTCGGATCTCCCAAAAAGCATGCTTCTGTATTAGGTCTCTATTTTGCCTGGTTGTATTCCAAATGTTTGAACCCTGTATTCGGACATTATGCCTGATCAGTTGGTCGGCCTGAATGGAGGGAGCGTATTTTCTCTTCCAGATTTGCACCCATAGGGCATCTGGTGTTTTCATCCATCTCCACCACATCATGGCTCCCATTATCTGGCTGAGCTTCCCTGGGTCTTGGAGTCCAAGGCCTCCCATGCTTTTTGGTGCGCAGACCTTATCCCAGCCTACCAATGCCCATTTCTTGTTGGGATAAAGGCCTTGCCAAAGGAAGTTTCTCTGGAGGTTTCTTACAGCTTTGATGATTTGCTTGGGAGCTGCTAGGGCGGTAAATAGATAAGTGGGTAGGGTTTGTAGGACCGACTTAAGCAGGACCAGCCTGGCTGTGATATTTAGCATTCTGAAGGTCCAGTTGGCCAGCCTGTTCGAGATGGAGAGGAGGAGGCTATCCCAGGAGATGGATTTAGCTGGTGCTCCTGTGAGAGGAATGCCTAGGTAGTTGGACGGAAGGGAGCTCTTGGGGATTCCCAGGAGTTTGGAGATATGTAATTGAACCGTAGCTGGAGTGTTGAAAAAGAAGAGCTTAGATTTGTCTAGGTTTAGCATCATGCCTGAGGCTTCTGTGAAGTCGGAGAGGATGGAGTTGAGCTTGTTGGCTTCACGAGTAGTAGGGGAGTTCATGAGAAGGGTATCATCAACAAATTGACCGTGTGAGGGAGTTGGTTGGATGTTATGCAGGGGTAGGCCTTTGAGAGAGCCTTCTAGAACCGTTGATTTGATGTAGCGACCCAGGCCTTCCACCACAAGTACAAAAGGAAAGGGCGATAATGGGTCCCCTTGCTTGATACCTCTAGAGGGCGAGAAGGGCCGGGAAGGGACTCCATTGACAAGGATAGAGAAGAAGGCCGAAGAGGTGAGGTTCAAGATCCAGTTTACCCAATTTTGATCAAAACCAAAAGAATTTAAGGTGGCTCTAAGGTATTGCCAGTTGGCTTTATCAAAAGCTTTTGAGAGGTCAAGTTTGATTAGCATACCTGGAGTTTTGGTTGACTTGAGAGCGTCGATTACCTCATGTGCTAAAATGACGTTATCGTAGCTGGCTTGTTCCTTGGAGATGACATAGGCCAGGATTGGCTTGAGGCGATTTGTAATCACCTTTGTAATGATTTTATAAATTACGTTACATAAGGCGATGGGCCTGAACTGTTTGGGATTTGTGACCCTTTCCTCCTTTGGAATGAGAGTGAGGAAGGTTGCATTGAGAGCCTGGAGAACTTGGCCTAACATTCGTGATTCCTCTACAACCTCCCAGACTTCCTTCCTTACTATGTCCCAACAGTGATGGAAGAAATCAGTGGTGAAGCCATCTGGGCCTGGAGCCTTTCCTAGGGGCATAGCTTTTGCTGCTTGGTCCACTTCTTCCTGAGCGATTTTCCTCATGAGAGCTGCGTTCTGTTCAGGGGTCACTAGTGAGGGTATGTGACTGGTGACTCGTGTGATGGCTTCGTTTCTATTCGCCTTGGTTTCCGTTAGGAGGTCCTGGTAGTACCTGTTGAGATCTTCTTCTATTTGAGTGTGTTCTCTGATCAGGTTGCCCTGTCCATTCTCTAGATGGGTTATTCTGTTGATGTGTCGTCGGTGTACCATGGTTCTGTGGAAGAATATTGTGTGTTTTTCCCCCTCTTTGAGCCATTGTACCCTGGATTTCTGCCTCCATAATATTTTCTCTTGTTTTCTTCTTTCCTCCAGCTGCACTTACAGCTCCTCCTCCTCTTTCATGAGCTCAGCAGTTCGAGTCCCTGAGATGAAAGTTCTTTGTATCTCAGCCAGCCTGTTCTCTGTGTCTGCATGCTTTGGAATATATTGCCGAAGTTATTTCTATTCCAGTGCTTTAGCAATTGTTTGAAATTTTTGAGCCTTTGCTGGAGTCTATACATATTTGTACCATGGTGTATTTCGGCTTGAGCCCACCAAGTTTTTGCAAGCTGTTGGAAATCTGGGTGTGTGAGCCAAAATTTCTCAAACCGCAATGGTTTGAATTTAGGTGTTGCCTCTATTGCCAGCTGGAGGGCTATTGGCCAGTGGTCAGATCCAGCTTTGGGGAGAATGAGGCTTTCCATGCGGAGGTCTCTTTCAATCAATTCCTCCGCCACAAGGAAGTGATCTAGTCGACAGGCTACGTGCTGGTTTCCGGACCTGCGGTTGGACCAAGTGAAAGTGCCATTGTTGTTCTCTATATCTACTAACTTTAGATGCTCGAGAAGGGTTTTGAACTTACCACTATCTTGTTCGAGTCTTTTGCTCCCTCCTATTTTCTCCTCCAGCGTCGGGATCATGTTGAAGTCGCCTCCTATGATCCAGTTAGGTTTGGTTGCCAAAGATTTTATATGAGCCAGCTGTTCCATAAATTTGATATGTTCCTGTTGCCCTTGGGGTCCATAGACGTTGGTGATGCTTCCCTCCTGATTCGAGCCTGTGACTTCAAAGTGGGCTGATAAGGTGCCTATGGTGGAAAAGGGTCCACTGAGAGTGGTGTTGCTCGGGTTCCAAAGTATGGCTAGACCCCCTGAGGCTCCCGAGGATTCTGTTTGGATAGAGTCGCAGCCTTTCCATATGTGTTGGAAGATGGTTTCAACCTCCATCCCTGCACATTTCGTTTCTTGTAACATTAGAATATCTGGGTTTTCAGCTTTGATGCAGTCCCTGAGGATCCTCTGTTTGGATCTGCCATTTAGTCCTCTAATGTTCCAAGTGATGATCTTCATCATTATGAGGGTGGGTGTGGGTGGAGGTATCCCTCCGAGAGCTTATGTATCTGACCTGAGTTGATCATGAGGTTGCCTGCTTCTTTGATTAGTTGATGTACTGGTTTTCGTCCCCTTGTTTTGTTCTCGCGCGGTATTTTTTTTGAGCCTGAGCCTGATTATGTGGCTATGCCTAAGCATGCCGTGGATCCCGTTGTTGAATCTAGAAAGACCTTGTGTACCTTTCGAAGTTGCTCTTCAGGGAGGGCTTGCAAATACTTCTGATTGAGAGCTTCCTCAAGTTTTTCAAGGTCAATACCTGCTAAGTCTTGGGCGTCCATTTGCATTAGGGTGTCTCCATCTCCATCTCCTTTCTCGTCTGGGTGGATTTCTTTATTTGGGCCAGAGGAGGAAGGTGTATGGTTCTGTTCTTTACCCTTTTGCAACCCTTCGTGCGGATCTTGGATTTTCACATCCTCTGGTACCTAGCTTAGTATGTCGTAGGCATTCTTGGTCAAGATCTTGGGCTTGGGGTCAGGTATTTGCCTTCTAGGAGGATTTTTCTTCCTGGTCTGGACCGTGGTGAAACCATCTTTTTGCAGGTTGTCACTGGCTTTGGAAGCTTGCTTATTTAGTGAGCAATCCCTGAACAGGTGGCCATGTTCATGGCATTTTCTGCACCGGAAAGGGATGTGTTCGTAGTCGAGGGTTTGTATCCAGTCTTCATCCTAATACTCCAGCATTACTGCCCCTGGTAAAGCCTTAGATATGTTCATATAAACACATATTCGGGCGTATGAGGTGTATTTCCTCTGCTTTGTGGCTTCTGAGGCTTTGACATATTGACCGATTGTATTACCTATTCCCATGAGAATCTCCTCCAGCCAGAACTCCTGCAGAAGGGAATAGAGGCGGATCCAGATAGGTGCCATTGTGAAGTCCTCCTTGTCTGAGCTGAAGCGCTCTGTCCAGAATCTTAGGAATAGCCCTGCCGAGTTGTAGAAATATGGGTCGTTCTCAAAGATTCGATCTCTGTCTTCTGGGTTATATAATATGATTGTGAAGAAGCCTTTGGAGCTGAGATGAACTTCATAGTCACTCTTAGGGTTCCACCAGTGTTTGATCCATTTGTTCAGGTCCCTTTCGGATGGCCAAAGTCCCATAAATTTTCCAATGAGGGCATGTTCTTGCATAAACTGGGTATGTTCCCCCACTCTTGTTGAGCTTATAATGTATCTTGGGGGTTTTTCCATTTGCGGGATGCATTTGTCGGGCTCCCATCCGCGAGATGCTTTTGGATGGGACGTGCTGGCCTCCGTCTCCATTTCCTTACTGAATCCCTGTTCCCTGGCGAGGAGTTGTTCGCGTATCTGTTGTGGCGGCTCAAACGATGGTCGTTTTGCCCTTGTTCCTGATCTATCATTGGTCGTGATGTTGCTATACGAGGGGGGTTTCCCCCCCTCTTCGGCATTCATACTAACGGGTCAGAGCTGGTATCTAACTATGTTGGATCTTTGCTGGTGTTTTGTTGCGGCGGATCCTAGTTTAGTCATGCAGCGACTCGCATAGGCATAGAGCTAGGGTTTTTCCAAGGTCTCTCTAAAATAATTAATCTTACTATTTAAACCGGACACATATTTTTTCCCCACACTTCCAGTATTTAAATACCATCTCTTCCCTTCATTTTAACCCAGGCTCATTGTCTTGAAGATGGATCATGATTTGGATCTGAAACGTCGATAGTCTATTGACAAAACAGTGGCTAATCCGATCAACAATGAAAGATAGAAAATATTTATATTATAAAATTATTTTTTTAATTAATTATATTATATTCATTTCACTATTTTGATAGATAACTAAGTAGTCACATTGTTTTTTCCTACCATTTAAATCTTTTTAATATAATTACATTTCCAATGTAGTTTATGTTTTTACAATATAATTGTTTTGACTGTGAAGTCTTTTAAGGATACTTGTTTTGCTTGTGTTCAAGTCTTTTTAATATAATAGCTTTGCTTTTGTTAAAGTTTTTAAATATAATTGCTTTGTTTGTGTTCATGTTTGTTTTTTTAAAATTTCATTCTAATTTATGAATATGAATTTGAAAAAACTATGACAATCTATTGAAAAAAATAAAAAAAACGTTGAGCTACAGCTTAACATGTTATCTCAATCAATTATTGTCCATGTCGATGTGTGTCATTGGAATTTAAGTAAAATCTTCTTAGACTAAGCAAAACCCTAATAATAAAGAATATCATAAAATTAAGATATAGATAATGAATAAAATAATGACGTAAACATGTTTGGAAGGCCTTGTTGTGTATCCAAGCATAATAAGTTGGTGAAAAAAATGCCTTGCATCATTATTATCATTTGAGAGTTTCGAAAACGAACAAAATTTCTGACCTGTGGATAATTTGGCCATTCCCACACGACATCCATAAATAGCTGAAACCCTTTGAGAAAAGGTCGCGTATGAACGCCGAATAAATTTCTCCAATACAATAATGAGACTAGACGCTTGATTAGGTTAGGTTGGTCAATTCATAGTTAATGAATTGACAAAATATGGCGAGAGTTCGGTCGGGATATCTCGAAAATAGTGCTCCCAAAATCCAAACAGATAAGGTTGTTTAACGCATTTATGAAACTTGTCAAGTGGACGAAACAAGTGGCAAGAGAAGACATCATCATCTCTACGACATTTACAATGATGTTACGATAGTTTAATGGTAATAGACAAGCGGTTTCAAATCATTATACAGGTGGATGAAAAGAGTGGTTTTAGAAAACCTGTCAACCAGTTGACAGGTTTTCTACAAAACCTAACACTAAATATGCCTTCGACATAATTAACATGTGAATGGTACCTTGTCGATTTATGTTTTTTATTATCCCTGCCTTAAAATTAACATGTGAATGGTACTATGATGATTTACATTTTTTTATTATCCCTGCCAATAGGCAGGTTATGATGTATTTATTTGCAGTTTTTTTTTTTCCAATATGCAAAAAATACTGATACTAGCATATCCTTAAGCGGGCGAATGGTAATGCTGAAGTAATGTGAGGGAAATTTTCATATTAATGTTGTAAATTGGAATGTTGCAATTGAAATAATCTTATTTGAAGTTGGTTCATTCTACATTTTGAAAAAAAATAATGTAAATTCTGTATATTCTACTGTAAATTCTAAAATTCTATAATTAAATGTATGATCTTAAAGTTATGAATTTTATTAATCAATTGTTTTTGGCTTTCATTAAAACACTTGGAATAAGTCTTATTTGGACATTTGATCTTCTTTTATCTTTGTTGATTGTTATGACTTTTATATTAAATAAAATACAAAACACCTTAAATTGGATATTATCTCAAACTACCATGTAATCATATTATCTCAAACTACCATGTAATCATTTATAGCACACCTTACATTATGTTGTGTACTATCTATATGGCTAGCCCAGTGATTTCCAAGGTTGTAATTCAAAGATTTATTTCTCCAAAGAATCAGATGTCTTAATGATGAGCACACCACTTTATTTTCATTGTTTTTTATTTATTCCCATTAATTACTACTTTTTACATTGGGCCAACCAATGTTTAAATAAAAAAAATCAAGCAATATTGTATGATAACAGTAAACATTTGGAATTAGAATGTATCAAACTAATTTATGATGAGTGAAAATTAAAAACCACTAACCATGTTTAATGAGGTTTTGACAATTGGAATGTTAAACATACTTTCTATCTTTGGATATGTTAGACATCTTATAGTTTTGCTATTAATGAAGAATTAAATTTTTTTTTTATGTCTATAATATTAACTTATCTTATCTTCAGTGAGTCTTTGTAGCATTGAGAATCACATAATTAGCTCCTCCACCTCTAAAACTATTGCTAGACATCTTATAGTTTTGTTATTGATGAAGAATTTAAAAAAAAAATTATGTCTATAATATTAACTTATCTTCAATGAGTCTTTGTAGCATTGAGAATCACATAATTAGCTCCTCCACCTCTAAAACTATTGCCACCACCACCAATCTTGCATAAAATTACATGTTCATGGATGGATAGGATAAGATGTACATATATCCATCTTATCTTCCATGCAAAATGACCCACACATCTCAAAGCACTTTATACCCAAACACAAACACAGTTGTACTTAAATATTTCGCTAACTCCACCCTACATCCATCTTTTCTTCTTTTCACTTGCTTTTGTTTGTTCTTTTTTTCACAAACACATCCGTACATAAGTATTTTTATAATTCCACCCTACATCCATATTTTCTTCTTCTCACTTGCCTTTGCTCGAGCTTTTTTTCTTCTCACTTGCCTTAGCTCATTCGAGAACATCTTTGTTCTTTTTTTCTTCTCACTTACCTTAGTTGGTTCGAGAACATATTTCTTCCTTTGCCCTAGCAGATCAGTTGTCCTCTTTTGTGAAATAGTCACACAGTTCCCTTTCTTTTTGGCCCGCCCTGATTTTCCGAGCCTCTCTTTTTGGCCCACCCTCACTTTTGGAGCCTCTCTTTTCGAAACCTTTCTAATCCTTAGTGTGATTCTTAACGACACTTCTATCCATCCATTAAGTACCCTGATGCAAAGGTGAAGCCGTCACGCATAACTCACTGGAAGGCAAGGGCTCGCTACCTTGCAACTCCTCTTGTTAAAATATAAATTACATATATTCACCATTAAAACTCCTAACTAAGGAAATTGAAGTGAAATGGTAATTTGAGAAAAAATTGAAATAAAGAAACACAATTTATTGCATGCATTTACCATTAAAACTGTTAACAACCATATTGAGGTGAAATGCTAATTTGATAAGTATTTGAATTGAAGAGTTAATTTGAGAAGCATACTGAGGTGAAATGCTAATTTGAGAAGTATTTGAGTTGAAGAGTTAATTTGAAAAATATGAGGTGAAATGCTAATTTGAGAAGTATTTGAGTTGAAGAGTTAATTTGAAAAATATTTGAATTGAAGAAACAAAAACTTTGTGAACTTTAACAAAAATTTTGTGAACTTTATTATCAATAATGCACATTTAAATGAAAATCATTAAAAACTACATTGTGAAATAAAAGAATATAAAAACAAAAATAATAAAGTCATAATTGTTATATTATTTATTTACAATTTTACTTAATTGTGAATTAAGAACGAGAAACTAGATAATATATTGAAATATTTCATTTAAAAAATAAATGGAATTTATCATAATTTAAAATCAATTTGTACAGAGTAAAAGTAAGTTTAAGTTGGATTTATAGGACTTTGCCATTACAATCATCTACCTATTGAGTCTGAGATAAATAAATACAAGATCTTATTTTAAAACTCTTAATCATATTGAGATTAAATGCTAATTTAAAGAATGTTTGAATTGAAAAATTAAAATTCCTTTGAACTTTACACCAACAAGAGACATCTAAATGAAAATCATTCAAACTTATCTCTCACACACATATAACACTATAAAATTTAAAAAATATGTTAAAGCATATTCACAAATGAAAAATATATATTTTGCATAGAGGAAGGAAATGATATTAGAGTCAAATATTAGAAATGGCAACACTGAAATATAACACTATAAAGCTTAAAAAATATGTTAAAGCATATTAACAAATGGAAAATATATATTTTGCATAGAGAAAATGATATTAGAGTTAAATATTAGAAATGGACACTGAAATGCCTTATTTTATATCTTCTCAATATTTGGGCGTTAAGATAAATTCATTGAGAAAATTGAACAAACTATTGACACATAGACATAAGCAAGGATAGATACTCTACAATCACCTTGCCTTCTTCTTCAACTTCGATTTCATAATCTGCTAGTAGCCTTCTTCTTCAACTGTGATTTCATAATTTGCTAGTGGATCTCCAGTCAAGTTATTTACAATATCTTTTTCCATCTCCTCGTCTCGCATTTCCAAGGGTGCACTATCATGTTGATTGTTATTTTATGTGACATCTTGCATGTCATCTACAATATCAGTAGCATTTTGAGGCTCTCTTTCTATCTCAAAAGTTGCAGAACCTATCTCTGCATGGCCTTGGCTAGCAGCACTCGAACCTACGCTTACATTTTGGAGTTCTCAAAAAAGGAATTCTACTGGCTCTTCCTTTGTAGCTGAACGTAATAAGGTTGTTTCAGCTGATCCAACATCACAAAAATACAAGCGATCATGTGAAATTAGAAATGTAAATACCAATTACACAGAAAACAACAACACTTTCAAGGGTTTTGAGAGAACAGATAGTAGAATTAAAAAGTAAAATTATCATGTACCCTTTCCTCTTCCAAAGCCCATTGATATCATATTTGCAAGCGGTTTACAGGAGGAGGAGCATGTACTCAATTCACAAGACCAAGACAAGATTGAAAATTGTTTGAAGAAGGAAAATGCAAATTGCTACCATGCATAAATTGAAGGGCATTAACATGAGGAAATTGTAGATTATTACCTGGAGGGGAAAGAATTCCTTACGACAGATCTATGGAGGAAAATTTGTTCTGGGAAGTTTTCTCGGTAAATACTTGCACCTTGAAGGATGGAAAATAAGATCGAGGAGGAGGCCGAACCAATAACCTGGAAACGATCGTCGATGATAACAAGAAACGATCCAGGCAAGGGCTCACAATTAATCCCCACATAAAATCTTCAAACAAATTAAGTCTGTTTCAAATGTGGGTTCTATCACCGTCTTTTAGCATTTCAGCGATTTTCCTTTAAAATTGAATGCGTTGGAATGTATCTTTCTAAATAACCAGGGTTAATTATTGGGGCTAGATATTTAATCATTATGGTTAAATTATTGCAGCAAGATATTTATAGAATATCTACATAGGAAAATGATGGTTTGTGCGTTTCTTTTTGCTAATAGCAACATTATTTTTGCAGCACAAATTTTCGGACACCGTCCTCATTATTTTTGTAGAATGAATTTTTGGACCCCATCCTCCGCCAGAAGTTGAAAGTCGGTGTCAAAGTAGGAAAAAACAATGGCATTAAACTGCATTCATGTTTTATGGATACAGAAAGGCAACAATGTTGTTTGGCATTAAAAAAATTGGCTAAATCCCAATGGCTAACTACTATTGTTTGATGATTACTAATCATATCTCTTCCAACGCATATCTACCAACGTATGTGCATAGATTCTATAGAATATATACCAAATTCTAACAATAATCTCTAAGAAGCAAATGGGCACAGGAGGCTCAAACGCTACAAGAGCTCCACCAAAAAGCAAAGGGGCATAAGAGCCTCAAAAGCTACAGGAGCTCCACCAATTTTAGCGTTTATACAATATACAATTTTTGAGCATTATTTGTATGACCAAGTAAGTTATCCCACAGAGAAATGGAGCAGACTTATGATCCTGTATAATCTTGTTTCAAAGGAAATCTCTAGTTTCAAGTGAGTTGAGCATATTACACTACTACACAAGAATACTACACAAGAATCATAGCTTCCTAGATTGCAACATAAATAATGAGAGTGACCTTCTATGACTCCAATGGGCAAAATTGCATAAATCCAATGCAAAGTATTGCATAAATCCAATGCAAAGTATTCAACTGAAACAACAATTGTAAGAGATGAAACAAAAAAATCCATAGAAAAAGACAAGATTATTTTCTCACGGCTCCTCCCCTGTGAAAATCAGACCGATTCCTCTTATTGTTGGACGACTTCGCATGCATATGAAAGTTAATGAGATTTCTCTCAAACATGTCCACGAACAGATCTTGTAACTGCTCAAAGCTCTCCGAGCAACTCTCCAAATAGCTTTGATAAACTCTGCCCTAGCGCACTGCTTTCACCGGAGGTTGCTGCGTTGTTGTCTATCGGGACCCCTCTTAAGGAAAATCACATCATTCTCAAGAGATTTTGCTTTGAGATTATCAATAATAGTGGAGACAGATATTTTCCAAGTTTACATGGTTTCCAGGCTCTGTTTGTTGAGCCAGTTTTCCTGGATTCGCACCCCACGCGTCTTTGAACTACTTTGCCTGCGGTGCAGCTTTCGTTGGTATGTGGTGTTATGATTTTTAACCCACAGGAATGACTGAGCTCCTAATCTGCTGCGACTTTTGAGCTGGAAAATGGACTGACAGAATGGCAGACTACTCTGTCAATACCCTGCTGCTCCTGCATCCAATGACTCTGAGTTGTAACAGGGAAAACGCACAGGCATAGGCAACATGACCAAATTCCTTCATATGGACGATCTGCTAGGCTCGGCTACTGCATTGGATTTGTCTCCGAGTGGGCAAGACACGGAGACGGTCAGGCGAGTATCGGAGCTGAAGAAGGAATTGAGGAAGCTCGTGAATTTTATCACCGACGAGGACGAATGCAGGATTGGGCTCTTCGATCAGATTTCCAACACACTCGCTGCTCTCAAGGACATCAAGTTCAAGAAACGGACCGACAGTGAAAACGAGGGCAATGGTTCAGCCTCTACGTCACAGAGTCTCAACAACATTGTCGTGCCCGAGCATTTTCTGTGCCCAATCTCGTCTCAGCTCATGAGGGATCCCATCATATTGTCTACGGGAGAGGTTAGTATAATTTGCTACTCTTATTCAACTCTTCGGTTCGTGCAGATCCAATTTCATGGATCTCCTAAACATCTATGGTTAACTTCGTCAGAGCTAGGGTATTCATACAATTAAAATGCATTTTGTCTGAGCTAGGGCAACACCCAATTCCGGCAAAAGCCTTGGGAGCGCATGAAAATTTCCCAATTAGTTCTTCTTGTGGCCACCTATAATTTCCCAATTAGTTGTTCTTCTTGTGGCCACCGATAATATTAGTAGGCTTGTCTGCCATTTGGATTTGTTGTACAGACATACAGGCCAGCATTTATCCAGGCTTGGCTACAAGCGGGGAACCGGACGTGCCCAAAGACGAAGCAGGTGCTGCCGCACTTGATCCTGACCCCAAACTACCTTGTGCAAAGTGTGATAGAACAGTGGTGCGAGAGCCGGGGATTGGAAGCGTCGATGAGAGAAACAACAAGAAATGGGGATGGGGATGAATCTACACTCACCAAATCTGGCATCACACTGGAATAACATAAGTATTTGGGAATCTTGCTGGAGAAGATTGTGCAAGAAAAGGAAAGTCGGGAAGCCGCCCGAGAGCTGCGGGAACTGACGAAGACGAAGTTTTCGCACATAGCATACCTCAGGCAGGGGAAGATGTAAGCAATACCATTACTGGTGTCGCTTCTGCTGTCTTCCGACTCTGAAACGCAGGAACACACAGTGACGACGCTCCTGAATCTGTCAATCCACGACACGAACAAAACGACAATAGCCGCCCAGGGAGCCATACCCTGCATCGTACAGGTCCTTCGAGACGGTGACACCATGGAGGCTCGGGGAAACGTTGTTCAGCCTCTCGGCGGTGGACAAAAACAAGGCCAAAATCGGGGCATCGGGCGCCCTTCCCGACCTGGTCGATCTCCTTAGCGACGAGAATGCAATGGCGAAGAAGGACTCCGCCTCCGCTCTCTTCAAAATCTGCATCCACCGTGAAAACAGGATCCCATGTGTGAGAGCGGGCATGATTCCTGTGTTACTGAAGCTCGTATCCAACCATAGGGAAGGTCTGGTGGACGAATCCCTAGCGCTCCTCACCATGGTCGCTGCCCACCACGAGGCAACCGAAGCAATGGGGAACGCAGGAGCAGTACTTTGCCTGATGGACATTATCAAAGACGGCTCTCAACACCCTCGTAACAACATTGGTAAACACAATAAAAACAGTCGTGGAAAAAGAGTCGGAGTGTCCAATGCTATTGAATCCACGGTAGGGCACGAAACACTGTAGAAATCCACAGAGAGCTGCCCGACAATGCTCTGGATTACACGGATAAGTACTGCAGAAGAATTTCGTTGACATCCCTATAGTACTGCAAACCAATATCGAAACAACCCACTTCTTGATATTCGAAATATGCCCTCTTCTTCAGAAGAATCCGCCTCATTGGACCCCATTTGCTTATGTTTGTAATGACGTGCAAGCTGGGCTTTGAAGGCCTTGCGCACCATCATTTAGATAAGCATGAAAGGAGGCGGCGATTCATTTAGATAAGCATGAAAGGAGGCCCCGATCGTAACAGGATCGTTGGTTGTTACAGTACATTGTTGGCTGTTGCAGTGCATGTGTTTGAACAGCACATGATCAAAAGGATATGTTACAGGTGGATATATTGACTTGACAGCTCAAGTGTATTGGTTGTGGTTTTAAAGGATGATGAAGGTTGTTTCAATAAAGGGATGGTGAACAAAGATGGTTGTTTTTGAAAAACTGTCAACCAGGTTTTTTACAAAACTTAACACTAAAATATGTTTTAATTCCTTTTTACATCATCAAAAATACTTGAGATATAAGTATTGTCCACATTACAATTCCTTCGACATATACTGTAAATTATAAGTGTAGATCACATAAAAAAATATATGTTTTGACTTTATATGCCAAGTTCAAAAAGACAAAAAACAAGTTCTTCATTCTTGTTGCAATGGTATATTAATTGATTGATAATCTTTCGAATCTCAATGTTTGTACTCATGTACCCACTACATAGTATATCCCATCATCATTCAGCATCAAGGTTTGTTTTGAGCGTTGATCAACTTCCTTGTTATATTTTTTATATATGTGTTGAGCTTTTAGTTGTTGAAACTTCTCACTTAGCACTCGAATTTTAGTCATCCAAGACTGAAGAGAAACCACCTGTAGATTGTTTTCATGAGAAAACCAGTCGAATCTTCTACTAGTTGTAATCTTTTTACCTTTCTGTAAAATGCAAAATATAAAATACACCACATAGCTAGGAGTTCACCCGTGGTATTAGTTCCAGTGTCACAATTCATCTTAAGACTAAAAGTACCCAAGTCTGGACATTTTAAAATAGCACCAGCCCCACAATTAGTACCCTTACATTGTGAGGCTTCGTCAAAGAACCCCACTGCTAGGTCCCAGTCTAGTAAATGGGGCATATCAATCCTAACAAGTTGAACAAATTGTGTTTTTTTTTTTTTCCCAAATCTTGTAGAATTTTGTTGCAAACCCTGACCAGAGAAGGTGGATGTTCTTCAAAGATAACCAGGTTCATGTGCTTCCATATCTCCCAACATATATAACAAATAATTTATTTCCATTATTCCATCTTCCTTATCCAATTTGGTAACACTCAATAATTTGTTCTCCTTCCCACATACTAATTAGTTTTAAGTCATTTAAGATTGAAAACCAAATGTCTTTGGTGAAATTGCACTCAACAAGTGATTCAAAATTTCCTCATTTTCCCCACATAAAACGCATCTCTTAGGCCCAATTATACCTCTTTTTGTCAAATTTTCCCAAGTGCAAGTTATATTGTATTGGTAGGTTATATTGTATAATAGTGGCTTCAATTAGTTGAAGTGAATAAAACATTTTTGCTATAATTTTATAATATAAAAAATAAAGTTAATATGTGGATGGTATCCTGTTGATTTATTTGTTTTATTATACTTGTAAATGGGTAGGTTATATTGTATTACACTTATCCGTTATATTGTATTATATTGTTTGTTGAAAAGTATAGATTATATTGTACTTGGTTTGGAATCAAATTCATTTAATTTTTAATTAGTTTTTTTTTTAAATAAATTCACATATATAATTAGTTAAATATTTGATAATTATAATTTTAAATTTTCTAAATAGTGTATTACAATTTTTTGATTGAATTAGAACATTGATTGATTTATATGACCATTTTTATCTAGTTTGAGAATTATTAAAATTTAAAAAATAAATATTTTTTTATAATTTGTCATGTAAGTATCCTATCAATCATTTTCATAAATGAAAATAAATTCATCTGTATTGATGGTCGTTTAGGGCTTGTTATCTCTCATTCTTAGGGATAACTAAGGAGATGATGTCTCGAGGTCCTTAGGTTGCAAACATGGAGTACAAAGAGGCATATGAGCAGGTAGGGGCCCCTATCATACAATGCACCACTATCTAATCGATGGTAGTTGCATCCACCACACCCAGCTTGGTCCATAGAGGACAACAAGTCTTTCTTCATGAGGTAACAAGTTTGGTGTCGTGGTAAGTGTCATTTTAATATTTGGAGCACTTGAACATGTTGCCAAGGATCCTTTCTTGATTTTGAAAGCATTTGCTTGGAAATTACGTTTTTTTTTTCCTATTTCACCTTGGTGAGTGTCATGGTTTCCTAGTAAGTGGCCACCCTTAGGGAAAGGGTTTCTACTGGGGGGTCTCCTCGATGGGTCATCGTACCATTCCCGCTCATACTTACCATCTTCCATCACTTTTTCCCCTTCATCTCCCAATCTTTTAGGTTTTCGAGCTTATTGGCCCAAGAAGGGCATGTACCTCATTTAATGAGAAAAAGGGGGTAATTAGGCTCGGAGGTGTCCTAGCAAAAACATAAGCAATAAAATTTCACCTTGGGATCCCGAGAGCAATGAAACACTTCTAAAAAAAGTAAGGGACCCATAAAATAAATAACTAGTTAATTAATAACACTTTCGAAGGTAGAGCGTTTGTGGGCTATGCATTTCCTTTTTAGTGCCCCTT
>JASDQU010102897.1:158361-174350 GCA_032191745.1 Picea mariana | reverse complement strand
GAGGTATGCGACAATACAATCGCCGATTTTCCGACCGGGAAATTCCCGACAGAGAGGGAAGTGTTGACCCTTGACCATCGGAGTTCGAGACTTGGAAGGTCCTGAGTATAGTGCAACAGGGCTCGCGAACTCCTGACCGGCGATTTCCTGATTTCTACAAGTATGTGGGCCCAAGCCTTTAAACATCGCAAGTAGCGAAATCCCGATGGAAAGAGTTCCGAAGTCCGACGATGGTTGTACTTCGTGGGCATTACACATATGAGTGTGTATGCAGATTGTAATGTCTCCCCAAGGCTGAGCCTTGTTGTAAATCATGTCTATGAAGTATAAAGCTTGCATTATGAATTGTAATTATGTTTTATAGGCTGGTGAGCCAAGTCATATAAGCTATTGGGCTTATGTGTTATTAGGCCAGGGAACCTAAGTGTTGAAGGCCAAGAGCCTGATTTTTTGTACATATAAATATGCATAGTATTAATATAAAACATCTCTGCATGCAGACCGACCACGATGAATGAATGATGGGGGACTAAGCATCCACAAAGCCTGGGTAAGGGAGAGGGGGCTGAGAGGTTGGAAGAGGGGCTAAGCTCAGGGGGCTTAAACCATTGAGAATAATATTAAATTATTACTATTCCAAAGTTATGTAAATGTGATGTTTTATCCTAAGTTCTTTGCAAGGATGAGTGACTTCCAAATGGAAAGGAATGAGCTTCATGGGTGACAAGTGTCAACCCAAGTGCATGCAGTTAAAACTATTGAGTTGATCCATGATGGGGGATCCTCCTCCATTTCTATCGTCGACTGTCTGAACCGGGAATCCCATATGACCTCTGCAAGAATACCCTCACGCAACTCTGAAAACCAAAAAGGCCTGTTTTGATTTCTAGAGGAGCCAGTACACCCTCTGTCAAAACTGTAGAGTCTGTATTCGACCTTCGCGTGGATTTCTTATCACGCATTCTAGAAACCCAGAACCGTGAGTCTGTTCTGTATGGATGGTTGGAAAAACCGAATGTCCCATAATTGTTGAGCCTGGTTGGGTTGAAGTGTATGTCTGTCATCTGTTTGGGGAACCTGTGTTTGTTGTCCCAGTTGACTGTGGTGGCCACGCAGTTCTTGGCTGAGTGTGGTTTGTTGTTGTTGTATGTTCGTTGCTAAGCCTTGTTGTTTTTCTGCTTTGTACGGTAACAAGATTAAGGAAACTGGTTGTATGAACTGTGTGTAACCTCTCTCCAGGTGAGGGAGGTGATTGTTGTTGAAGAGGCAGGTTTTAACAAGCATGTGAGCAACTCTCTCCAGGTGAGAGAGTGCACAGAGGAAGGAGAGAGCTCCTAGAAGAAACCCTGTAGCTGCCACAAAGCTCGAAGATTTCCGGTCCGGTCTGTTGTTGAAGCCCAAGGTAATGGAGGTTAGTAGCCGAAGGACTGTCTAGGTGACAAAGAAGTTGTATACTCCTATGGTGGGACAGACATGTGGGGAAGGAGAGTCTATGGGCAGTGGGCATAAGTGGTTCCTGAGAGAGAATCCTCCTTCTTTTACATGTATTCTTCCTGTAAACCTTACCTAGTCTAGGATTCCTTACTCGGTGGAGCTTAGTCACAGCTAGGAGGTTTGTGGAAGCTCTACACGTAGTTGGTGGTGCGTGACAGTTTCAAAGATAAGTGTCACTATGTTTTGTAATTCTGTAATTAATTAAATTGCATACTTGTGATTCTTGCAATGTTATCACATATTTTGTTGTGCATATGAATTATTGTTATTTTCATTAACTCTTAAATGATAGCAGTAATTCTATGTTTAACTGTAATTAAGTGTTTTAAGTTCATTAGAATGCATAATGTGTTCTAGAAGTGTTTTTCCGTGTAGTAGCATTGGTCCGACCATGGGGTTGATGGTGGGGGATGTTACACACATCGTGGAAATTGCCATGGGACAGACATGGACTACAACAACAGGACATGCATTGACTACAACAACCATTATCACCTATCTGCAAGCTCAACTGCAACCTATCTCGACTGCATTGAAATAATTAGAGGGAGGCTTAATATTAGTGTTGTTAATTCAAATTATAAATATATTGTGTTTGGATTCCCCAAGGCTTCTCAACTTGTATAAAGGAAACATGGAATTGTTCACCACTTTGTCCATTGAACACACAAACAACATTTGACATCACAAACTTTTACCTCAACCCTTTATGCCCACCTAAACAATGTTTCCACTACCATCCATAAGAAAAGACCTTACATAAAGCTCTTAAAGAACCATCTATCTTCCCTCTTCTTCATATCTCTAAACACATGTTTCTATTTATTAGAATTAACTTACTTAATTATTTTTAAAAGACATTCATGTTCTTCATGGAATTGTTATTTTTCTCAACATGCTTAGTATACTAAGTATACTTAGTATTCATGGTATTAGTTAGTATACTTAGTATACTAACTTAACATAATATGCTTGTATACTTAGTATACTTAAATTACATGTCTCATGGTATTACTTAACTTATCAAGTAATACTAAGTATACTTAACCCTCCAAGCATAAGACATGTGAATTTTACTATTGAGGTCTGCACCTTGGGGACCATGAGGGAACACATGCTAGATATTGGAAATATTCATAATCATAACCCTTGCATAATTCATAGAGATTTGAATTGCAACAATATATTCGTGAATGGTAATACTTGTGTTCGGAAGATCTTGGCAAATGGTCATGATGGGCACTCTATAATTGTGCGCATCTGGGTGTGAAGAAGATGTACGCAGACACGAGGAAGCTCTTCTTCTAAATAGCCATGAAGTGTGATTGGTACATCTGAATGCATGACTCCATAATTATATGAATATGAGAATAATCAACATGTAGATGTTTATTCATTTGGCATGTTCTTAGTGGAGATGGTTACTTTGGATATTGCATATAGTGAGTGTCATAATGTTTCTTAGATTTATAAGAAGGTGATCTTTAGTAAAAATCTTGCATTAGTGGAAAAGGTTACCAATTAAAAAATGAGGCAATTTATTGAAAAATGTTTGGTGGGAGTGTCACTGAGGCCTTTTTCGGTAGAAATTCTGATGACCACTTTCTTTAGAGGAATCCAAGTGAGCATATAGTAATTGTACATGCTACACTCTACTCTCTGTCTAAATGAACTTGTATAAGAATATTTTGTGCTTTGTTACAATTTTATGCAGCTTAATGAAAAACAAATCACTTAATGTAGTATGTCATTTCCAAAGTAAAGTGGTGGAATTTTGTACTAAATGTTAACTTGAAGTCTTGAGTATAAACTATTTATAAAAATGCATCAATTACACTCTAGGATGCTCAAATTTAAGAATTTTGCATACATTTCTAGATGATAAAGTAATTCAATATCAATACAAATGAAATTAGAAGAAAAGTTGTTTATATATATTTCTTAAAATATTTAAAGTAGTAGTTGTGTGTATCCCAAAGCTAAAAGCTAAAATAATTGAAACTTTAATAATAATAAAACATAAATGAAAATGGTCACTCCACTTTTTGAAGTAGAATTGGAAAGATCTTGATGTTAATAACTATTAACAATGTCATATGTGTAAAAAATTGAAGTTATGAAAAAACTACTAAAATAAATTGATAAATATCATTTGTGATATATTAGTCATATCCATTGCACTCTAAAGTATAATTGAATTCTAATACATCATACTCTTCTAGAATTTTAAACAACAAATTGTCAAAGCTATTTAATATCACATAATTACTTTTTACCTAATCAATAATAATATTATATTTTTATATGATAAAGTTGTTATATACTAAATTTGAACTTCATTTAAAATTTGAAATTTACACAAATAGTTTTTGAAAATCATGTATAATTTTCATACCCTTATATGTAGAATTTACATTGATTGTATTTAATAATGATAAGTTTCTTGAGGCTTTTATTGATAACCTTTAGGTATGAGCAAAGTCTCACAATGATGTAAGTTTAGTGTATTGTGGAAGGATGTACTTTCCTCTTTTTCCCAATTCTAAATTGATCCAAATATTTAAAATCTTGATCAAATAAAAAATCTAATTTCCTAAGTCACTCAATTGTAATATTGAGAAATAATGAGAAAATAGTTTATTATAAGATTACAATTGAGAGAACTCTTAACCATACCTATATTAATCCATCTCCATGCTTGATAGATGAGGGGTTAAGATGAATCTATGTTGGTTTAATACATTAACATTAAAGTATTAAAAGTATTAGTATTATAAAATATATTAATATCTTAAAAAATGTTAATATATTTTTGATATATTAAAAATTCCATATATTACGATATCTAACCACCACTACACTAATTTAGTCATATCTATCACCATAGTTTCGATTACTTAGGAGGTTAGGAAGGTAGGGAATGTGGAAAATATTTTTAAATTGAGATGTAATATGGGTATAGGTAACATATTTTTAGTGTCACAAAGGTGACATATTCTTATTTTTCATCTTCTTATTTTTGCAACTTTGATTCTTTTCTTTGCACTTTTCAAAACAAAGAGGTAATTTTGATTTTCTAAATCCCTCCTTGTACTGTCTTAATTTCCTTATATATATATATATATATATATATATATATATTATTTCATTTTGAAAAAATATATTTAAAAAGTATACCAAATTAAAGTAATTATTAAGACATATATTAAGTGGATTTTGCTTTTATAAAAAAATATTAGTAGTAGTAGTATTAATTGAGTCTACTTTATAATTATAATTGTAATATAGCATAATATTTAACACTTTAAGCCTCCACAATTCTTTTATACTGGACTATAGAGCATCTGAGAGTAATGATTGAAAAACACTTTAAAATACAAAGTTTATTCATATAAAAAAAAGTTAATTCACTATTATAAAAAAAAAAATTAATGTTTTTATTTGGTCTATGTTAATCTAAATGAATTTCTAAATATCTTTCAAAATTAATTTCTAATTATTTTATTATAAAAACACATAAATGCTCTACAAATTGATAAAACTGTTTTTAATAACTTTACTATATTAATTTCATTTAATTCTTAGTTATGTTTACATAGAAAATATTTTTAAATTGATCTTAAAATTGATTTTTAATAATTTTTTTCATGTTTATTAAAAATATATTGCAAAATTATCCAAATTGAATTTAAATTACAAAAATTATTTAAAAATTAGAATTTTTCATAATATTTTCTAATTCAATAATTAAAGTAAATAATTTCCTTTATAATTTTATTAAAATGTGTTTTTCATAATATAATATTCAAACTACTTCTTTCAGATTTTAATAAAATCCTTTATATGCGGGAGTTTCATAAACCGTGCTTACCCACTTAATTTTCATTGCCTCAAAATATATAATTGGCTTCTTATGACTTGGACAAATCTCAAGTTCATTGGCTCAAAATATATAATTGACTTCTTATGACTTGGACAAATATCAAGATTAACTCATTATTATGGTTAAAACAACCTCAAAAGATATTAAAAAAAATAAAGAGTGGAGGATCACATCAATGACATTCTGGTCTCTATTTGAAGAAACAATTTTCTTGTGGGGAATGAAATAAATGCCATTATATTTCTTACATAGTTTAAACACAGTGGAAGGGATTTAGCATAGTCATGGAGATAAAATATGGAGGTTTAACATAGATTTGGACAATGTCAAGCTTTCATGTCTAATCTAGTCACTCACATCTACTCCATATCTTTTTAATGGACAAATGGCAATGCCAAAGTGATTGGGAAAAGACACTATAAAATGAAGCATGAAAGAGTTTATGTTATTTACATTGTGAAGTCCCCATTGAAGTAAGTAGTTAGAGAATATTTTTTTCAAAGATCTTATATTAACAACATAACTGAACTTTTAACCATAAATATTGTGGGAAAATATTATTGACAATATAATGAGCTCTCAATCTTTTTTAAGTTTGATATTTTATATATCTCATTATTTACATATTTATTTACATTGCTAAAATAAGAACAAATCCTCACAATAAAGAATGAAATGAGGATTAAACAATTCCTAAAACATTATGAGCCTAAAAAATTGTTGTGTTTATCACACAAAAATTATTGAAGATAAAAAACATTTATTATTAATAAATAGTTATAATTAATAATATTAATTATATATAATTATTATTAAAAATAATTTATTCTCACTAAATTTGAAAAAAGAAAATTATAAGCTACTATATAAAAGTGGAGCAAAGCATATTAACCATATTAGAATGGCATAAAAATTAAGTAATGCATATCAAATTATAATGTTTATCATGCATTCTCTTGTTTAATAAATCATTTTATTATACAATTAAACTTGTAAATGTTAAAGAATGAAAAACTTTATCTTTAAAATTTGGTTACTATCATTAATATAAATAAATAAAAGGATTTTATTTACTAATTTAATATTTAGTTTGATTGTGATCTTAAAAATAAAATATTTTTATTATTATTAATTACATTTTATTAAAAAAAAATGAAATATATAGAAATAAAAAATTAATTTTAAATTAAAATTTAACAGAAAATAATGTGAATAAAAGATAGAATAACTACTTTCTAATTTTAAAAATACAATATTTAAACAAAAATAACAAACATATTTACTACTTAAAAAATTTTTAAAGAAATAGAATAAGTATTTTCTAATTTTCGATATAAGATTTAAGAAAAAAAAAATATAGTATTTTCGATATATATATATATATATTGGTTATGTTTTCGCTATCATTCATTGGAATCACCGTCGTCATCACCAACATATAAGACATTCTCACTACAGAGACTATTAATAGATTTCCATATATCATACATGAATACTCTTATAAGTGGTTTGAATGTTTTCTCATCCACATGCAATCACCATCGTCGTCACCAACATATAAAACATTATTGCTACATACAAAGTTTATCTATTGGAGATTTTCATATCGTTGTTATTTCCTTGAGATGCATATAACTTTGGGAATCTAAAAATGATATCCAGGAAAAATAATATTAAAAAAAGAATGTAGATTTTGACATATGGCTGGTATTCAAGTCATATTTGTTGTACTGGTAAATGAAACAAATTCAATGAATATGGGCAGTAATAGGAAAGAAGATGGACTACCAAAGTTATCAAAACAACGACATGGAGGCGAACCCTAGCCGCACGCACAGGCAGCCTCGGCCCTCTCGGCGGCCAGGCTTAGCTTGACCGGCACCCCGAATTCATGCTCCAAATCTTTGCTTTGGATGCCCTCGCTGCCAGCACACAGATCTGGCTCAAGGGTAGTGTTTGAAGGTCTGAAGGTCGCGACTTCCTTTTCGGCGCCTGTGCATACAAAGCTGCGATTTGGCTCCTCCTGCGTGGCCTAAGTAACAACGATCGGTGTTTCAGTGCGTGGACTCGGTGTTTCAACGCGTGGTCTTGGCCTGTTACAGCAGCCGTTCAGGGGGATACGCGTTCATGCGGATTGTCTTCTTGCTGCTGGAGGTCGGCTACGATGGTCCCATATCCGATTGTCGAAAGGGGCAAAGATCCTTTGGAAGCATTCAAAGCGTTAGTCCGTTCGGCAGAACCCAAATCCAAGCCTTCTCTCTCATCTAAGTTTGTTAAGAAGATGGAGGAGATCCCTTCTGTGGAACTATCTCCAGAGCAGCCTTGCTCTCTTGCCCTCCTTCTGGCAGAAAAGTCCCTCATCGGAAAGTTTACGGGGTTATGGCCTAGCCCCAAAACGGTGGAGGCATGGATGGATGATCACTGGAAATCGTTGATAAAGGGAATAGCTTCTCTGATCGCAGTAGGAAGGGGTTTTTTTGTCTTCAGTTTCTTGACCAAAGAGGACCGTGACCTAGTTTTCAGATCTGGACCCTATTTCATGGGGCCGAGAGGATTGTTCTTAGCCCCCTGGACTCTTGACTTCAACCCCGAAGTCGAGATCACCGCAGCTCCTGTTTGGGTTAGGCTGCCTCACCTTCCCTTGCATCTCTGGGGGACAAGTTCTCTAGAGGACATTGGGAATAAGCTTGGACGATTCCTAGACAGCGCGGAGCCGAAAGGGGACCAGTATACCTGCGCTCGCATCTGTGTTGAGGTTAACCTCAAGAAAGGTATTCCAGAAGCCATAAAGCTCTCCCTGGGGGAATGGTGCCATATCCAAGAGCTGGACTACGAGCAGATTCCCTTTAAGTGCCTCYGGTGCCATGCTTACGGTCACTTTGCAAGGAACTGCCCCAAAGCCTCTGAAGAACCGGGACCAGTCAAAGCAGATGATTTTCAGCCAGTTTCTAACCGACGAAGGCAGTCAAAGCGAAAGGATCCACAAGCCCAGGCCCCGAAGGCCACTTATTCAGCAGAGGCAACTCTAGAAAATAAAAACAATTTTGATGCACTGAAGGAAGATGAAGCCCCAGATCCAGAAGCAACAGCAGTCAAGGAAGATCCTCCAGCAGACGAAAGCCTTCCGGAATCCACCCCCCCAGATTCAACAACAGCGAGAGAAGTTCGGGCTTCAGATCCGGAACCCTCTGGCCATGCAGCCCTGGTTGTTACAGTCCCCTCTAGCGGCTCTGGGGGAACTTCTGAGCCTGAAGACAATTCATCCCCGTCCCCACCCTTAAACCGAGGGCGAAGGACCAACAAAGCGCGCAGAGAAAAGGAGGCAGCCTCCAACATTTCTTTAGGTTCTCAGAAAAAGATGGACCCCTACATTAAGGGGAAAAATTCACCCCCCTTGGTATAATGTTTTGCTTCTGTCTTTTTCTATGCTCACAGTTTGTGAGAATTTACTCATGTACGCAATCTTTGTCATATCATCGAATTAGCTCAAGGAGCAGAGGGGATTGGTCTCCCAAGACATTCACAAGAAGGTTGGCAGCACTGTTAGAGGTCACCAATCTTCTTCAGATTTGTAACTTTTTTATTCTGGCTGGCCAGAATGCCGCTTAATGCAACATAACCGTTTTCGTCAAAAAAAAATAGGAAAGAAGATGGAGGATCAAAACTAATTATATGTTAAAAAGGTTAAGTTTAGATATATAATATTGATTTCAATATTTAAATTACTTTATTATAATTTGTGTTACTTTATCATAATTTGTGTTGAGGAATGTATATGCATCATAGTATTCAAAGACATTTAAATAAGCGATATGGAAATGGTGTTTATTTTAATAAATTATATATACATAATTTTTATTTATTTATTTAAAATTATTTTAATTTAAAATTATTTATTTTAATGTTATTTAAGTATAATTTTTTTTTTTTAAATAAATCAACTAATTTTTTTAGCTTTCTTATTATTTGAATCGACCAGAACCACCCTATTTGAATGGATTACTACCACCATTATTATTTGAATCGACCATCACCACCCTATTTGAATGGATTACTACCACTATAATCAAAGATTTTTATAATTCAATATATACTAGAATATACAATGTTTATTTCGAAATAAATAATAAAAAAATGATATATAATATAATTAATATTTTATTTCTATGTGTGTCTGTTTCTCATAATAAAAAATATGATCAGTATATTGAGTATAATGGATATGAAAAAGAATCAAACAAATCATTGGAATAGAAACTCAAAAACCTATTCAAAGAGAATGTAAAATATTTTTTTTTTTTTTTTAAATTTGTTCAAATTATATTAGTAAATATAATTTTTTTACATTGCAGTGCATTTCAATATCAAGTTTGAAGTTCCAAAATAAACATATTTCCTTTCAAAATTAGAGACAAAAAACATATAAACCTCATATACTTTCCAATTCTATTATCATCATTCTAAAAACTGGATTGTTAAAGCAAAATTCTATAAAATCCCATCTCAAAAAAGCAAAAAAACTCTATCCCACATATACCATAATCAACACTCCTCTAAAGATGTGACTATGTAAAAACAACTTTATAACAAAGAAAAAGACTCAACATAGAAGGCTATAAAAAAGCAAGTGAATAGAATTGCAAAATTCAAATGACTATATGATAAAAAATAACTTCTATCACTATCTCTTAAAGTAATGGATAATGTGTTTGCTCCATCAAAATATTGAATAATAAAAAATTACAAAAATATCAATAAATAACTTATTATACTATTTAAAATTTAAAATATATATAAAGAAAAATGTGTTTTACAATATTCAAACATTAAATTCATATATTTTGCAAGGGATTGGAACCTTGGTAATCTCAATGATGACCTAATTAGGGAGGAATGGATGGTTTTAAGAGGAAGATCATGTTGAAACCACCTTTAGACTTGGAGTAAGTCCATAAAATGGTTTTAATAAGATAATTATAATGGGTTTGATAGGATCGCACTAGCCATTTGATAGGAGTGGTAGCCTACCCAAAGGTGTCAACAACTTGTAATAAACATTCACCAGGTTTTCCAAAAATTTAAATGACCTCTAACACCATTTTTTTAAACACATTAATCATTAAGTGATATAAGATGCAAATGGTTTTCTCCTACTTTTTTATATATAAAAACAATGAACATTAACAATTTTTCAACAATATGAATTCATAATAATAAAAAAATTAATTTGTTTTTTACTTCAATGTATTTAATATTTAATATATTAAATACAAATAATAGAGTATTACACAAGTTTATGATTTAAGATATTTATTTTGATCTAAAATGGTTAAAAACATGTGTTTCCTCTTAAGAGGTCACAAGTTGGTATGTATATCTTCGTAGACTTTACCAGTCAAATCGTTGGGCGGAGGGGGTCCCTTGTCCCACAAACAAGGGAGTCTCATACACCAATTTGGTGTGCTGGCTTGGCTGTGACCTTAAAAATAGATTATTATTATTATTATTATTATTATTATTATATCATCCATTTAGTTTAATGTTGCATTTACTGTAATCAAGAAATAATATATTAGGGGGGTCCCTTGTCCCACAAACAAGAGGGTCTCATACACCAATTTAGTGTGGCTTAGCAGTGACCTTAAAAATAGATTATTATTATTATTATTATTATTATTATTATTATTATATTGAAGCTTCATGATAGATATCACTAGATCATCATCAAATTGTTTCTGAATAGACCACAACTCAGAAATATCATCAGCATCATTATTATCATCATCAAATATCTCGATAATTAAATATGTATTAAAATATATATCATCTATTTCAATATATATATATATATATATATATATATATATATATATATATATATATATATATTACTAATATTTTCATAATTAAAATACAATTTATATATATAATTCATTCAATATAATGTTAAATGTAATCCAATCAAATAAGCGATTAACCAATCAAGATGAGTCATTCCATTCAAGGCGCAACCGCGTGTGGTGTATATATATGTATCGTTAATGCAGGGTGAAGCTTAAGCTTCAGTAATTTTTAGGCGTACCAAAAAACTCTTGTTATTGTTGGTCGATGTGATTATTTATTATTAGAGATAAGATAATTTTTTTATTTATTCAAAGTATTAGTTAATTTTAATTTTAATAGTTTATATGGAAGTGAGTTAATGAGTGGAAAAAATTTGTATATAGATAAGGGGTTATTTATGTGATTTTAAATTTTAAAATCAATATTTTATTAATGAAGTTTATTTTAGAATTTGAGAATTTTTTTTAATTAAATTTGAAACAAATTATGTAGAAAAATTGATTTGGTCTACTTATTAATTTACTCAATTTTTTCTATTGTTAATCAAATAACAAAATATATAGGTTTTGTTATTGGGACATTGGGACACTTATCCTAGACATAACAAAGTAGTCCATAGTTGAACCATAGATCATAAATCTAGCTTTGCATTTACCCATATTTCCATGGCTTTCTAGCCATACATTAATCATATTTTCCAAAATAATTTCATATAACTTGGTTAAGGGAGTAACTATAATGATCCTATAACTAAAGTGATTTCTTTATCTCCACTTTTAGAAATAGGTACAATGATGCTTTGAGTGTGAAGTTTCTTGACTACTAAATTGAAGATCTTATGGATGTGATGGATGAGGATATGGCCTTCAAATTTTAACATTACTTCTTGGTATCCTTGGATGTCCCTTTCCATCCCTTTGCGAGGATGTAAATATCGTGGTCTAAGCCATTGTAAGAACATGTTTTTATCTAGATTAATTTTTTTTATAAAAGGTTGAATTAACAGGAGTGAAGTAACATATTTCTATATAAATATTCTTAGCATTAATATATGAAATCTCCATCCACATGTAGTGATTTAAAGTGTCTTTTGAATCCTCCAATCCTTTTAGAGTAGGATATCTTGTTCCATACCGCCTACAAGACAAATCTTAGGTCTTTTGCTCGTCTTTTGCTCCATGGAAAGATCCAATAGTTCCATCAAAAGATTTTGAGTGTCCTAAATTCCTATTTATTATTATCTTTTTGGCCTCTATCACTAATAATAGAATTGACAAAATGATAAATGGAGGGTGGAAATATTATTATGGACTTGAAAACAGTTATAAATAAATGGACCTTTGGGTATGGGATAAGAATAAAATTTTCTATGAGACTCTTGTCACTCTGACTATCTTATATGGCTGTGAACTTTGGGATTTCAAAATTTATAGAGATTAATGGAGAAAGATAGATCATATACAAAAGTGTTTTATAACTTACAAGCTAAAAATTAAATGTAATACACCCTCTTCTATCCTCCTCATAGAGTAAAGTATTCCCCCATTGAGAGAATGACTATGACTAGGTAAATAATGTACAAGAACAAGACAAAAATGGAATACAAGAGGCTTCCTTTGATTACATCAAACTCGAATCAAAACCACATGTGCCTCAAGTAGTGTTTCCATAAACATACCATGTCTTGGATAAATCATTGGGGAATAAAGGGAGAGACTATTTTGCAAATATTGGTGTGATAAAGAATTAGAGGATAAAAGAAAATAAAGAACTATGATGAGGTGATCAACCCTAGTCTATAAGATCAAAACTATCTCTTTATTTTAATATAAAATTGACATTGCTAAACAAATTTCCACTAGCTCCATAGTGAACCAAGTCATTGGACAATTCCTAAAATATCATGGGTCTAAAAAATTTCTCATCATTGTGACTCTAAAAGGGTTGAGTATAAAAATTACTTTTTCTTAGAATGTCCTACTTACACCAATATTATATCACAATTTCAAAATATTTTTTCTAATAATGACTTTCCTAACCTTTTAACTCATGAAACTTGTCACTTCTCTTAAACATTTTGGACCATAAAAATAAAATTCCAAAAAACATCATGTAATACCTCAATTTTTTTTTAAATCTTATAAACCAAATTTGAGTTCACTAAACAATAACCATCATCATTATCATTATATCTAAAAGCTATAAATAATATACACTTCACAATAAAGAGAACAAATGAATAAAGATTAAATAAAATTGAAATATATATGATTGCATTTAAATTCTTTTAAATTTATTAGTTCACTTTTGAATATCTATGTACTCAACAATAAAGAATAAAGAGATAAAGGTTAAATAAAATTGAAATATATATGATTTCATTTAGATTCTTTTAAATTTATTAGGCCACTTTTGACTCTCTATTGATCCCTTCCCTATAATAGTGATTTATATGGTGGGATTTTGATTGTTTTAAATTTATTACACCATTGTTGAGTGTTTATTGATAGGCTTTAAAAATTGTTTATGAGAATATTGATAGCCTTTAAAAAAAACAATTATGAGAGTCCGTTCTCACTTTTTGTAATGTCATTGCTTTAAATGATTTTGTACTTTTTTATTGTTTTTAATTATATATTAAATATTTTGTTTAAAGGTAAAATGTGGATGCATTTTTAAATGATTTTATTTATGAATTTATTTATTTTAATTAAATAAAATTTTGTTTTAATTAATTTATTTATTTTAAAATAAAATAATTTAGATATTTTGAAATGAACTAAATTTTTTAATATAAAAACTTTATCATCCAATTTTTATCAATTAAATGAAATTATAAATTTTCTTAGAATTCGTTTCAAATTAATATTAAATTTATACATTTTTAACTCTCCATCACATAACCATTATAGTTTGATGATAAGAATATTTTTTTATCAATATACTTGAATTATAGCATTGATTAACGAAGTGTTGTATTGTTTTCATAAAGCACAATGAACATTTTTTTATACTCATGTTAAAATATATCTACAAACAAAATAAATATTTTTGCACTTTAAATATTAAAGTGTAAAGAAATCAATGTATTTTATAAGGTTTTTAAATAATTTTTTATAATTTTAAAACAATAAAATAAAATTTATAATTTAACTTACACTAGTTGTGAATATTTAAATTAAAATAAATTAACATATTTTTTTTTTATAAAGTGAAAATTTGTTTATTTATTTAAATTATGTTTTTTGAGATAAATTATTATTTGAAAATTTTGATAAAGAGTAACTTTGTATATGTATAACACTTACTATATGTTAAATTTTAAGTTGTGTATAAACTTATTAAAATTAGTGCTCTAAAACCATTACAATAATATACTAATTATGAATTTAACATGTCATTTATGGGAATTGAACCCGAGTAGGAAGGATATCATTCCTCCCAACTATCCAAGCTAAATCCAATTGACATTTTCTCACCTCTCTTTATGCATCATAGTCGTGTCCTTTCTCCATCAATTTTTGTTTGGGAATAAGGGTGAGTGTTGAAGGGTGAGGATTAGGGATTTGTAGTTTAGGTGGGTAAGTAGGCTAGGAAAAATGTTTTAGATTAATATGCAAGGTTAAGTAAGTTAGATGAGGTTTGTTTATGTGTTAAGTGAGTTATTGGGGTAGGTTAAGTTTATGTGCTAAGTGGGTTAGTGGTGTAGGTTATGTAAACTAATGGGTTAATAAGATTTTAGGTGAGTTAATATAGGAGGTAGTATGGGTTAATGGGTTAGGCGCGCTAGGTTGATTCTCTTTTAGTAGGTTATGTCATAGTAGTTTATGTGAGTTATCTAAGTTATGTGTATTATGTAGGTTAGGATACATGGGTTATGTCAATTACATTCTCTACATAGGTTGTTGGGTTAGGTTAGATGATATGGGTTAGCACATTAGTAGGTTTTGTGTATTTGTGGATTATAAGTTTAAGTAGGTTATGCTGAGTACTCTAGTGGATAGGTGGGTTAGCTAGGTTATGTAGGTCAATTCTTATGTGGTTTATGAGTTAACTTGATTATATAGGTGTATAAGTTAGGTGGATTACATAATTTATTTGGATTGGTGTGTTAATAGGGAAAGTTATGTATGTTGGTTGGGGTTAGATAGGTTATTTATTTTATGTGGTTTATATTTTATCAACTTGTCTTGTAGTAGTTTAGTGGAGTAGGTTTATTAGGTGGGATAAAAAAACTACTTTATTATTTTAGATTGATTTGGATAGTTGGATTATTAGGTTTAGTAGGTAGGTTTCATGGGATAGGTATCTTAGTGGGTTAGTGTCACAGGGAATATTGCAATAAATTTCCTTATTCATCCAAAAACAAGTCATCAATTTCCATTTTCCCCCCAAAAAAACTATCCATTTTGTATAAGTTAAAATTATTTTATTAAAATATAGTTAGAATTTTCTAGAATCTATATCAAATCCTTAGAAATTTTAATATTTTTACATAAATATTGGAAAACATTTATAGTTATCATTTTAACAATTTGTAATAGTTGTCAAGTTTCTATACTTCAAAACAAGTATGGATCCTTAAAGTGTTCCCTAATTCGTGATAGATTTTCTAGTGGGATAACCAAAATCTCTCTCTCTCTCTCTCTCTCTCTCTCTCTCTCTCTCTATATATATATATATATATATATATATAGATAGATAGATAGATAGATAGATAGATAGATAGATAGATAGATAGATAGAAAGAAAGAAAGAAATAGAAATT
>JASDQU010102897.1:141720-158261 GCA_032191745.1 Picea mariana | reverse complement strand
TATATATATATATATATATATATATATATATATATATATATATATATATATATATATATATATATATACAACATGGATTAAATTAAAATAAAACTACTATGAGTTTTAAATATTATGGCTTAAATTTCATTGTTAATTTTTAACTAGAACTAGATTTGTATATATATATATATTAAGAAGTAGCTAGAATTATTTTATGTAAAATTATTTTATTAAGAAATAGATATAATTTTCTAGAATCTATATCAAATCCTTAGAAATTTGAATATTTTTACATAAATATTGGAAAACATTTATAGTTCTCATTTTAACAATTTGTAAGAGTTGCCAAGGTTTCGGCACTTCAAAAAAAGTATGAATCCTTAAAGTCTTCCCTAATTCATGATACATTTCCTAGTAGGATAACCAAAATCTCTCTCTCTCTCTCTCTCTCTCTCTCTCTCTCTCTCTCTATATATATATATATATATATATATATATATATGTATGTATATACAACATGGATTAAATTAAAATAAAACTACTATGATTTTTAAATATTATGGCTTAAATTTTATTGTTATATTTTAACTAGAACTGAATTTGTGTATATATGTATACGTATACATATATGTATATGCATATGTATATTTGTACATATATATATATATATATATATATATATCACATTTCTATATTTATGTCTATACACAAAAAAATATCCACCAGATAGGAGTTCCAAGTGTTCCTACAAGTTTCAGAACCCAAAATACATTTGATTCCAAAAAATATTCATACTATCTTAAATTGCATGCTTCCATAATCTTCCTACTCCTCACCAATGTATTGGATGCCTAAACCTTCAACTTCTGTTGGTACCTACTTTTGAAATATTGTATGTTCCTCAAATCCCCTTCCATGGATAGAAATTTGAGTTCCATGGTTATTTGATGCTAAGGAGAGGTTATGCATCCATTATGAAACAAATAAGGCTTGCAACCTATAACATTATTCTTCCAATTAATCAATCTTATACTTTCGAGTGAGAAGAACGCTTGAATGGTTGACACCTTCAGTTGCATAGGAATGTTCTAATTTTTCTACCTTGATTGAATAATATTTCACTTTTGTTGGCCTAGGTAACCTCCTCATGTATGTGTAGTACCTTCTTGATCTCACGAAGGTTGTCACTTTCCACTAAAGTGAAACTAGCCCTCAAACCCAACTTCAAAAACGCTAAGAATAGGGGTACCAACACACTACTCCCTAAGCCTTGAGAGTGGTGAAAATAAAGATCCCCAATTCCTCTGATACAAAATACAAATATTACTACCTTATGGAAGAGCACACCAATAGAAAATGAGATTGAAAACAAAACAGATTTTACATTTAAATAAGGAGTATCACGTCAATGAAGAGACCCTATATTTTTAGCTTCCCCTATCTATCATGAAACAACATCATTATGATTGAAATCACATTGATTCCATGAACTTGTGCAACTACAAGTATCTTCACCCCTTTGAAAAAAAAACCTCTCCACCAAACTGCTATTCTGAAACTGGAATTTGGAGAAACCCCTACAGGAATAATGCCAAATTGGTAAATGCTCACCATAAATTCACATTGATATGCCACGATTTGACCCTTCAGGACTAAATCAGTGTAAGGGCTCACTCTCTCTTGTTGCCTCACCATGATCTAATTGGCCTGTGTGGACTTATGGAACAACCATTAGATTTTACATGCATCATTGAACATTGGAAATGTGGTTTGATTTATCACACTACCTAGAGACATTAATAAAATGAGGGGATTGTGGCTTGGAAAAATTCCCCACTTTCCATGAGGCCTATAGGATTTAGTGATGTGGTGAATTTTACCCACATATCCACTTCATTGTTTAGTTTTCTTCGAATGTATAAGATATCAACATTATCGAACTAAGACAAGGCCTACTTCATTAGTGAAATGGTTCCTTGAACCTTGATTCCTCTAGGATTAGATTGATTATTGTTAACTTGATATGATCAGTGATTCCCCAAAGAAAAATAATTTCCAGATTCCTAATTTTCTATCTATTACTACCCCATGCCAAAATTATTATGCTTCATCAAGGTTCGACACTTCCCCTATCCCCCATGCATAGTGCTCGATATTTTTCCCACTTAGATTATGAAGACACCCCCCACTAATCACTTTCCGCCATTAACTTAAATTTCCTTATTAGTAAAGAGACATCAAAAAAATAAATAAGGAAATTACACACAATATTCATCACATAGTACAATAATTCTTGTCATGGAGAACTACCATGGGGAAAAAACTTCAAACCAGTTTCAATGTATGATTTTATTGAGAAACAAATGCTTACAACTACAAATTTACACAACTACTAGAACTTGATATCCATAGCATTATGTTCAAAGTTATTTACACCTTTGGTATTTCATGGAAATTCACGATCACATTTGGAGTCAATCAATATCCACATTTGAAGAAAAATATCGATTTTAACGTCAATATTTAGTGAAATTTTATTAAATTTTTCATTTTTTCTATTTTTTTCCTTGATAAACATCTATTTAATGAAGTACTCCTTGGGGTGTTTAGTAATTTATGTTAGTTCCATCAATTAGTTGATGTGAAATTCGGGTTGAATAAAATTTGAAAAGCTCAAAATTGATCATAGCGAGATACCATAAATGGACTCTTTTGGTATAAAAATTCCTCGAGAGAAATAGGAACGAATGTTTCACACTTCCAACATATATAATAGATTTGTTGTAAAGACATGGGAGAGTAGAAATTATTATACCACACGAAAAAAATTTCTTTATTCCTCTATTAAATAAATGTAATGGTATATATATAAATACATGAAACTTTGGCTTAAGATTGATTCGCTATTTTAACTACAAACAACCAATTGAGAGAATATCTCAACCACACACTAATCTAGGAGATAAGTAGTGAGAGAGAATATCTCAAGTATAGATAGGTCTAACAACCTCGTAAAGACATGGAAACAAACTCCTTAAATAGAGACCAACTCTACTCAATAATGACCAATAATCATAACAACAATAAATATGATCACACATAAGACAAGTAGGAATTAATAATTCCAACATATAATTTGTATGTTTTAAAATGTGCCAATGAGAAATTGACCTTATTTTTTCTCTAAATAATTGAGATTACGTGACATATTAACATTAATAAAATTTATTAATTTTATTAAATTACATTTGCCTAATTATTATTTTTGTTGGTGTGCATCTCTCCTATCGTTGGGGGGTTGAATACACAGAGTTAATTAAGATTTGACAAACAAAACCCCAAGGAATTGGATTACTAATATTCAATCAAGGATCAAATATGTTTCACTCTAGACGCCATGACAATCACAAAGACCAATTGGTCTTGTGTCTGATGTGAAGGGATAGTGCAAAAAAGGAAAAATCTTGCGATTTTATAAATTCATCCATTCATAATACATTAACAGAGTAATAAGAATAAATTAATAACATAAGAATCCATTGAAATCATAAAATACCTATTAGGTTGCAAAGAGAAATGGTACTTTGGGTTACCTTCATTAGTTACAAAAGGAATACAGAGATGGACCCATATCTCATAGAACTACGCTTTTGCAATCTATTTCATTCCATTACACTACACCATGTTATATATACTCATTTCTCCCACAAAACTGACTCTATTATAGACTCTTTACAAAACTCATTCAATAATGATACAAAACTCAGAGAGAATTGGACCCAAAATGGAATATTACATTGATTTAATCGACAACCCCTATGCTATCACATGGTTGTCGATGCTTTTGGTACCATATGAGTGTAGTTTCAGTCTTCTTTAGTTGTGTCTTTTGAGGAGATGCCAAAATTGTTTTTTTCTTCATAATGGGTTGTTGTGATCTACTCTAGTTTAGTGGAAATGGATGTCATTATTGTTGGGCATTCTCCTGGAGGTAAGGAGGATAGTTATTTATTCTAGTGCATGACTTCATCCCAAGTTTTCTAGATCTAGTCATCAATAGCCAAAACCTATAGAGAATTTTGGAGGTGGTTCCATAGAGTGAAGTTGTACTTGACCATACCTAAAATTTTAACAATATGTTCCTTCCCTTTGGAGAATACTTATTCAACAACCACTATCTATTGTTATAACTTTGGGTTGTATAGGGTAGACCATTTGAGACTCTCGAGACCTACCAAGGGAAGATGTAGTAGGATGGCATCATTGGCGCATAAGAAAGGGTGTGTAGTAATCATGTGTGGTGCCCTCTAAGAATAAAAATTCATACATGATTAGAGTAGTCAACATGGCAATAAATAATATGTGGCATAGAAAACTCAACACAAGAAAGGAAGATGAAGAAAACTAAAAGACCGGATACAAGTACCCTGACACCAGGGATAGGGTAGACAATTACTATTATTTTCAAGTTTGTTAAGGATATTTGAGGATAGCTCATGATGCAACATATATTCCAGAAATATGCCATAGGAAAATTTGATACCTGTTATTAATAGTTGGCCATAACATCACCATCAATTTATCCACCTCAGGAGAAGGATATTATGGAAGTTTGTGGCACTATTCAGATAAGAGTTTTTAGGTTAGTCCATTGGTTTTTGTCCCTCGTGACTTGACCAATTCCAAAATTGACCAAGTCAGTCACATGAATAGTATGTCGAGGGATTTTTTTGGGTGGATGAAGGGAATTTTCTACATTTGGGTGAGGAATGTGTCCACTAAGTCTGTTCCATCAAACCGATATAGAGTATAAGGACCTATTCCATCCTCATGTTCCATGGTGGTAATTCATGCACATATTCTTATTGAAACCTCATAAATATTACGTTTTCATTTCTGCATAGCATATTCATATTCATCGTCATATGAGTAGACACTTATCCAGATCAACTCAATATTTGTTTTGGTATTGATGTAATCCTCTCTACTCCCTATAATATGATATAAGTTTTAACTAATAGAGCTCCATGCATCCTCATTCATGGGCTCATTGTACCTATTTATTTCATTTGGATCTAACATCCCAATAATGTGCAAATTATATGTTTCAAAAGACATTTGTCATTTCTTCATATCCAAAGCTACATTATTTTCAAATTTCTAGTCAAGGCTAAGTAGTGCAAGGTAGGGATCTCATTCATCCATGATCTCAAACACCTTGAAATCTACCTTAGTTTTCACCCCTTCAATATTTACTTCTACATACTCCACCTGACCTATGGGATATATTGTGTATTGATTAGCTAGTCTAAGATGAATAGGATACCACACCAATATTTTATTGCTAACAAAATCCTATGATTTATTTTTCAATATGTTCAAATCGTATCCTACATCAAACATTACATCATCCATCTATTAGATTTCAATTTCATCTTTCGTGTTGAACTCTCTTCCTATATGCTTTTGTTTTCTCACCTAGAACACATCCCTTTCTGTTAGCGGGGAAGATATAGCTACAAATTTCTCTTATTCCTCCATACATATTGTCAAATTATGTGCACCATCATGATCACTTAATAATTTCAAACATTAACGCAAGAAGTTACTTACGTGATCCACTGGTTTCTCCTCACAACCAACATTGTGTTGTATTTCGCCTCGCATCATGCACTATCTAGACCTTTATTATGGGATACCAAGTGCCCCAAACAAACATCAAATGCAAATGTTGTGCCCTTGGGAAGTTTACATATCAACTAACCACATCGGGGCCCACAAAGATTTTTTTTGTTTCATCTTTCAAGGTTAGGGTTTTGGATGTTTATGGTTTTCTCATTGATTCTTTATGTTAAAATGTCTTTTCATCCTCTTTGTAAGCAAATTCTTGCAAATGAGAGTAGTTGACACATCTCCCTCTCTCTTTAGGGATAAGCTACCACCATTCTAGCTAGCTTGTGTTATTTTCCTTTTATAGTCTTTTGTATTCCAAATTGTCATCAATAGAATCTCAATTTAGTTGTATTACTTTGTTTCTTGCAGTATATATGTTTTCTTCCTTGTTATATATTTTCCTTCACGACATTCTCAATATAATTTGGATAAGTGGTATCAGATAAATATTCTCTTTGTTATTTCTCTATGCATGTCTTGGATGAGGTTAAGCTATCGAGAATTGGGTCTTAAACTCATTGATCTTGGGGAATGACACTCCTACTGACCCAAGCATGCTCCCATGGTAGAATAAAAGAGATATGATAGAGATGGAATGGTCAGGTATCAAACTATTTCTTGAAGAATCCCTCGAACGAAAAAGGAATGATATGATGGATTATTTCACCCAGATCCTTCGACGGTTTCCAACAACAATGAAGGAACCTTCAACCAAAAGTCACTTTCGAGGTGAGATTCCATTTAAGGTATAATTTAACTTTGATATTCCTTTATTTTCAGTCTATATAGATGTTGATGCTTTGGAAAAATGACTAAGTCTGCTAGAGGGTTATTTCCCTATCCAAAAAAATTCCAACACTGAAAAAATCACCTTTGCGCTCTTGAAAGACCTTCCCCATGTCATATATTGGTGCGAGACATACTATGAGAAACATTTCATAGATAAATCTGCAAGTTTTTTACCAATACCAACTCGGGTGAATTTTTTTTATTCCCTGAAGGAGAAATACTACCTTGTTGGAAACTACGATGAACAATACACAAGATGGACAAATATGCATCAAGAGAGAGACTATATAGTGTCGAAGTACACAAATGTACTCCATACCTTGTGCACAAAGTCAAGTATTGAAGACTCCGAGTGGCAGCTGATTTCAACTATCGTATTGGCCTATGTCAGTACATCCAAAAAAATATAAAGTTCTTTGACATCTCCTCATTGTGAGCCCCTTACTGATATGTTGTCAAGATCAAGAAAAATTTCAAGCAAAAGAATAAGTGTTATTTCAGTTATGAAATCCCATCACAATAAAATAAAAGGATAGAGAAAGGATGTTAAACCCCAGGGTAATTAGTCCAATCCAAAAGAAAATAAGGGTAATGGGAAGTTGAAGAAGGACACTAGAAAGTGGTGCCAGTTCCACAAAATCCCTTAGAATAACATTGATGAATGTCACTCCAAATAATCATTGTTGGATGAGATGAAATCCTCATATTCAGATGGCGATGCAAACTATGATTCATAAATGAAGAAGGGAAATAGATCATTAATGTAGAACCCAATGTCACCATCGCTACCACAAAGGTCAAGCCAGAGGAACCAAATGATATTGAATAAGGCTAGTGCCTCTTTTAATCATAGATGTCGGTGAATGGGACCCCACTCCATTTCACGATTGACAACAGTATTTAGAATAAAGTAATATCAAAAAATTTCATCAATGGGTTTAACCTAACAACAATGTTGCACCATCAGATATACACCATCGATTGGATTAGCGACGGACAATAGATCCATGTCAACCATCGATGTCGCCTACAATAGAGTAAAAAACTCTTGATATATGAGGTATTGTGTGATGTTTCCCCCCTTGAAGTTTATTACGTTATTTTAGAACAACCATATATGGAAGTGTCATGTTTTTTTATGAATCTAGGCCCCATAATGGCATTATCACTTTGGGAGGTCAACTCTACAGGGTACCAGACTTTGTCCCAACTACTACGGTCTCTTTGATCTCTGTGAAGGGGAACAAAAAGGTGGTTTCTTAGAATGATATAGTTTTCCTGTTTATTGTCTAATCATAAGGTGAATGGGAGATCAATGCAACCACCAAAAACTATGGACGAGGTCTCCCTACACATCACAAGAAAGTGGACAAGATAGTAAAAGAGAACAAAGACACATTTTCATCACCTACTGGGGTGTCTTTGCATTGTTAGCTAAACAATCAATTGATTTCACACCTGATGCTTCTCTACCTAAAAACTCTATATATAGGCACTCTTTTGAGAACAAATAAATTATATTCCATATACAAGAGCTAATTATGAAGGGAAACATCATACCAATATCCTCACCTTGTGGGAGCCCAATTTTTTAAGTACAGAACAAGGACGAGAAAAGGAAACTTTGTATTTATTACAGAGCCCTAAACAATATCACGATAAAAAATTGGCACCCAATTCCTGAGATTCATGATCTTCTAGATCAGCTCAAGGGTGCCAAATTCTTCATCAATATTGACATGAGGTCAAGCTTCCACTAGGTGTTGAGTAATAAAACTAATGTATGAAAGAAAACCTTCAAGTATCCTTGAGTGGTTGGTCATGCCTTTCGTATTGATTAATTCCCTAACCACAATCATGGAAACGATGGATGACATACTGTGGCCATTATAAAACTCATTGGTCATATATCCAAATGACATCCTCATATTTAGAAAAGAATGGGATGAACATTTGAAGCACATTCAATAGGTCTTGGGCACCCTGCGACAACACAAGTTATATGACAATTTGGAGAAGTGTCATTTCGGCATACAGAGAATTCAATATTTGGGATACATCGTGGATGAGAAGGGTGTGCATGTGGATCTAGCCAAGATCCAAGTGATTCATTAAAGGTCAGCCTTGAAGACACTAACTAAGCTTCAAAGGTTCTTGGGTCTCACCAACTTCTACTATAGGTTTCTGCCTGGGTTTTCTCATATTGCTTTGGCCCTAATCCATATGACCTAGGGTTGAGCCAAGGCCAAGTTTGTTTGGGTTGTGTCACAATATAAAGTATTTGAGGATTTGAAATTCCTTCTTTTCTCAGCATGTGTCATTATTTTTCGAAACCTACAACAATTGTTTGAGATTGAGATATATACTTCAAATATTTATGCTAGTGGTGCAGTCCTCACTCAAAATGGGAATTTGGTGCCCTATCATAGTGCAACACTATTTGATGTTGTTCGCAGATACCCCACCTATGAAAAATATATGTACTCTGTTATACAATCATGTCGATGGTGGAAGCATTACATTCTAGGAAAGGAAATGATCATCCACACCGATCACATGCCTATATAATTCCTGAAAACACAAGGAAAGTTACAAAATGACCATTATCAGAATTGGTCCACGTACCTACAAAAATTCCCTCTGAAAAAGTAGTACAATAAGGGTAGCACCAACCATGTTTCAGACTATCATAGTCAACCCCGAGTTCTAGTGCTAACCATAATTATTAAATCCTCTGGGGATAAGACCTATGGGCAGACACAATTATACAACGATGACTCTAAATTTTTTTCTACCTATTAGACATTACGCACAGGATAATTATTTCCATACTTTCATCTCTAGAATGGATTTTTATTCCATTTGAGCCATCTCTATGTTCCTTCAAGCAAGCATTCAAATCTTATTTGGGAAGATAATTACAATCGATTGGAAAAACACTTTGCGTGTAAAATACAATGGAGGTACTAGAAAATATTCTTATTGGTAGAAGCTTCTACAATATGTATGCAAGTATATAAAATCCTAAAGCTCCCTTACCATTTATAAAACCAAGATTAAGAAATAGGGGCTATAAACCCCAATACCTATTCATGATAATCCTGAGGAGTCCATCTCCATGGATTACATGTCCATTCTACCTTTCTCCAAGCATGGTAATGGATATGTCTTCATGGTCATTAATCGGTCCTCTAACATGGCATTTTTGGCACATTGCAAGAAGACTATCATAGTCAAGGCAACCACTAATATCTTATCTGAACAAGTTTGGGTTCATTTTGGGATCCCATAGACCATTATTTTATATTGAGACAATAAGTTTCTAATTACTTTCTGTTCCATCTGATGGTCGATGATGGACACCAATTTGATCAAATCGATTTCCTTCCACCCATAAACTGATCAACAAACAAAGGTAATCAAGAGGATGATTGTTCATATCCTAAGTATGTACAATGCCAAACATCCATGCACATGGGATATGAGACTTCTTTATGTTTAACATAGCTACAATATATCGCTCCACAATTATATTGGCCACAACCCTTTCCAAGTGTGCTTGGGGTTCCATCCATTGGCCCCCATTAATATAGTTCTAACCATTGTAGTTGCACACAAAGAGTCCTCCCATGGTTATATATAGGTTGATCGAGAAGACAATTTTTTTGAATGAATCCAACACATCCAACACCAATTTCATGATACTTTTTTAAAATCCAATGCCAATTACAAGCAGCTCCACGAAGAGCATCGGGTACCACACAAGTTTTAGGTGTGAGATAAGGTATGGTTGAATTTGTAGAAATATTTATTCATAGGACCCCATCGGAAGCTTCACCCACTCTGATACAGGACTTAAACCATCACCAAGGTTATGGGTGAGAATTTTTTTGAATTAATTATTCCTCATTTTCTTGTCTTGCACCTCATATTTAATGTGGAAATTCTTTGACCATATTTTCCACCTCTCTTGGAAACTTCAGACATGGATGAGAACTTGGCCCCTATAACACTCAATATTGAATGAATTGAATGTGAGACATTTGATTGAATCATGGATGCCAATATGAAGGGAACCCACCAGTAAAACATCTAACTCTATCACATTGTCAAAGAAGGGAAACTTCTTCACCAAGGCAAGTGGATCACTAGGAGTCAGATTCGGTAGAAGTTTCCCCATCTAATGGAGGAACTTGAAGCAATGGGTACCATATCTTCCTAAGGGTGGAGGAATGACCCAGGTGGATATTCATGGCCACAAATATGTTCCACTAATTCAGAATGATTCCACATCTTGGAAGCTTTTATACAGATTTTTGGGTCCCAAACTTCCAGGGTCGTTTTGAGGCCCCAAATGATGTTTTTTTTTCATGAATGCACCTAAAATATAGCCAAAGAAAAATTATAACTTGATTATAACATAAAATTATCATCTATATCTTTTTGACGGGATACCGAGCACCCCAAATGGATATTATATGCAAAAGCTACGCCCCTGGGAAGTTGACGCATCAACTAACCACATCGAGGCCCACAAACATTTTGGTGTTTCATCTTCTGGGGTTTTATGCTTTTCGTTGTTTAGGGTTCTCTCATTTATTATTTATTTTAAAAGGCCTTTTAATCCTCTTTGTAATCATCTTCTTATGAAGGAGCATATCCGACACAACTCTCTCTCTTCAGGGATAAGATACCACCATTCTTGCTAGATTTTGTACTTTTCATTTTACAGTATTTTGTATTCCAAACAATAATCAATAGAATAGGAGTTTAGTTCTATTACTATGTTTATTAAATTATATAAGTGTGTTTCCTTATTATATCTTTTCATTCATGTCATTCTCAATATAATCCATATCAGTACTTATGGTGACCTTATGACTGGCATGTAGTAAACCACACGTGCTCGCACACCACTTTAACCTTCACCTTATATTGTAGCTACATTGTAATATTTGAAAATTGGAACTGCACTGGCACTATCCATATTGATGTCTAACCACCTCCTAATGTAGATTCTAGGCACATTGTAATCTCCACAAGATATCCCTAAATAGTCTCCTTGTGTTGGCTAAGCAATACTCAAATATGGGGTAGTAGTCTTGTAATTAACCACTCCCCGTGTTCAACATCTTGGATATGAAATGTCAACCTATATAAAAATATTTTAAATCATTGCTTGTATTCCCATGCCATTTCTCCATACTGCTTCTTAATATCTTTGATCTCAATGATACACTATGATTCTAACTTAGTCTTAGGAAACTCCCTAACTAGATATTTAGTAATCTATGTCAAGGACCTAGTCTATTATGTTGGTGCAGTCACGTTGTACTTCATAGACCACATTGGTTATATGTATTTTAAGGTGGTATCCAGTTGTGTTATAGTCAACACTTCATCTATGACCCTATTCATAGACCATATATATTCACACATAAGACAATTCTATTCTGCATCACCTTTACCCATCCCGTGGAACACAGGTAGCCTCAGAGTCTTGTCCTTATTCTCCGTCCTCAATCTAGTGCTTTTTCCTCATGACTAGATACTAATTGTTGGTGATAATCATACAGATATAAAAAATATTCCTTGAAAAGTGTTGTGGACTTCATCCTCTTCTTCACTTGTATCTTCTCTTCTTATTTCTTCTAGTCTTTCTTTTTCTAATCCTATATTTGCACTGTCTGTTTTTCTTTCTTATTGATTACAAATTTGCAAGGGGTTGGTTCAAATTGGGGTTTCCTCCATATTATCTTATCATCTCAAGTGAAGGATCCCAAAGAGATTCCTACATTTATCCATGCAATTCCATTCACAATAGCTAAAGCCTCTTCCTCTTCTTAGAGGTTTTATTCATCATCTTCTGCTACATCAAAGTCTCTATTTGGTTCCTCATCATCCTCTGATGTGACTGCATCTCTCAAAATCAAATGGGTTTTGACTTCATACCCTTGTCCTGATGTTGCATCTCTTCGACAACCTATCTCCTTCTATTCTCCTCTCTATAACAACACTCTCTCATGCACATCCTCCTGGTGCACTCTCCTTCCTCTTCATTCTGGGTTCCCTCTTATTTCACCCCTTTCTATCTTCTTTCCTCTCATATATTCAACTTTCCTCCTTATCTCAATTCTTCTTATATATCTCTCAACTCTTTATCTCATCTTCTCTTCTAGGTCCATTCACTTCTCATCTCATCCAAACATCTTTCAGATCCTCTCCACTAGATTAATTTTCTCTCTTTTTTCCCCCTTCTTTCCACCCCCACCCCCCCTCATAAAGAGGGTTTCCACTTGACCATCATATTTGGATCCATGTACACCAATCCCTTCTCTACAAATAACATCTTGATCCACAAGGAAATTTATTCCAACAATCTATTTTAAAGGCCTTCAACAAACTTGCATTCATGCTCGTTAAAAGAATCATTGTATTTAATGTTGAACTCAACAATGTATCCTTCCTTCACTCGATTGAACCAAAATTCCAGTGCTTGGGTCCACTTATTATACATATTTTTTTGTCTATTGACTTTATTTTGATCCCAGACCAATGGTTGTTGGACACTTAGAGTAGTGCTAATGGTTGTCTTCCCTTTCATCCATTCATACAAAAAAAAGGAAATTTAGAAATAAAAGTTCATTCAAATATCTGTAGATATACCTTTGTTTCCAATGTTCAATGTTGGTTATCATACCATTGGTCTCTCTTTGTGCAAGCTCATATTCCTTCATAGATAATTGTTCTTGTGTTCCCTCTTGAGATGGATTCCACCTCATTCTTTCCCTTCATGATGCAATATGAAATATTCAGTTCCTTGTAATCAAACCATTTGTTGGCACGCATATCCCTTATCACTAGGGGGGTGGAAGACTAAAGGTTCATTAATATTTTACCAAAAAAAAACCCAAGGCATAAACATATCAATCTTCAGTCAAGGACCAAATAAGATCTCGCCTGAGACGCCATGAGAATCACAAAGACCATCAAGTCTTGTTTTGAACGTGAAGCGATACTATAAAAAATGAAAACTCTTGGTATTTTATACATTCATCCATTCATAATTGATTAACATAGTAATAAGAATAAATAATTAACACATATATCCATTCAACTCAAGAAACACATATCAATTTTCAAATAGAAATAGGAGTTTGTATTATTGTCATTAGTTCCAAACTGAATATAGAGATATATCTGTATTACACATAATTTTTCTTCCTTTACCCATCCCATGGAACATGGGTAGCCTCAAAGTTGTGTCCTCATTATCCATCCTCACTCTAGTGTCATGTCCTCATGAATCGATACTAATTGTTCATGATACTCATACTAATATTGAAAATATTCCTTGCAAAGTGTTGTGGACTTCATTGGACACTCAGAGCATTGTTAATGGTTGTCTTCCCTTTCATCCTTTCATACAACAAAAAAGTAAAGGTAGTAAAGAAAATTTCATTCAAATTTATGTGCATATACATTTGTTTCCAATGTTTGATGTTGGTTATCAGAATCTTGGTCTCTCTTCGTTCAAACTCATCTTCCTTTAGAGATAACTAGTCTTGTATTTCCTCCTGAGATGGATTCCACCTCATTATTTCCCTTCATTATCCAATATCAAATATCTAGGTCTCAGAAATGTAACCATTTGTTGGCACACATCTCTCCTATCATCGAGGGGTTGAAGACCCAAGTTTTAGCAATATTTTACCAACAAAACCCTAAGGCATCAACATATTGTAATGATCCAAATTGGATGTGTCAAATGAAAGTTATGGCAACTTTCTCACACCTTGTTGATTATTGTCCTTTCTAGGAGAGAGAACTTTTGCAGCATGACACATGCACAATATTTGATATATGATTTTGAAAATTGTACCATAAATACCAAAAGTTGTCCTATTTCCAATGCAACTAGCCACACATAATTTCAATATTCTATGAATAAGTTATGTTTGTTTTACCTGGAACACATGTTTGATACTAGTCAATAGGACTAGTCAGATACCCTATTTTCCATAGAGTGTATGTCTGAAAGTATGATGTCCCATAATATGAAATTTTTACCATAGATACCCTGATATCTTCTTTGAATAACCTAAAATTGTTTCCTTCTGACGTGGCTTCCAGAAAAATTTATATAGAAAATTACAAAATGAATTTATTGAGGGATAAAAACCCTAGGATGGGTGCTCTAATCCCAAACAAAATGATCTAAATGCTTAAATTATCATGTAATAGAACAGAAGTACACACCATGTACAAAATGCGAGCTTGGAGCACAACTCCAAGATAGATAAGTTACACAATAAATCCTTAAAGAATAGGGGAAACCCCTCCAAATAACCAAATAACATTCATACTTCACCATTCACCTCCATAATAATGAATACATACTCTCTTATATATATCTATTCACACTTGCACATGAGGCCCCTTTACTACTTTGTCAACCCTATTACATATATATGTACATTTAGGCCCATATATTCCCCCCCTTGGGGTCATATCATATACATTTAGCCATATATATGCCCCCCTTGGGTCATAACACATATCAATATTCAGTCAAGGACCAAATAAGGTCTCAGCCAAGACACCATGAGAATCACATAGACCATTGGGTCTTGTGTCGAATGCAAACGGATAGTGTACAAAAGGAAAACTCTTGGGATTTAATACATTCATCCATTCAAAATTCATTAACATAGTAGTAATCATAAATCATTAACACATATATCCATTCAACTCAAGAAACACATATCAATTTGCAAAGAGAAATAGGAGTTTGTATTATCTTCATTAGTTCCAAAATGCATATAGAGACATCCTTGTATTACATAGAAATGTGCTTCCACACTTTGTTTAATTACACAGTCATTCCATTACACTATGATAAGTGCTCTATGCTCATTTCTCCCACAAAATTGGTTATATTACAGACTCTTCACAAAACTCATCTACAAATCATACAAAACTCAGATAGACCTAGACCCAAAACTAAAGTGTGCTCCTTCTCCTTCTTCCACTCAATTATGTTTTCTCCTTTTGCTCTGGATCTCTTTCAGTTTCTTCTCTACTCTCTTCAGTGAAAATCATATCCACGTGCTTCTTTTGTGGATTTCCATTTCAAGTAGAATCTAATGAAATGGAAGAAATTAAATGGAACTTTTTTGAAGCAGTAGAATCACTAAATAATGTAAGAGTTAAAGAAGGTGAATCGTATGTGAATAAAATATGGTTAGCGTTAAGGACATTGCTTGAGGTTATACAAGTAAATCAAACCATATAGAGGATGTTATACGAAATTAACATAAGAGGAAATAAGAAAGGCGAATCACTAAATAATGTAAGAGTTAAAGAAGGTGAATCGTATGTGAATAAAATATGGTTAGCGTTAAGGACATTGCTTGAGGTTATACAAGTAAATCAAACCATATAGAGGATGTTATACGAAATTAACATAAGAGGAAATAAGAAAGGCTTAGCCTCACAGTAAATAAAATCTAAAATGAAAAATCATAGATTAAATAAAATATAAAATGTTTTGAGGTAGATATGGTTTGGAAAGAATCACAGAAGGTAAATGAGAATTATCATATGTATCCTAGATAAAATAAATGAAAGAGAGAAAAGGTTAATGTGTATTAGAAGGAAACATCAAAACATAACTTTTCACAACATAGATTAAGGGCGACATTTCTTAAATACAGTCACCATATTTATATATTTTTTTTAATGCAATCCAGATTCTTTATATTACCATAATAGAATTATGCAAAAATATTGCTACTGACCTGCCACTAGGGAAACAAGAACAGCAATAATACATCTAATTGTCTGAGAGTTGATGGAATAATTCTCTTTTGAAACTAAAATCTAGGATATGCCTGATTCTAAAGATATTTGTTATACAAAAGTTTTGTGTTCGCTTCTTTCTAATTTGAAATTTATGAGGTGAGGTTGGAATGCACACACAACTTCTCTCTTTCATATGATATTCTATAGGTTACGTGTATCTATGCACACACATCATTTCATTCTAATTCACCACCCCCACCCCCAACACACCTATATATATATATATATATATA
>JASDQU010102897.1:81754-141660 GCA_032191745.1 Picea mariana | reverse complement strand
GAATCACTAAATAATGTAAGAGTTAAAGAAGGTGAATCGTATGTGAATAAAATATGGTTAGCGTTAAGGACATTGCTTGAGGTTATACAAGTAAATCAAACCATATAGAGGATGTTATACGAAATTAACATAAGAGGAAATAAGAAAGGCTTAGCCTCACAGTAAATAAAATCTAAAATGAAAAATCATAGATTAAATAAAATATAAAATGTTTTGAGGTAGATATGGTTTGGAAAGAATCACAGAAGGTAAATGAGAATTATCATATGTATCCTAGATAAAATAAATGAAAGAGAGAAAAGGTTAATGTGTATTAGAAGGAAACATCAAAACATAACTTTTCACAACATAGATTAAGGGCGACATTTCTTAAATACAGTCACCATATTTATATATTTTTTTTAATGCAATCCAGATTCTTTATATTACCATAATAGAATTATGCAAAAATATTGCTACTGACCTGCCACTAGGGAAACAAGAACAGCAATAATACATCTAATTGTCTGAGAGTTGATGGAATAATTCTCTTTTGAAACTAAAATCTAGGATATGCCTGATTCTAAAGATATTTGTTATACAAAAGTTTTGTGTTCGCTTCTTTCTAATTTGAAATTTATGAGGTGAGGTTGGAATGCACACACAACTTCTCTCTTTCATATGATATTCTATAGGTTACGTGTATCTATGCACACACATCATTTCATTCTAATTCACCACCCCCACCCCCAACACACCTATATATATATATATATATATATATATATATATATATATATACCACATCGACCCCTCAATTTATCCCAAAATGCATTCATAGGTACAATTCCCATAGATTTCAACCATTGCACCAATTTAAATTTGTTTCAATGTCTCATAAAAATATTTATCTCGTTTGACGCCTGGGGGCTTTTCTCGGCACATAAGTGCTAGTTATTCTATGGGGAACCAGTTTCTGTGTTGAGGTGTGTTCGATAGTTGGATGAATCTAATCCATGATGGTGCCTCTTGAACCAATAAAGGAGCATATAGTATATTTTACTCCTACCAAACAATATGAATGATATTCGTGGGTTTCCTACTATGACTTTTGTGGCTTTTTGTTATAAACTTTTGGGATTTTATGATATAGGTTCCATGGATTTCCTACTGTAAATTCCATTCCTTGTTGCTGGGAATTTTGGTGGGTTTCCTATTATGAGTTGTTTTTATTTCTTGCAAACGAAAGGTGAGAATGGTTTCAACTGGTGTTTGTGCTTGGTTTCTTATAGCAGTGGAATCAAGAATCATGTTTCCCTAGCCAATGTTTGTTAGTTTATATTAGTTTTCGTATAGTTTTTCATGTTTCTTGTGGTGGTGTCCTTGATTTCCTACTATAATCAGCTGCAACTAGTGTTTTTGTTCTTCGGTTACTTGTTTTTTTCCCTACCAAGAACCAGGTTCCCAAAGAATTCAATAAACGTAGGAGAGGATAAAGGAACGGTAGAGATGCGAGAGGGAGAATGAAGGTAACAAGAGTTCACATCGGTGTTCATTTTTTATTTTGGTTTATGCTCCCTCATGTTTTGTTGGTTCGTACCTTGAAATGATAGGTTGTCTTGGTAGTTGCAGGGTTGAAGGTGTTAATATGTTTTTTGGTTCATACTATGCAGATGTGATCAACAATAATAATGAAATTTTAATCCCAAATCATTGTAATCACCTTCCTACAAATGTTATTGTTCTTCTTCTTATCGTGTCGATAGTATGTAATAAAAGATGGTATAGTGGGAGGCTTGGGTAGAAAATGGATTTACAAGTAGTCCCAGATGACATATGCGACACAGTTTTAAGAACTTCATTTTTATCTAATATTTGTCATTATTTACTTGTGATTTTGTATTTTCTATACACGTTAAGTTTATTGTTTTATAAATGGATTAATATATGGAAATGATAGGAAAAAGTGTGCTCATGATTGTATATTTTAGAAAACATTATCTACTAAAAATTATTTCTATACCATTTCAAAATAAAACTAGATGGTATCCTCGAATTCTCGTTTTATGAATTCTAGATCAACTAAACAATTAACCTTAGGTGCAAATATGCATGCATTTACAAGAATAGTATTGGATAAGTCATGGAGTCTAAGCTAGGGTTTTATTACTTGCATTAAAATTAGTATAAGAAGAAGTTATCTTTGAAATATTGGGAGAACATAGCAACAAACTCTTGAACTTAGCTACAACTGAGAAACATGCAATCATACATAGAAAAAACACAAGCTACATATCGAACACTTTGTGTTTCATTAAACCAAAAGGTGAATTTATTTACATGGAAGAAGGGTATGCACCTTCCTAGAACTATCTAGATGAGAGTATTCTAGAGCGGAACTATCTTGATGCTGGGATTCTAGAACATAAGTTTCCTAAAGAATTTAGGCTTGGTTTACCTACTTTTAATGTGGTGGTTGTAATTACTTTTCTACACTCCCCCTTAATTACAACCACTTATAATACTAACCTTTACAACTCTGACAATCGACAATGTCTCTATAGGATTATAAAATTCATAATATGTTGGCATGTTGGTCTAAGTCTCATCTAAGCTTACATATTAAAAAAAATGTGTTTTACATTATTTTCTTTTGCATGTTGGTGTAATTTTTCCTATGCTCAAAGGATTTTTATTTATTTTTCTCCAAACCTTATATTATCCATATCTTTTCCTCTTCTTCAGCTTCAATGCTACCCTTTTCATCTGGTTCAATATTCCTTCATCTTATTTATCATGTTCATTTGTTTCTTATTGTACATTAGATACTACTAATTGAATACTTCTGTCAAACTTTGTAATATTAATGAAATATTCATTTTCTTTCATTTCCTTTTCCAAACATGCAGTAGCTTCAACACCTTCAATGGTTTCCTTCATTGTTTCTTCCTCTGTTGCAATTATGGTATTGTTTCCTTACTATCTTTCATACTTGTACTTTGCAATCTATTTCTCAAGAAATGTTATTTCAGCGTAAAATTCACCATTTACTATATCATCATCCATGTCTTCAATAACATTTATTGTTAGATTCTTCTTACATTTTTCCATTGTTGTGAAAGAAGTTCCACTTTCACCTTTACCTTTAATTTCAACGTCCACATGTGTATCTACACAGTGGAATTTAATTTTATTATTATGTTTTTCATCTTGTATAGAGTCATCTTTCTCTTCTACAAATTCTTCAACAAATTCTATACTTTTAGGAATAAAATTGTTTATATTTTTCTGCTTAAGTGGGTTCTTCAATAACTTCTCCAAATATTTCTCCAATTTCAAATTTCTCTACTTATTTTGTTAGAATGGTAACTTCATCAACTACAACCCTCTGTGACTTAGGTTGATGTTTATTGGTGGTACTTCCCCTTTTACTATATTCCATCTCCATAGTATTCCTAGCTTCTTCGGATCTGGTTGTTTTTACAATTTTTGGAAGAATTGTCTCATCCAAGCCTTGTTGAATGATAAATAATGTTGTTGCATAATTATTCTTATTTTCTGTGAGATGATACTTGTTCTCATGAATCATCGCTTCATAGTATTCTTGTATTGAGGGTTATTCAATCCCATTCAATACAATATACCATAGATCATCCATACATAGTATAGTTGTAATGACCCCTTCGTTATGACAATGAATAGCAATGTACAATAAGTATATATATATATATATATATATATATATATATATATATATATTTGTTAGGAATTTAAAATCGTCACNAAATATATATATATATATATATATATATATATATATATATATATATTTGTTAGGAATTTAAAATCGTCACAACATAAATTAATAGAATTACAAAAGAAACATCATCGTAGTCAATAACGACACAAGACAATGCATAAGCATAAATAATAGTGACACGTGATCAACACATAAACATAAATAGTGATGCAGTTCAACACATCACAATCAACCAAAGAAAAATATAAATATTGATCAACCATATCACCGAATAATAAATAACTACCCGCCCAACCTACCCTGCAAGGTTAAGACCTCCAAGACACATAAGAAACTCTCAAGTCTAGGATTCATCCGATTTAATTTGGCCACTTAAGGTCTCAGGACTGGAAACTATTCTGAGGAACAAGGAGGTATCTATGCCCCCTAAATCAATCACAATTGATAACTCCAAACTATATCATTAGTCGTACATCAACATTATTTTCATGGCACAAGAGTAATCTAATTACTTAATCAATCATACATCAACTTTATCTTCATGGTGCAAAAGTGATCATCAATTTTATTCTCATGGAACAAGAGTAACATAATTACATAACCAATCATACATCAACATTAATTTCATAGCACAAGAGTAATCATCAATTGTATTCTCATGGCGCAAGATTAAGCTAATTACATAACAAATCATACATCAAATTTCAAACTAATTTCAACAATACTATTAAAAATCGTTTCATCAACGCATGGAACAATCTATTTTTCTTAATCATCATTCGGCCATGATTGAGTGCAAATTGAGAAGGAGAATAAGACATAACTAAAAACCATGAGAGCATAAGTAAGATTATGAGTAGCAGAAAAATATATACCCCTAATCAACAATTAGTATCATGTCAATTCAAGTTCATCCCATGCCAAGCATCATGCAAGGTCAAGCATCATTCATCAAGCATCCAACTATTGTCACAAGTACAACTTCATATAGCTCAACTATGTATCTTAAACTGGGAAGATCTTGGTAAGTAAGGAGAATGAGGGAATCAATGCAAATCTTAAAAGTTCGTTTAAAGGAATCTATAATAATATCGAATATTCTTCAGCCACACATGAATACTCAATGTTACATTACGTATCCTTTTTATAACTACATGGAAACCTATTATGTCAAGCAAAATAAGAATTTAAGCTACCATGCAGATTCATTTTTAACGAATTAAAGTAGACCAAACATGTAAGCTATATAAAGATACTAGTCTTACATATTCCTTATAAAGCACCAATTTCAATTCATAGTAAGTGGGGAGATATAGTTCTACTACTTCACATACATATATAGGAGAATTAAATAAGATTACATCTTGGTTAGACAATATCAATAAGGACTCAAGTTGGCTTAAAATTTCATCTAGGGAATTAAGGAACCACCCAATCAGAAATAAAAAGGGTCAACTTACAATTCAAAGAAGGAATTTAAAGGTATTTAAGGTAGTAGATACGTTTCGAGATTCAGCTTCGAGTCTAGTTATTTATCTTATGGCTATAAAACCAACGCCTAATAATGCAATAGTTTCAACAACAAGGGCACGAGGAACACCTATAGTATATGTATTTGATCATGATCGAGAATCATCCATTGTTGTTCGTTCTCTAGTTTGGTATCAAGACCCAACCACCAATAGTAGAGGCATAAGCATAGGTAGAAACAAACAAGAATTCACACCAGCACCAAATTAAGAAAAACCAACAAAAGAAATGGTAGAGGAACTTCTCACTTAGCAACCAATGTATGATCCATATAGAGATAAAGAACCAGGAGAAATGGGAGAAAGGAAAGCAACAAACACAGATTCAATTTAAGTCCAAGCATATTCGCACAAGTAAAAAATAATATATGGTAGGGGCATATAAGATCAAGGAAAACTATTGATACAAAATAATATGCTTTGGCATAGCCTATAGTTCCTTTGAGAGGGATAAGGAAGTACCCAAGATCACCCAAGGATCAAACTGAACAAAGGGCGTGAGCCCGAAATATTTTCCATGGACTAAACCCGTGAACGATCTCAATTGATTCCATATCTATATTGATGGCAAGATTTGCAAAAAGATCTGTGGTTGGAAGGATGATGCAGACCCCCTACCTTGGCAGGGTCCGTTGACCTCCCGCTCACTGGATAGTTCAATCTCCTCGAGCTGGGACAGTTCTCTGGTCTCTACTGGAACTTTCACTCTTCAAATCCACATGTCCTCTCACAAAACTCCACCTGTGTGACTAAGCACTAAAGCGCGAGCTTCTACTCCACATGGTCATGGGTTTTGATTACGCACCTATGCAAAAGGAATATCACAAGTTTTCTTATCAGGATTCCTTGGAATGAGCCTCCTCAATCCTCTCAATAGTCGATTCCCGATGAGATTTGAGCGCTAGTTAGCTCCCCTCAAATCTTTCCCCATGCGACAACCACCTGTGACCATCGGGAGAGCCCAAAAGGGCTCGTCACATTTTGTGACCTCGAGACTTCCACGTATGAGTCCACTCTAACTCTACAATCCCCGAGTTCCGAAACGGGCTAATGTTCCTTATCTCTCCCTTTGGTATTCCTCTAGGTGAACCTTACCTATGACCTAGGGCTACTCCTTTAAGTGCATGGGGACTTCGTGTTTCGCAAGATTGAAGCTCAACCCCCACACTTACATTTCGAAAGCTCGATCCACAAACCTCTGATATTTCCTTCGCCCAGATCGAAAGTCATGTTTCTCTCATGATCAGACGGCTCAGATCCTATCGTGATTTTGGACCTCTCGAGTCCTTGACTCTGCTCCTTTGACCTTCTCTATTAGTAAGTCAGCGAAATGTTGGTGTCTCGCCACATGCCCCTCCAAAATGTACAACCCTGATGACGTCGTGACAATCAATGGTTGTGATCCTTTCGTGAATCTTCTCTTTGTGAATTCTCCTGATTTTGTTCTTTGACTTATTTAGTCTGTGAGTCAAAAAAATGATGACTCTTCACCATGTGTCTCCGTTGACAACAGATGGTCCCGATGAATTCATAATGATCAACAACTATGATCCTTTTGAGAGTTCATGTTTTGCAAAACCTCACAGAATTCCCTTTCACCCTTTCAAGTTGTGAGTCAGCAAAACGTTGTGTTCTTTCCACACACCCTCTTCGATGGATGGTTCTGCTGGGTTCAAAACTTCCCCCATGAGACTTCATGCAGATCCAACGACTGTTGGTCCATGTGCCAGATTCGACGATTCATATCTGGTGTTCCTCCTGTGCTCTCTCCTGAATTCCTGGACATGGATTCAAAGGTCCATATCTTTTCCTTGCATCTTATCTGACGACTGTTGTGCTCCTCCTCCTGAGATTTTGTGCTTTCTTCCCAAACTTCGAAGGTTTCAACCTTCACTTCTCCTGCGAGTCCAACTCCTAGATCCCGTCAACACTTGTGAAAGTGATATCCCTTTTGATCCTCATCCATTGAAGGATTTTCGATCTCCCATGCACACCTTGCATTCTCAGGATTTCGAATAACTCAGTTCAAAGGATTTTTCTAAAAAAAATAAAATGCTTCTCTCCCACATGGCGTTCTTCTGCTCTAGTTCTTCGAAGATTATTATCTTTTTTACATTGTGCACACCTTGCACCTTGTCTAATTTTCTTTGATTATCTCTGAACTTTTCTCTGATTCAATCTGAGACTCACTTGATGCACTACTTGCGTTTGAGATGCACACCTTGCATACAAGTATCAAAAGAGAAACGATTGATACTCAACCAACTTTGTCACAAACTCATACATTCAATCTCTCGAAAACTCATACATGAAATGAACTTGTAACAAATCATACACATGGAATAACATTTGTTCAATCTCACATGAAATGAACACATTCCAAGGATTTGGGACAATTTTTTGTCTGTTCTATTCATTCATGAAAATAAAAAATACAAAGTTTTTATGCTACTGCACTATGTCTTCTCTCTACTCTGTCTATCACAAAACTTACTCTCTCTCTCTTAATACAATGAAAAAATCAACTATCTAGGGACCGCTTCATGATCTCTTTCGTCATGTTCTAAAATCTATCATTTCAAATTCAAAGCTATTACCTACTCTTTCCTATTACAATAACTACTAGTTATTTCCAGATAGAGTCAACACTTCATATTTGCAGTTCTTACAGTCTTTCAAGACTTTACAAACAAGTTACATTTTCAAATTTTGTTACAAAAATATCTCAAAAACCCATTAAATTCTGAGTTAAATGCTCGATTTGAAATTATGTCATTGCTGATATGTCCTCTATTTTCCTCCACACATGTGTTGTTGACCTTGAAGGCAATGCTCTTGCATCATACTTCTTTGGTTAAAATTTTCATGGACTCCTCTACATGACCTCCTGTATTGTCTTTCCCTGCTTTAAAATATCAGGTTATGTGACCCAACTTGCATCTTACATTGGATGATCTTTCCACTTCACTAAGTATTCAGGATATGTCTTATGCCTTGTTTTCTTTCCATCCCTTTGTTCGATAATTTTTTCCATATGAGGTTTATTTGTTGTGGGAAATTGCTCTTCCCATTGAATTTCTTTCTGATCATCTGATTCTCCTACTTCATCTCTCTTGTAAGGATACAGGTCTGCAACATTGAATATCGACGATATCCAAACATTGCCTGGCAACTCAATCTCATAAGCATTGGTTGCAATTTTTCTGAGAATCCTGCATAGTCTTATCTTTTTCATCTTTAACTTGTTGTAAATTCCCCTTGGGAATCTCTCTTTTCTCAAATGAGCTAAAAATTCATCTCCAACTTTGAATTGAACTTCTCTTCTCCTTTGATCAACTCTGTTCTTGTATTTATGACTATTGTCATATAACTACTCTCTCACTCTGTCATGGAGTTTCTGCATTTTTGTTGTAAAATCCTCTACTCCAACACTTCTAAACTCATCTTGACTCAAATATCTCAACTCTGTAATCCCTCTTGGATGTATACCATACAAAATTTCAAATGGACTTTTTGTTGTGCTCCTGTTCACTGAATTGTTGAATGCAAATTCTACCTATGCCAGAATCTGATCCCATTGTCGACCTTGCTCAATGACTAAACTTCTCAACAAGTTTCCCAGACTCTTATTTACTACTTCAGCCTATCCATTTGTCTGAGGGTGATATGTTGAAATAAAGGACAATTATGTCCCCAGCCTCTTCCATAGAGTCCTCCAAAAGTGTCCTACAAATTTGGTTTCCCTGTCTGAAACTATGCTCCTCGACAATCCATGTAATCTCACTACATCTCTGAAAAATAAATTAGCGATGTGTGTAGCATCACTTGTCTTCTGGATTGGTATGAAATGTGCCATTTTTGAGAATCTATCTACCACAACAAATATGGAATCACTCCCTTTTTGAGTTTTAGGAAATCCCAAAACAAAATCCATAATGATTGCATCCTACGGCCTCTCTGGAATTGGTAATGGCTCATTCAAACCAGTGTTCTTTTGTCTTTCTTTTCCATACTGCCTAATTATGAATTTTTTCACAAACTTCTTCACTTATGATCTCTTTCTTGGCCAATTGATTCGAAAAGAATCTTTCAATGACTGTGGTTGAGTTTTTAATTGCATGTGATTATCAACCATTTAAGAAGCTAATTAAAGAGGATGAAGATGAGAGAATATATCACAGCCATAATACAAAATACAAAGTTGAACTAAAGCAATAAGAATAGAAAACCATAACAAGAGAAGTGATAACGGAGTACGACACAAAATTTCCTACATCTCTGGGCCTTTGTCTCAGTGGGGGAGGTTTCTTTATTTCTGTTCAAATCTCAAAAAGTACATCACAGTAGTTCCATTAGGCCAAAAGACTGATTTGGTCATGTTATTCCAGATCTCTCGAGCCCATCAGAAGAAACGGCATGCAAAACGGATGCCCCGAGATCCCAAAAATGGCCCACAAGCGTCTGCTCCTCAACAACTTCCCTACATAAAAATGGATTTGGCTTGGATTCCCTTCAGCATAACTCTACTTTGACTTTCCCCCATGGACTCAAACATGCCTAGTTTTTATAGATTTGAAGTTGGTTATCCATCCCCAACTTCCTCCAAAAATCTGGGCTCAAAAAGGGTCCAATATCCCCCAAAATGGGCCAAATCCTCCATTAACAGGCCTGAAAATCAATAAAATCCACTAAACATTGGATAAAAACCCACTTTATGTTTAAATTTAGGCTTTATCCCCCCTTGGCTGGCACGCCCCCCTTTATTATGGTCATATGCTGCTTGTTTATAGAACCATGTCCCTTCCCATGCACCGAGCCCGTGGTTATGGCTCCCAGTTACATAGAGGAAGGTGCCATAAAACACAAAGCTAGTGGTTTATTTATGTGCCCCTGCCCTTTTCGTGGTCACTTTACATGATAGAACCATAGGCTAGGGATTATCTCTAGCCCCCTCCACACCAAATCTCTACATACCATAAAACATATATATTATAATGTTTGTTTGTTTACACAAGCAATAACATGGTGCATTGGTTGTTGGATATTTCCCAAATCTTGGTGCCTACCAAGAGGTTATGGGTTCAAATCCCATGGGCTCGAAAAATTTTCAAACCACTAAAGGACCTTTTGGTCCCCAAAAGGTTACTGACCAGTCAACAAGCTCGAGATAGGACACCCAACTTGTCCTTTGTCTCTGAACTCTGTCATGTGCACCTGTCTCATCAAGATCAACTGTAACACAATCATGACAACTAACAGCATATTGTTAGCCATTTGAACATCTTACTGAAGGCACTATCATTCATGCAGACAACATTGTTAATGATAACATCAAAAAGACAACTGCAAATGACCTGATATACTTGTAATATTTGCACGACATGAGCTTATCTTGAAACAACTTATTATTGATTTTCCATTCAACAATCATTTCGTGTTCTTGCTTAAGATCGATTACTTCATTTGAAACAATTATTGGTTTGTTGCTTGCTTGCACTGCCTTCTTTAATTGTTCCATTGTTTTAAGTGTTTTATTTGTTTTAACATGATGAGCATGAACCACATAATCTTGACCTGCTTTGGTTAATTGATATTGATTCTTTGTCCTGTAGAAGATTGCCTTATGATCATATAAGTATGGACTACCTAAGACCATTGCACATTCACTTAACGACACTACATCACATCTTAATTCATCCACATACTTAGATGAAATTGCAAATTTGATTGTGCACTGTTTTGTTATGTCCATTTGATGATGATTGCTTATCCATTTAAGTGTGTAAGGCTTATGATGTACTTGTGTTTTTAACCCCAATTGCTTAGCCAATTCCTATGAGATTAGATTATCTTGAGATCCACTATAAATTAATGTGTCTATCTTAGTGTGTCGCATGATGGTCCTTATATGAAACAAGTTAATTCTACAATCAATGCCTTCACCAATTTTACCTGTCATACCAACCAATGAGACCTTAAATTTGTCAGCTGAATCCTATCCCAAGTCTGTGGGTCTTGTTCTCGCTGTTGTTTTCCTTCCCTTCTTTTCTTTGAACCACTTTGGCCTCTTCTCAGGATGCAACTGCCAACATCTGTCCTCATCATATCCCTCTTTCTTGCAATGCTTGCAAGAGGGCTTCTCATCCTTTCTTACCACTTCATTTGAATAAGATCCATGCCATTTCCTCTTGTCCTCTTTCCTTGAAGATGATTCCCCTAATACACTAGCTTTCCCTACTTCAATATACATCACTTGAATAGAAACCTCATCAAGGTTAGTGGGTCCAAACATGAATACAGTATTTCTAATATGTCCAGGTAAACCTCCTATATACTTCATAACAATTTCATGTGTATGTAAAGGGATATCTAACATCAATGCCATTTTTCAAAAGCCATCAATATACTCTTGCATTGTTTGTCCTTTTCTTAGTTTTAAAGATTGCCATTCAATTAATTTTTTTTCTTTATAACCCAAAGGATAGAATTGTTTCCTAAGTGTAGAAATGAAGATTTTCCATGATGGAAATACATGAGCCACTTGTTGCATTCCATTTTGCAACTTGCCGTGCAACCAGATGAGAGTTGTGCCTGCAAGTCTCAAAGATGCCAACCTGATTTGTGTGGCCTCATCCTTGATCTATTGCACACTGCAATAAACCTCCATCTGCCTGACCCAATTGTCAAGTTTCCCTGCATTTACTTCAACATCGTATATGGGTAACTCAAATTTAACATCAAGTTTTAACAATGGCATTTCATTCTTATGTTTATGAACATGTTTCTTTCCATTAGATTTAGAACTTGAACTTGAAGAAGAAGGAGAAGAGGGAGGTGATGATGGAGGTAAAGGAGGAATCTGAGGAGGATCCGCTTCCTCTTCACTTTTTCCGTTTGAAGATTAACCCAGATTTGGTCTTTTTTGTTTTAGGTAATCCTCATACAAAACTTTCACCATCTCCGACATAGCAAGGAAAGTTTTCTGAAACTCTTTCTCATCTTGATAAATCCCTTCTTCCGATGCCATCTTCTCGTTGTGAGAATATCTCTTTCTCAATACAATTAATGGATTCTCTGCAACAATATCACCTTCACCATGTTGTAGATTTTCCCTGGTTAACATGAAAAACTCAAATCCAAATGTCAACTAGCTCTGATACCAATTGATCTGAAAAGAATCTTTTAATGACTATGGTTGAGTTTTTAATTGCATGTGGTTATTAACCATTTAAGAAGCTAATGAAAGAGGATGAATATGAGAGAATATATCACATCCATAATACAAAATACAGATCTGAACTAAAGAAATAAAAACAACAAACCATAACAAGAGAAGTGATAACGGAGTTCGACACAAAATTGCCTACGTCTCCGGGCCTTTGTCTTTGTGGGGGAGGCTTCTTTATTTCTGTTTAAATATCAAAAAGTACATTGAAGTAGTTCCATTAGGCTACAATATTGATCTGTTCATGTTTTTCCAGATCTCTAGAGCCCAGCAGAAGAAACGACATTCAAAACGGATGATCGGAGCTCCTAGAAATGGACCACAAGCGTCTGCTCCTCAACAACTTCCCTGCATAAAAATGGCTTTGGCTTGGCTTCCCTTCAGCATAAATATTCTTTGAATGTTCCCCATGGACTCAAACAGGCCTGGTTTTTATAGATCTGAAGTTGGTTATCCATTCCCAACTTCCTCCCAAAATATGGGCTCAAAAAGAGTCCAATATCCCCCAACATGGGCCAAATCCTCCATTAACAGGCCTAAAAATCAATAAAATACACTAAACATTGGGTAAAAACCCACGTTATGTTTAAATTTAGGCTTTATTCCCCCTTGACTAGCACACAACCCCTTATTATGGTCATATGCTACCTGTTTATAGAACCGTGTCCCTTCCCATGCGCCGAGCCCGTGATTCTGGCTCCGGGTTACATGGAGGAAGGTGCCATAAAATGCACGTTGGCGGTTTAGTTATGTGTCTGTGCCCTTTTCGTGGTCACTTTACATGATAGAACCATAGGTTCAGGCTTATCTCTAGCCCCCTCTGCACCAAACCTATACATACCATAAAACATATATATTATAATGTTTGTTTGTTTACACAAGCAATAACATGGTGCTTTGTTTGTTGGACATTTCCCAAATCTTGCCGCCTACCAAGAGGTTATGGGTTCGAATCCCATGGGCTCCAAAACTTTTGAAACCTGCCACTTCCATTGATGAATAGGTGCCACGTGGATGCCCATGCCTGGGCCACATGGCACCGCCACATTTGCCCAAAAATTGAAAAGTGTCACTCTGCCATTGGTCCAAGTGCGCATCATCTATCCAGTCACCTATCACCACTACTACCACAAGTCACTTTTTCCACTTCCATGTGTCACTTCCACGGAGTTCCATGTCACCTTTTGACTATTGACTTTTTTTTTTACTTTTTAACTGTTTGGGAAAACGGCCAGAGTGTGATAAATCTCGCATATCATGCCCATTTGAGAAAGTGAATATATGGCCAAAATTAGCGCGATGAGTTAGTCGCAATGAAATTGGTTTTGTCTGATTATGAGAACTTTCATTTTTGAGCCTTTTTTATCCTTGTTAGGCTCCTGGATCCGATTCTAGATCACACCTCCCCACTAAAGGACCTTTTGGTCCCCAAAAGGTTAGTGACCAGTCAACAAGCTTAGGATAGGCCACCCAACTTGTCATTTGTCTCTGAACTCTGTCTTGTGCACCTGTCTCATCAAGATCAACTGTAACACAATCATGACAACTAACAGCATATTGTTAGCCATTTGAACCTTGTTACATCCTACTAAAGGCACTATCATTCATGTAGACAACATTGTTAATGATAACATCAAAACGACAATTGCAAATGAGCTTATATACTTTTAATATTTGCACGACATGAGCTTATCTTGAAGAAACTTATGATTGATTTTCTATTCAACAATCATTTCTTGTTCTTGCTTAAGATCAATTACTTCATTTGAAACAATTATTGGTTTGTTGCTTCCTTGCACTGCCTTCTTTAATTTTTCTATTGTTTTAAGTGTTTTATTTTCTTTAACATGATGAGCATGAACCACATAATCTTGACCTACTTTGGTTAATTGATATTGATTCTTTGTCCTGTAGAAGATTGCCTTATGATCATATAAGTATGGACTACCTAAGACCATTCCACATTCACTTAACGACACTACATCACATGTTAATTCGTCCACATACTTAGATGAAATTGCAAATTTGATTGTGCACTGTTTTGTTATGTGCATTTGATGATGATTGTTTATCCATTTAAGTGTGTAAGGCTTATGATGTACTTGTGTTTTTAACCCCAATTGCTTAGCCAATTCTTATGAGATTAGATTAGCTTGAGATCCACTATCGATTAATGTGTCTATATTAGTGTGTTGCATGATGGTCCTTATATGAAACAAGTTACTTCTACAATCAATGCCTTCACCAATTTTACCTGTCATACCAACCAATGAGACCTTATATTTGTCACCTGAATCCGATCCCAAGTCTGTGGGTCTTGTTGTCGCTGCCACTATTTTCCTTCCCTTCTTTTCTTTGAACCAATTTGGCCTCTTATCGGGATGCAAGTGCCAACATCTGTCCTCATCATATCCCTCTTTCTTGAAATGCTTGGAAGAGGGCTTCTTGTCCTTTCTTACCACTGCATTTGAATAAGATCCATGCCATTTCCTCTTGTCCTCTTTCCTTGAAGACAATTCCCCTAATACACTAGCTTTTCCTGCTTCAATATACGTCGCTTGAACTAAAACCTCATCAAAGTTAGTGGGACCAAACATGAATACAATATTTCTAATATGTGCAGGTAAAACTCCTATATACTTCATAAGGGTTTCTTGTGTATGTAAGGGGATATCCAACATCAATGCCATTTTTCAAAATCCATCACTATACTCTTGCATTGTTTGTCCTTTTCTTAGTTTTAAATATTGTCATTCAATTAATGTTTTTTCTTTATAACCCAAAGGATAGAATTTTTTCCTAAGTGCAGAAATGAAGATTTTCCATGATGTAAATACATTACCCACTTGTTGAGTTTCATTTTGCAACTTGCTTTTCCACCAGATGAGATTTGTGCCTGCAAGTCTCAAAGATGCCAACTTGATTTGTGYGGCATCATCCTTGATCTGTTGCACACTACAGTAAACCTCCATCTACCTGACCCAATTGTCAAGTTTCTTTGCATTTACTTCACCATCATATATGGGTAACTCAAATTTAACATCACGTTTTAACAATGGCATTTCATTCTTATGTTTATGAACATGTTTCTTTCCATTAGATTTAGAACTTGAACTTGAAAAAGAAGGAGAAGAGGGAGGTGATGATGGAGGTGAAGGAGTACTCTGAGGAGGATTMTCTTCCTCTTCACTTTTTCCCTTTGAAGATTAACCCAAATTTGGTCTTTTCCATTCCAAGTAATCCTCATACAAAACTTTCACCATCTCYGACATAGCAAGGAAAGTTTTTTGAAACTCTTTCTCATCCTAAGAAATCCCTTCTTCCGATGCCATCTTCTCGTTGTGAGAATATCTCTTTCTCGATACAATTAATGGATTCTCTACAACAATATCACCTTCACCATGTCGTAGCTTTTCCCTGGTTAACATGAAAAACTCAAATCTAAATGTCAACTAGCTATGATATCACTTGATCTGAAAAGAATCTTTTAATGATTGTGGTTGAGTTTTTAATTGCATGTGGTTATTAACCATTTAAGAAGATAATGAAAGAGGATGAAGATGAGAGAATATATCACAGCCATAATACAAAATACAGATATGAACTAAAGCAATAAGAACAACAAACCATAACAAGAGAAGTGATAACGGAGTTCGGCACAAAATTGCCTACATCTTCGGGCCTTTGTCTCAGTGGGGGAGGCCTCTTTATTTCTTTTCAAATCTCAAAAAGTACATCATAGTAGTTCCATTAGGCTACAAGATTGATATGGTCATGTTCTTCCAGATTTCTAGAAGCCAGTAGAAGAAACGACACACAAAATGGATGATCAGAGCTCCCAGAAATGGCCCACAAGCGTATGCTCCTCAACAACTTCCCTGCCTAAAAATGGCTTTGGATTTCCTTACCTTCAGCATAACTCTTCTCTAAATGTCCCTCATGGCCTCAAACAGACCTGGTTTTTATAGATCTGAAGTTGGTTATCCATCCCCAACTTCCTCCCAAAATATGGGCTCAAAAAGAGTCCAATATCCCCCAAAACGGGCCAAGTCCTCGATTAACAGGCCTGAAAATCAATAAAATCCACTAAATATTGGATAAAAACCCACTTCATGCTTAAATTTAGGGTTTATCCCCCATGAATGTCATGCACCCCCATATTATGGTCATATGTTTCTTGTTTATAGAACTGTGTCCCTTCCCATGCATTGAGCCCGTGGTTATGGCTCTGAGTTACATGGAGGAAGGTGCCATAAAACGCACGCTAGTGGTTTAGTTATGCACCTGCACCCTTTTGGTGGTCACTTTGCATGATAGAACCATTGGCTGGGGCTTATCTCCATCCCCCTCCATGCCAAACCTATACATACCATAAAACATATATATTATAATGTTTGTTTGTTTACACAAGTGATAACATGGCGTGTTGGTTGTTGGACATTTCCCAAATCTTGACACCTACCAAGAGGTTATGGGTTCGAATCCCATGGGCTCCAAAAATTTTGAAACCTTCCACTTCCACTGATGACTGGGTGCCACGTGGCTGCCCATGCCTGGGTCACGTGGCACCACCACATTTGTCCAAAAATTGACAAGTGTTACTCTGCCATTGGTCCAAGTGTGCATCATCTGCCCAGTCACATGTTGCCACTGCTGCCATAGGTCACTTTTTCCATTGCCATGTTTCACTTTCAGAGAGTGCCACGTCACTTTTTGACTGTTGACTTTTTTTTGACTTTTTAGCTATTTGGGAAAACGGTCAGAGTGCGATAACTCTTGCATATGACGCCCATTTGAGAAAGTGAATATATGGCCGAAATTAGCGTGACAAGACGGTCGGAATGAAATTATTTTCATCCGATTTTGAGAACTTTCATTTTTGAGTCTTTTTGAGCCCTGTCAGGCTCCTGGATCCAATTCTGGATCACCAATAGTACGAATTACTCAGCTGTGAAAATCTCTTATCGTGACCAAAATGTCTAGCTAAACCTCCACTATGTTTTTCTTTCAGCAGGTTGTCTCTCATTCAGCACTTTGGAATGCATAATTGGCTCACCTTGAACAATAATCCATCCTGAATCAAATATTTAGTCCATGGGCTTCTATCTCCCAATAAAGGATTCTTGCATACCTCATAAGCTTCCTTGAAATCTGCATCTTCTTTATACATCTCCTTGAGGTGTTCAAACCCTAAGGTCTCCACTTGGAATTACTATACAATTAAACTCCTCCTGCTCAAAGAATCTACAACTTTGTTAGCAGTTCCAACAATGTGTTTAATAACAAAAGTAAAATTCTGCATAAATTCTACCCATTTTTCATGTTTCTGATTCAACTTTTCTTACCTAGTAATAAATTGCAAAGCTTGATTATCACTATACAAGATAAATTCTTTAGGAATTAGATAGTGCCTCCATTTTTTAAAATCTTGAATCACTGCATAAAATTCCTTGTCATACGTGGAATACTTTTTCTTGGCGTCATTCAGTTTCTCACTGAAATAAGAAAATAGCCTATTATCTTGACTTAAGACTACTCCGATATCTAATCCACTTGCATCACATCTCACCTGAAATGTTTTTCCAAAATCTGGTAACACCAAAATTGTCTGCTCTATGATTTTCTCCTTCAACACTTTGAAACTTTTTTCAGCTTCCTCTGTCCAACTAAAGGACTTGTCTTTCCTCTTCATAGTGTCTAGCATGGGTTCACATATTCCACTAAAATTTCTTATAAATTTCCTATAAAAACTTACTAACCCATGAAAAATTCTTACCTCAAATATGTTGCTCGGTGATGGCCATTCTCTGATCACTGTCACTTTTTCTGGGTCCATCTTCAATTCATTTGAAGATATTATGAAACCCAAATATATGAGCTCCTTCTTCAACTTTATCAAAAATTTATCTTGCTGCAACCTTTCCATAACTGATGTCAGATGTCTTAAGTGTTCTTCCTTTGTCTTGTTGAAGATTAGTATACCATCTAGATATACTATGACAAATTTTCCTATGAAGTCTTTCAGCACTTCATTCATCAATCTCATAAATGTGCTTGGTGCATTTGTCAACCCAAACCGCATGACCAACCATTCAAACAATTTTCGTTTGTCTTTAATGTTGTTCTCCATTCATCTCCCTCTCTCATTTGGATTTGATGATATCCGCTCTTCAAGTCTATCTTGGAATAATAGCTTGCTCCACTCAAACAGTCCATCAAATCATCCATCCTCGGTAAAGTAAATCTATACCTAATGGTTATCCTATCGATGGCTTGGGAATCTGTACACATTCTCCATCCTCCATATTTATTTGGACTTAGTACAGTCGGTACTGCACATGGGATTAGGGTCTCCTTGACTAACCCTTTATCCAACAACTCCTAGACTTGATTTGTGACTTCCTCATTGTCTCTAGGTGTCAACCTATAAGCTGTTTTGATTGTTAAACTAGCTCTTGGAATAAGGTCAATATGATGGTTTATGCTCCTAATCGGTGGCAATGAATGTGGTAGCCAATCCATGACTATATCATCAAAGTATTCTAACAGTTCCTGAATTTCTACAGGAAAATATTCTACATAAGTATTCATAAGGATAATTCTAGGCTTCCTTACTAAAACAAACTGCATTTCCTTCTCCTTCTTGACTTCTTTTAAGAGCTCCTGCCCACTCATGAGAAGTATGCTTGAACTTTCTTTTTCCTTTGGATCCTTGTCTTCTATGGGTAACAAAATATGTGTTCTACCATTATTTTCTAGAGTATAGGTATTATTCCTTCCATCATGAATAACCTTTCAGTCATACTGCCATGGCCTCCCCAATAAAATATGACAGGCATCCATAGGAATTACATCACACAGCCTGATGCAGACCTGCTACCTCGGTAGGGTCCGTTGACCTTCCGGTCACTGGATCGTTCAATCTCCTCAAGCTAGGACAGTTCTTCGGTCCCTGCTGGATCTTTCACTCTTCAAATCCATAGGTCCTCTCACGAAACTCCACCTGCGTGACTAAGCACCCAAGCATGAGCTTCTACTCCACGCAGTCACGTGTTGTGATAGCATGCCTACACAAAAGGGGTATCGCGATTTTGGGTATCGAGATTCCTTGGAAGGAGCCTCCTCAATCATCTCGATAGCTAGTTCCCAATGAGGGCTAAGCATTTTTTACCTCAACTTGAATATTTCCCCACGTGACCACCGGCTGAGCCTAGAAAGGATCATCGCATTTTGCGACCTCGGGACTTCCATGTATCAATCCACTCTAACTCTCCAATCCCCGAGTTCAGAAATGGGCGAATGTTCCTTAGCTCTCCTTTTGGTTTCTGTCCAGGTGACCCTTACCTATGACCTGGGGCTACTCCTCCGAGTGTGTCAGGACTTCACGTTTCGCGATATTGAAGCTCAACCCCCACGCTTACCTTTCAAAATCCTGATCCCTGAATCTCCGATATTTCCTTTGCTCGGATGGGTGGTCATGTTTCTTTCATGATCTGACGGCTCAGATCTTATCGCGAGTTCATACCTTGCGAGTCCTTGACTCTTCTCTTTTGACCTTCTCTAGTAGAGAGTTAGTGAAATGTTGGTCTCTCGCCATGTGTCCCTCCATAATGGATGACCCTGATGACATTGGGACAATCAACGAATGTGATCCTCTCACGAATATACTCTTTGTGAATTCTCTTGATTCTGTTCTTTGACTTCTTCACTCTGCGAGTCAGCGAAATGACAACTCTTCTCCACATGTCTCCCTTGACAACGGACGGTCCTGATGACTTCAGAATGATCAACGACTATGATCCTTTTGGGAGTTCACGTTTCTCGAAACCTCACATACTTCCTTTTGACCCTTTCAAGTTGTGAGTCAGCGAAATATTGTGTGCTTGCCACACGCCCTCTCCAATGGATGGTTTCGATGGGTTCGGAACTTCCCCCGCGCAACTTCCACTAGATACAACAGTTGTTGGTCCACGAGCCAGATCCGACGGTTTAGATCTATTCTTCCTCCTATGCTCTCTCTTGAATTTTTGGACATGGATTTGACGGTCCAGATCTTTTCCTTACAACTTATCCAACAATTGTTGTGCTCCTCCTCCCAATCTTTTGTGCTTTCTTCCCAGACTTAGAATATTTCGATGCTTTGAAGGTTTCAACCTTCACTTCTCCCATGATTTCAAGTCCTAGATCTACCATGCACACCTTGCGTTCTTGCAATTTCAAATAACTCAGTTTGAAGGATTTTTCTAAAAACAAGAAAGCACTTCTCACCCACCTGGCATTCTTCGACTATAGTTCTTAGAATCTTATTATCTTCTTGATGCTATTCACACCTTGCACCTGGTCTGATTTTCTTTGATTCTCTCTGAACTTCTCTCTGAGTCAATCTGAGGCTCACTCAACGCACTCCTTGCATTTGCGATGCACACCTTGCATACAAGTATCAGAAGAGAAACAATTGAAACTCAACCAGCTTTGTCATGAACTCATACATTCAATCTCTCAAACACTCGTACAATAAATGAGCTTGTAACAAATCATACACCTAGAATAACATTTGTTCAATCTCACATGAAATGAACACAATCCAAGGGGACAATTTTATGTTTGTTCTATTCATTCATGAAAATGAAAATACAAAATGTTTCTGCTACTCTACTCTATCTTCTCTCTACTCTGTCTATCACAAAACTTACTCTCTCTCTCTCTCTTATTACAATGTAACAATCAGCTATCTAGGGACCGCTCCATGAGCTCTTTCATCATGTTCTAAAATCTATCATTTCAAATTCAAATATATTACCTACTCTATCCTATTACAATAACTAATATTTATTGCCAGATAGAGTCGGAACTCCATATCTGCAGTTCTTACAGTCCTTTAAGACTTTACAAACAAGTTACATTTTAAAATGTTGTTACAAAAATATCTCAACAACCCATTAAATTCTGAGTTAAATGCTCGATTTGAAAGTATTTCATTATTGAGATGTCCTATGTTTGCCTCCGCGCATGCACTGTTGACCTTGAAGGCGATGCTCCTGCATCAAAGGAAATGGGTAACCTTGATATCTAATTGTTTATAGGAAAGCGAGGAAAAATTTGACTGACCAAAGAATGGATTCAACGTTTAAATGCTATCTAATTATGAAACCACCTGGAAATTAAATCAAGATTGGATCGAATTCAAGTGGCAGTGAAAAACATTTCTGATATTTACATTTGAGTTTAGGTTCAAATAAAAAGTGCAATGACCTATCCATGCGTGTGCAGTCTAGGTGTAAGTGTGAGTAGAATGTCTCTTACAGAGGGGAGGGGACCTAAATCATGCCATATGAATTATCATATAAATATTTTTGAGCTCAAAATCTTGCTCAAAATTCTTCTATGCTTAAATTTAAATAAGGACTCTCGAACACTCTTGCTACGGTTAAAGGAAACATAATGTGGTTATCCATTAACATTTTGTCTCGTGTTTAAAAGGAAAGGTTGATCCTATCATAACCTATAGGGATAGAACTCCATATTCAATTAGTATAATTGTACAGGACTATGTGTTTAAATATTTCAGTGGAAAATAAAATCCATATGTCAATGATTGGGTCAATATCAACTACAATACATATAATTGTTTTATTTTCTTTAAATAACATTTAAATAAACAATATAATAAATTTCATTTTCGAAATATTTCGAACCATGCAGTACAATATCTCATTGTAGATGAATACATGGCTACTTTATCCTTCAATCAGAACTTCGAAGAAACCCATATTGAAATAATTTAACAAGAAAACTAAATCAAAGAATACTGTAACCGAACACGAAGAATCTGAAGTTGTTATTCCATGCTTGCACTCTTTCCTACCTCTTTCTTACTAACCGTAGAGACTTCATCAGTACCTCCCAGCCAAAGCTAGGGGTACTCTTCTTCCCTCTTATCCCCCCGAACCTCAAAGGGGCCATGCACACAAAAACCAAAAATCCTCTAGCTCCCAAATTCCCTCCCAAAGTAGATCCACCACTCTCTCTCAAGTTGGGTATCCCAACTCTCACAAGTAGAACTAGTCAAAAAAAATTCAACAGCATAACTCTATCGATGACCTGTGTGACTTTTTTTCCCCTCTTTACCATTTTCTTTATAGGAGTTTCCTTAATGACAACTCCCCACTTGCACAACTAATTCACTTTTTAATTAGATAAATTATAATTATTTCCCCATTAGACTTGTCACCCTTTCCCCAAGTTGCACAATAAATTCCACATTTTACTTTAATTAAAGTCAATTTCCCACACCCATCCTAAAAGAGCTCCTTAAATCACTCATAGATGTCTCTTTATTCCCCTTATTTCNTTCAACAGCATAACTCTATCGATGACCTGTGTGACTTTTTTTCCCCTCTTTACCATTTTCTTTATAGGAGTTTCCTTAATGACAACTCCCCACTTGCACAACTAATTCACTTTTTAATTAGATAAATTATAATTATTTCCCCCTTAGACTTGTCACCCTTTCCCCAAGTTGCACAATAAATTCCACATTTTACTTTAATTAAAGTCAATTTCCCACACCCATCCTAAAAGAGCTCCTTAAATCACTCATAGATGTCTCTTTATTCCCCTTATTTCCAATTAATGATTGATGCCTTACTAAATCTATGTTTATTTAAAATAAGAGTCTTCTTCTAGTTAGACTAGTGTTAACTAGAGTCTGCATAACTTTCTATGCGTAGACATTCTTTCATCATTATTTCTTTCTCATTTTACAAATCCCTTTTAATATTTTCTTGCACACATGTGCCTTATCAAATCTTTAGATATATTTTACTCTTTTTAATTCTTCACTTGAGTTACTTCATCCCCGTTTTCTTTAATTTATAATTCTGTTTTAGTCTTCTTACCCAAAGTTAGATTTAGGATTAAATTTTGAATAGGCTTAGACTTTCATTTGGGGATGTAAAATTAATAATTTCAATCCTTAATTAATTAATTAAATCCGTCTATGTTTAAGTATTTTACAAGGTTTAATTATTTGCTGAAGGTTTTCTAGGCCACCTAAATTCATTGACTCAAGTATTACTTTCACGATGTTTCCTTCAAGATGAACTTTGTGCTCCAAGGGTGGCACTCATATTTTGATTGGTTTTGGTAGTTGTCCAACCCTTGGAGTCAACACTCCAATCGGGCGACCTTGGGAGAGACTAAGGGATTCTAAGGAATAATGATCCCTACTTATTGCACGTCCTTTAGAATCTTCATGAGCGACTTTCTCATTCTACCCTTGCGACAGCATGGACCTCTCGAACTAGGTAATTTTAACCTACAATTCAAGCCACAGAAGGAGTGCTAGTAAGTTGTGACAGGGATGCTCCAACACCTCTCCCTCAATATCTAGTTTATGTGCATGGCCCCTTTACTCCTTATGTGAATGATATTATAAATCTTTCATCATCCTGCATCCATTAACAAAACACTTTCAATGATCCATATACAAAATCATAATCTAAACAACCATATGTCACTTATCCATAAATGAAATACTCAAACCAATACAAGCCACTCCCTCACTCAATCTGGAGTCCAAGGAGGTCCATTGATTCTATCGGCATCCACAATATGTCAAGTGTCTTTCATACTCAGGGAAAATGCGTCATTAACATCTACCAATACATATATATCAAATAACATTAAATCACGACCATCAACATCATCATAAAAATACATAAGAGAAATATATAACCATGTACTATAACCGGATCACTTGCATGTAAGTGTCCTCAAAGAATTTGTCGATAACATGTCCTCACAAGAGCAGGATGTTACATACACCCCCTCCTGTTTTAAAATTCATCCTGAAGTTGTACAGTATATAAGATACAGTAATAAAAGTATCTGACAAGATCTATATGTCTAATATATCAAATAAGTAAGGAAACTACTAGTGCATATCATGTGCATCCTCCGAGGTAGCCGAGTGTGGACTATAATTGTCCCACTGCACCTTGACCTGATCGAATGTTCGACTCCATAGTTTTCAAATGCAATGGTCCAGGATGCAGATCAGATCCATCGTGAGTGCACCCTCGTCTCACACCTACGAGGAACTCATGTCTATCACATGTTTAGGATCACTAACATAATGTCTCAAAACAAATATATGAAAATCATCGTGCATATGTCGACTCAAAGAATCAGGAAAGGCTAGTTTATAGGCTACAAGCCCCTTCCTTTCCATGACCTCGAAAGGTCCCACAAAACTAGGAGAAAAATTATCACCCTTACCAAACTTAATCGAACTCTTGTGCGGTTTCATTAACAAGAAAAATCAGTCACCAACTTCATAATTGTGGTCAATGTGATGCACATCAGCAGAACGCTTATGCCGATCTTGTGCTTCTTTTATCCTTTGTATTATCGTTTTCATTTGTTCTTCCATTTCTTGGATCACTTATGGTCCTACCAAGATCCCATCCTGAAGCCAATCCCAACTCAATGGCATCTGACACGATCTCCCATAAAGAAACTCAAACGGTGTCATCTTAGTGGTATTTTGATAGTTGTTGTTGTACGCAAACTCTACCAGTAGTAAGAACTCCTTCCAATGCTTATGTTGGTCCATCACATACTTACACAACATATCTTCCAAAATTTGGTTCATTCTTTCTGTTTTCCTTTCTGTCTCAGGGTGATATGTTGTACTAAAGTTCAGTTGTGTCCCCAAAGCATCCTTGAAACTGGTCGAAAAACAACCTGTAAACACTATTCCTCTATTGGATATGATCGTTTTTGGCATGCCATGTAATATCAGAATCTTGCTAATAAAAAATATAGCTATGTCTGGTACCTAATACGTCATACGCACAGGAATAAAATGTGCACTCTTTGTCAGAGTGTCAACTACCACGAAAATTGAGTCATGCCTCCTTGATGTCAGTGACAATCCAACAATAAAGTCCACCAAAAAGGCCTCCCATTTTGATTCTAGAATAGCATGTGAATGTAGTAATCATGTCGGATGTCTATGTTCATATTTCACTTGTTGACATTCCAAACATCTCGCTACATAGCTAACTATGTCTTCTTTTATTCCTTTCTAGAAGAATAATTGTTTAAGGTCAACCTTCATCTTCGTGACTCTCGGATGAGCCATGTATATTTCTCTATGAGATTCTCTTAAGATAAAATTTCTCAATTTGTCATTAGGTGGTACATAAATCCTGTTATTATACATCATCAATCTGTCATTTTCCAATGTATATCCTTCAAATCTCATCACCATCATGGTGTCCTCTCCAATATTTTCCTTTGCCTCCTTGTACCAATCATCATCGATCTATTAGGTTAGAATCTTTTCTCGAAGATTCATCTGAAGAGGTATTACCAAAAACATGTTTGGTCTCCCACTCAACACATCTGCTACTCTATTCACCATACCTTTAATGTAAGAAATATTGAAGTCATATTCGCTAAGCAATTACGACCAATGCCTTTGTCGTGCGTTCAAGTTAGTCTGCATAAATATGTGTTAGAATCCACCATGATCTATCTTTAGTTAAAAAAAAATTCCAATCATATAGTGTCTCCAAACCCTTAAGGCATACACAATGGCCAATAACTCCAATTCATGAGTTGCGTAGTTCTCCTCATGCTTTCTCAATTTCCTTGAAATGTAAGTGATCACTCAACCATCTTGCATCAAAACTCTGCCTAAACCTTCCTTGGATGCATTTGTGCATACCAAGAACTCATTGTCCATGTCGGGGGCCTTTAGTATCAACATTGTCGTCAACAACCCCTTGAGCCTTTAAAATGCTTCTGCACGCTTCTCGGTCCATACAAACTTCTTGTTTTTCTTCTGCAATTTTGTGATCATATTTTCTCTCTTCAAAAAACCTTCGACGAACCATCGATAATATCCCGATAAACCCATAAAGATGTGTACTTATGGTACATTCATCGGTGCATGCCATTCCATAATAGCCTCTACCTTCACTGGATCCACATCAATGCCTTCATCGGATATAATATGCCCTAAGTAATGAATCTTTGATTGCTAAAAATAACATTTCAACGATTTCCTGTATAATTTGTTTTCCCATAAACACTATAGCACCAAGCATAAATGTTTTTCATGTTATTCCTTCATCCGATAATATATAAGTATGTCATCAATGAATAATTAAACAAAATTATCCAAGTATTCATGGAATACCCTATTTATCAAACTCATGAACACCCCCATGGTGTTTGTCAATCGAAACAGTAAAATCATAAACTCATAGTGTCTGAACCTCATCTTGACAGTGGTCTTAGGAATATCTTCCTCTTTAATTTGTAACTAGTGATAACATGATCTCAAGTAGATCTTTGAGAACTTTGTCGCTCCCTTCATTTGATCAAACAAGTCATCTATTCTTGGAAACAAATGTTGGTTCTTGATCGTTGCATTGTTCAATTGATAATAGTCAATACAAAGTCTCCACGACCCATCCTTCTTTCTTATGAAAATAAAAGGCGCACCCAAAGGTGACACACTTGGGCATATAAGTCCTAGGTCCAACAACTCCTTTACTTTCATTTTCAAATCCTATAAATCAGGTGTTGACATCCAATAAGGTGTTCTTTCTATCAGTTCAGTTCCAGGTTTCAATTCGATTGTAAACTCCAACTCTCTTTCGGATGGAAAGCCTGGTAACTCTTCTGGAAAAACGTCAGCAAACTCTCGTACTACCAGAAGGTTTTCTAATCCTTTTGCCTCACCCTTGTCATTTAGCACCAAGATTGTATATAACTTGCATCCCTTGCTCATGCTCTTTTGTAGCTGTAAGCAAGAAATGAACCTCAAGGACACTCCCTGGTTTCTTCCTACAATCACTCTTCTCTGTCCCACATCATCAGTCAAACTTAACCATTATGTCTTACTATTGAGTATTGTGTCATGCGGTTCCAACTAGTCCATACTGATCACTATGTCATAATATCCTAATATCGTGAAATGTAGGTTGGCCTTCATTAAAAAATCTCCCAAGTTAATGCTACAATCTGTAACCCTTCCTATAACCCTCTGTTTGGCACCTGAAGCCATTTCTATGTATCTAAACTTGTCCTACTCAACTTCCTTTACCTTAATTCGTTTTAGCGTTGCATTATAAATAAAGATATCTGTAGCACTTGGATATATAAAAATACAAAAAAAATGGTCGGTTATTGTACCTAACGTTTCGAGCACATGGGACTAGTGCTCATCCTAAAGGTTTTTCACTGCTACATGAATCCTATGGGCCTTGCCCAAATATCCAACTATAGTGTGTCTTCTTGATCTGACTGCTTTGACCTTCTCAACCAGAAAGTCTCGTTGGTAATGTGGATCTCCACATGTCCAATATCCGATCTTCAATCCAGTACTCCTAGTCCCTGAAGTAGAGGTTGTTGGCATACTAGCCTGAGATCCTAGTCTGTTATGTTGAACATGCCTAAAATGTTGTTGTTGCGGGCAATGTTTCTACTATTGCGGTGGTCCTCTATAAGGATTCCTCTGCTAATAAGTAGGTCATCGCGGTGTTGTGAATGGGGGTCCTCTATACGTATCTCGATACCCATATGTATGACTGGCTAGTGTCTAATGATGTTGCGCTCCATATGTCGTCTATCTAGTTGGTCTTGCAAGAGTCGTTCCCTGACCCCCACTAGTCAGCTCTTCCTTAGCTATGCGGGAATTTTGGACTGCATCATGCAACATCTAAGACATTATGATCCTCACCTTCGCACGAATGTTGAAGTTAAGGTCGAACAAAAACTTGGTGACATTCAGATTCTCTTTGTTCAAATGTGGGGCATATTGAAGTACCTCCATAAATTTGGCCTCATACTCTGGCACCGTATGACAACACTGTCATAAGGCATTGAACTCATTGATCTGGCGCTCAATGAATTCCTCTGACAAATTCCTCTCCCAAAACTACTCCTCGAACATTTCCCATGAAACATCTTCGACGACCATGTTTAGTTGACGTAGGAGTGGCTTACATCATACAAGAGTGAAACCCTTTAGCTGAACGACCGCCATGCAAACTTTCATGTTGAAGCTATAGTCATGAAGTGAAAAGCACATTTCCATATTCTCCAACCATGCCTCGGCGGCTGAGTCATCTGTGGAACCCATGATCTTGGGAAACGTCACCTTCTCGAGTTCTATGTCAATGCTACCACTTCCAATTGGAGTGCATTGTGAACCCTCATTAAGTAAAGACACCCTAGCCTCATCTCTATATAGTCTGTTAATCGAGGCCTATGACATCCTATTAAAGGACCTCATCTTACCAGCCACATCCCCCACAACATTCTTCTCCTGCCCAATGACTTGTTCTTCACCTGGGATGATCGACCCCTCTAGTGTGGATGCTACTAGAGGCGTCACACCTCTTCCCCTAGCACCAAATCGTCTACCTACACGACGTCCTCTAACCACGATTACCTGCATGGACAAATTTCAAATTTAATTAGTGATAACTTATAAATCAAGTGTTTAATACAGTGGAAGGCGTAATGATCCCAAGTCACAGGGTTGAACCTGCTCTAATACCATATGTAACAACCCCTCCATTACAACAAGGAATAGCGATGTACAATAGGTAAATATTTTTTTTTTAGCGTTAGGAATTTAAAATCGTCACAACATAAATTAATAGCATTACAAGCGCCACATCATCATAGTCAATAATGACACAAGACAACACATAAACATAAATAATAGTGACACATGATCAACACATAAACATAAATAGTGACGCATTTCAGCACATAACAATCAATCGAAGTAAAATATAAATAATGATCAACCATATCATTGAATAATAAATAACTGCTCACCCAACCTACCCTACAAGATTAGGACCTCGAAGACACATAAGCAACACTCAAGTCCATGATTCATCTAATTGATTTTCAAAACTTAAAGTCTTAGGAATAGTGATTGTTCTAAGGAACAAGGAGGTATCTACGCTCCCTAAATCAATCACAACTCATAACTCTAGACTATATCATCAGTCGTACATCAACATTATTTCCATGGTGCAATTGTAATTTAATTACTTAATCAATCATACATAAACTTTATCTTCATGGAGCAAGAGTGATCTAATTACATAACCAGTCATCCATCAACATTAATTTCATAGCGCAAGATTAATCATCATTTTTATTCTCATGGCGCAAGAGTAAGTTAATTACATAACCAATCATACATCAAATTTCATACTAGTTTCAACAATACTATTAAATATTGTTTCATCAGTGCATGGGATAATCTATTTTTCTTAATCATCATTTCAGCCATGATTGAGTGTAGTTTGATAAGGAGAATAAGACATAACTAAAAACCATGAGAGAATAAGTGAGATTCTTAGTAGCAGACGGATATCTACCCCTAATCACCAATAAGTATAATGTCAATTCAAGGTCATCTCAGGCCAAGCATCATTCAAGGTCAAGCATCATTCATCAAGCGTCCAACTATTGTAACAAGTACAACTTCATATAGCTCAACTACATATCTTAAATTGAAAAGATCTTGGTAAGTAAGGAAAATAAGGGAATCAATGCAAATCTTAAAAGTTTGTTTAAAGGAATCTATAAGAAGATCGAATATTCTTAAGCCACACATGAATATTCAATGCTACATTACATATCCTTTTTATAAATACGAAGAAACCGATCATGTCAATCAAAATACAAATTAAGGTGCCAAGCAAATTCATTTTTAAGGAATTAAAGTATTACCAACATGTAAGCTATATAAGGATACTAGTCTTGCATATTCCTTATAAAGCACCAAATTCAATTCATAATAAGAGGGGGGATATGGTTCTACTACTTCACATACCTATATAGTACAATTAAAGAAGATTACATCTTGGTTACAAAATATCAATAAGGACTCAAGCTGGCTTAAAATTTCATCTAGGGAATTAAGGAACCACCCAATTAGAAATAAAAAGGGTCAACTTACAATTAAAATAAGGAATTTAGAGTTGGTTAAGGTAGTAGAGATAGTTTGAGATTGAACTTCGAGTCTATTTATTTATTACGCCGAAAGGCGTATACCTATTGGAGATGGGCACAATTAATGATCTTTTAATCTTAAATTCTAATCTGATGGTTATGCATTGAAGATGCTGGCATATTCTTAGTCGTCCTCCAAAATCAATGAGTGAGATTTTTTGTTGATAACTTCTTTGCATTTATAAATGCATCCGTTAACCTGTTTACTTTTTAACATTTACCTAATCATATTAAGAAATTACTGTAACATCATATGATTGCCACGTTTAAATGATTAACTTTTGGAATTCTTCAACTGTCCGCAAGTTTCATTATCTGCCTCAGTTATCAACGTCTTCATCCCTTTGTCAGTGAAGGTTGCGTGGCTAAGATGTGGAGAGTTTGTTTTCTGTGTGGGATTTAGCCACTGTTTATGTGATGCGTTGGGAAGTTCGCAGTTTCTTCATGCATGGGCATGCCATTTTTACTGGGTTTTTTTTTAACGTGAGATTTTTTTTTGTGGGCCGTAAGTCTTTCGGCATTAACCAGCCGTGAGTTAGCAACTGTGCTAGTCTTATGGTTGAAGAACAAAACAGCTAATAAAGAAATAGTTTCAGCAACAAGGGCACGAGGACCACCTGTAGTAGATGCATTTGATCATGATATAGCATTAACCAATGTTGTTCATTCTCCAACTTGGGATCAAGACCCAACCACCAATGGTATATGTGTAAGCATAGGTAGCAACAAACAAGCATTCACACCAACACCAAATTAAGAAAAAACCAACAGAAGCAGGGGTAGAGGAACCACTCACTTAGCCACCAGCGTATGATCCATATAGAGATAAAGAACCAAAAGAAGAGGGAACAAGGAAAGCAACAAAGGCAGATTTTGTTTAAGTCAAATCATATTCATGCAAGTCAAAATGAATATACAGTAGGGGCATAGGAGATGAAGGAAAACTATTGATACAACCTAGTATTCTCTGGCATAGCCTGTAGTTCCTTTGAGAGGGATAAGGAAGTACCCGAGATCACCCAAATATCAAACTAAATAAAGGGCGCAAGCCCGAAATAGCTTTCGTAGAGTAAACCAATGAGCGAGCTCAATTGATTCCATATCTGTACTGATAGTGATATTTGCAAAGAGAGTTGCGACTAGAAGGAATCGGATAAGCTCGATCTCTAACTGTCTATAGGAAATGAAGGAAAAACTCGACTGACCAAAGAATCGATTCGGGGTTTAAATTCTATCTAATTCAGAGACCACACGGAAATTAAATCAAGACTGTATCGAATTTGAATGGCAGCGAAAAACGTTTCTGGTATTTATATTTGAGTTCAGATTCAAATAAAAATGGCAGTGATCTATCCATGCGTACACAGTCTAGGGGTAAGCGCGAGAAGAATGGCTCTTACAGAGTGGAGGGGAGGTAAATCGTGCCATATGAATTATCATATACATATTTTTGAGATCGAAATCTTCCTCAAAATTATTATATGTTGAAATTTAAATAAGTACTGTCGAAATCACTTGTTATGGTTAAAGGGAACGATATGTGGTTATCCATTAACATTTTGTCTCCGTTTAAAAGGAAAGGTCGATCCTCATCTGCAGTGAAACTGAGATTGTCTTCCTATCATAACCTACAGGGATAGAACTCCATATTCAATCAATATAATTGTACAGGACTATGCGTTGAAATATTTAGTGGACAATAAAATCCATATGTCAATGATTGGGTCAATATCAACTACAATACATAGAACTGTTTTATTTTCTTTACATAACGGTTAAATAAAAAATATCATAAATTTCATTTCCGGAATATTTCGAACCGTGAAGTACAATAGGAGATCTCGATGCAGATGAATACATGGGTACTTTATCCTACAATCAAAACTTCAAAGGAACCCATATTGAAATAGTTTAACAAGACAACTAAATCAAAGAATATTGTAATCGAAGCTGAAAAATCTGAAGTTGTTCTTCTGTGCTTGCGCTTCTTCTTCCTTCTCGCTTGCTAATAGTAGAGACTTCACCTATACCTCCCAACCAATGCTAGGGGTACTCTTCTTCCCCCTTAGCCCCCCGAAGCCGCAAAGTGGCCATGCACAAAAAAACAAAAAATCCTCTAGCTCCCAGCTTACCTCGCAAGGTAGAGCCACCACTCTCTCTCAAGCTGGGTATCCCAACTCTCACAAGTAGAACCAGTGAAAAACAATTCGGTAGCATAACTTTACCGATGACCCGTTTGATTGTTTTTCCCCCTCTTTACCATTTTTTTTATAGGGGTTTCCTTAATCACAACTCTCCACTTGCACAATTAATTCACTTTTTAATTAGATAAATTGGAATTATTTCTCCCTTACACTTCTCACCATTTCCCCAAGTTGCATAAGAAATTCCACATTTTACTTTAATTAAATTCAATTTCCATCACCCATCCTAAAAGCTCTCTTTAAATCACTTCTATATGTCTCTTTATTCCCCTTATTTCCAAATAATGACTCACGCATTACTAAATCTGTGTTGAGTTAAAATAGGAGTCTTCTTCTAGTTAGACTAGTATTAAGTAGACTCTAGATACATTTCTATGCGTACACATTCTTTCATCTTTATTTCGTTCTCATTTTGGAACTCCTTTTTAATATTTTCTTGCACACATGTGCCTTATCAAATATTTAGATATATTTCACTCTTTTTAATTCTTATCTCGAGTTATTTCATTCCCTTTTTATTTAATTTATAATTTAGCTTTAATCTTTATACTCAAACTTAGATTTGGGATTAAATTTTGAATAGGCTTAGACTTTCATTTGGGGATGTAAAAATAATAATGTCAATCCTTAATTAATTAATTAAATCCGGAAATGTTTAAAGATTTTACAAGGTTTAATTATTCGTTCAAGGTTTTCTAGGCTACCTATATTCATTGATCCAAGTGTTACTTTCGCGATGTTCCCTTCAAGACGCACTCCATGCTCCAAGGGTGCCACTCGCCTTTTGACTGGTTTTGGTAGTTGTCCAACCCTTGTAGTGTTCACTTCATTCGGGTGACCTTGTGAGAGACTAAGGGCTTCTCAGGAATAAATAACACACCTTATTGTGTGTCCCTTAGAATCTTCGTGTGTGACTGTCTCAGTTTGACCTCATGATATCATGGACCTCCTGAACTAGGTAATCATTAACCTACAATTCAAGCCACGACGGGAGTGCTAGTAGGTTGCGACAAGGACGTTGCCACACCTCTCTCTCAATATCTGGTTTCTGTGCATGGCCCTTTTACTCCTTATGTGAGTCAGATTAGCAATCTTCCGTCATCCTTCATCCATCAACAAAATACTGTCAATGATCCATAAAAAACATCATACTATAAACAACCATATGTCACATATTCATAAATGAAATACTCAAACCAATACAAGCCATTCTCTGACTCAATCTAGAGTCGAAGAAGGCCCATTGATTTCATCGATATCCGCAATCTATCAAGTGTCCTCCACGCTTAGGGGAAACTCGTCAATAACATCTTTCAATACATATATATCAAATAACATTAAATCACAACCATCAACATCATCATAAAAATCCATAAGGTAAATATATAACCATGTACTATAACTGGATCACTTGCATGCAAATGTCCTCAAAGAATAAGTCGATAACATGTCCTCGCAAGAGCGAGATGTTACAATAGTTCTCATTGAATGACCCAAATATTATAATTTTTACATTGAATTTAGGAATAGCATAATAACTATTGAACATATCCATCAGCGCAAAACAACAAGGGTTAACAAAATAAACATGTACACAACAATGCAAGGTGTCTAGCATGCACCTATCTGTCACATTCATCAATGATAAGGGTGTCAGATACCACCAATCATGCACCCTAAGATGTTACACTTTACCTTGAAACCTTGACTCAATCACAACACAAAAGAATTATGAAGCTAAATACAAAAAAATGAAAAAATTACACAATTCAATTACAAACAAACTTCTATTTTCAATATGAGATGAAGGAAAAATGACCCCTTCTACAATTTTCTCTCATTTCAAAAAATTATCTTAAATATATTTTTTGACTTTGAATTTCTTTGTTTCTCAACTCCTTACAGTAAACACATTTCATTCTCAAATTTTCCCTTTAATATGTACAAGTTCACATGAAACAAAACATATCACCCACAATCGTAATGTGCTAAGTACCCAATCGTTCCAAACATAAGTGTCTCACCAAACTTTACAATATGGTAAAACTTGACCATATTCAAATCAATATGAATGTCGGGGTAATGTATATAAGGATTATAAGAATACAATATCCCTTCAAAGGCGTTTGCTCCATTTCCCTTATGTGGCTACACAAGACTATGTCTCTATTCGACACCGAGGAATTTTAATTTAGACAGGATGGATGATGAATAGATTTACCTCTTGAATTGCTCTTTTCATTACACTTTCCCAAAAAGATGTGAGACAAGATTCGAACCCATGACCAGATGAACTGGCCATAGATTGGTTGCAGCATGAAACCCTTACCAAAGAAAAATAACATCCAAGAGCCGAGATTTGGGGCATAGATCCCACCATATTTTTCTTAGAAAGCACGAATCGACGACAGAACTATCCACACCTTAACAGATAAAAATAAAAAAAACCCCAAAATTCGACCTTTAGATGACCGACTCAAACTTCCGCCAACATTTTCTTCTGTGAAAAATGAAGCTAGATCCAAATCATACTGTGTTCCTCCTCTGATAATCTTAGTAGTCCTATTGTTGAATTCAGACTCTAAATGATGAGTTACATTTTCTGTATGAATAACGAGATTTTGTGCTCCAATTTTATCATAACAATCCACGACTTCCTCTAACGTTGCTGTCGATATCGTCGTTGATGCGAATTACAACTTTGGAACCTCGAAATGAATCAACGACTTGAATAAAATTCTCCACATGATTCCTCTTAATTTTTTCTGCAGTTTCCTCTGACTGTGTGCAAAATCCTTACAATTTCTTCCGAACAAACTCGAACGTGAATTTGTAAGCGCCTCTTTCTTGTGTCTCCAACAATCCGACCGTGCACTCCCTCAGTCGATCCAACCTAAGATATGGTACCAGGATGAAAGGTTGGGAGAACAAAATAATGAACTCTCTAACTCAACTACAGCTGAGAAACACACAAGCATACAGAAAACACACAATATACAACTCGAACACTCTACGTTGCATTAAGTCACAAGGTCAATTGGTGTTGGTTAAACGTTTTATTTTTTGGATTTTTTTTGACAGGGATTGGTTGGAATCCGAGGATGTAAATTTAAATTTGTTTTACTTTTCTGTTGTTTAAATTGTTTTTCTGAATGCATAAATAAATTCAGCCTGTTGAAAAATTCCTGAAACACTCAGATTATACAAACTTAACTTCTCAAATATGCAAATCCAATCATTCTCATCAAATTTTAAGCAAAATCAAATAAAAAAAAACCTAAAAAATAGAACATTTAGACTACTCTCAATTTATTTAGATGAAAGAAGTGTTTGCACCTTTCTAGAACTATCTGATGAGACGATTCTAGAACAGAACTATTTCGATGCGAGGATTCTAGAACACAGGTTTCATGAAGAATTTATCTTCATATGTTATCATGGGTTTCCATGACGCTATAGTTACGACCTCCTACGACCTCAATTGAGAATATATCCATTCTAAGATGGAAATGACATCCATTGAGTGGTTTTCTAAACTGGTATAAGCAGTTTTCCCTTTTTATCATTTGTGTGTATAATTGAATTTATAAAATGAATAGTACTTCAGTATTTAGTATGGTAATTTAATTAATTATATAATATATTTTTGTAGATTTTACTAGTATATTTTTAGAGGAGAAGTTTCATACATTAATTTGGTGTCTAGTTTGATAGTCATCTTAAAAATAGATTATTGTTATTGTTTATTATAACTATTGATTTCCATACTTTAAATTCTTGTGTAGGAAATTTAAAATAACCTATATATACTTATGAAATAGTTTACCTGTATTAGTTGATCTCTTAGGATGAGAAAAACCAATGATTTGTGCATGCATAGCAAAGAAATTCAAATTGTATTCAACAATAAAGTGAAGAGTGTAGTGATCAAATTCTATGAAGCTACACAGAAAAGTGACAAACATGCAAGTAGTTTTGTATGCTTGGTGTATGCATAGTTAGATGTCTAGGTAACTATTGTCTGCTACTTTCAACACCAAAAACAAGACAACGACGAAGAAAAAGATGAACCTAAAAATTCTAGATGGATTGATGAGGCACTCACTACGGGTACAGGTGGAGAAATACATGCAAGTGATGAGAAGTGTTAGAGTTTGTTATTGGATTCCTTCACGCCTGGATCTTTTTCCTTCATGCCCAAATATTTTTTCTTCATGCAAAGCTTCTTTCTTCATGGATAGAAATGAATACTCTATCTTAAAGTTTGCTATAGCATTAGAAATGGACACTCTATCTTAATGTTTGCTATAGCGTTAGAGGTGGTTGAAAAAGCACTAAAGAAGAATCTTACAAAGATGGTGCAAGGATGGTAGGAATAAGCAGTACCTGCAAGGATATGGTGGGATGAAATAGGAGAAGGCTCAGTTAGTTCTTGTACATGACCTTACATTTTCAGGAAGTTCTAAGTTTGACTGTTGTGACAAGGTTAGTGTAATGTCCCTTTCCAAATAGGAGCTCCAGAGAGGAGGCTTAATGGTCTAAACCGCTCCGTTAGACTATAGCCAGGGTCAAAGAGGGGTAAATAGGGTTACTAGAGGTCACTCCAGTCACAAGTGTTAAGTGACATTGAGCTAAAAAGGGTTAAAAGTGTGTTTAAGTCATTATGAGCTAAAAATAATAGTCAGCAGTGAATTAGGGTTTCAACGGTGATTTAGGGTTTTGGAAGTCAATAGTGAAATAGGGTTTTAGCATGATTTAGGGTTTTGGAAAGATATAAAGGAAGGCTCAATGACCTAATTCATCATTATGCAGATTATGACTTGTCATTGAGGAGAAGAGGTGCATCTCAAGAGAGATAGTTCAGTGGATTCCAGGAGGAAGACACCAGTTGGTTGATTTCGGTGTTGAAAGACACACCCTAGTCACCAGGAAGATCGTTTAGGTCTTCAATCATTCTTTAGTAGTAGTTACATAGTGTTCAATAGTAAGGGCACATTCATCCAGAGTGAGGGTAAAACTTCTGAGAGGGTTTTAAGTCGACTTATCCCATCCATGGAGAATTTCGATATTTCCCTCCAACCCATTTGAGAGGAGGGAAAGGCGCATCTTTTTCCTGGTTCCTCAGAAGATTTCGACAAAGGAATCAACAGGGATGCATTTTCCAGACTTTGACATGCGACACTTTTGGCAGGCGCATTTGGGGTTCCAGAGCGAGCATCGGACCAGATTCAAGGAAACCCTTCCGACCCATTTCACAGTAGACCAAGGAGGTCATTTTGAGACATATCTCATCAGATTCCGATGGTGGAATCACTAGGATGCATTTTGCCAGAAGAAGAGGGGCGCATTCCCCTAGGGGTATCCATCCGGGGTCCAGATTCATCAGCAGAGGGGTCCAACAGATACCAGTACTGAGGACTATAGCAGGGCGCATCATTTGGGACAGTTTTCAAGCCATTCTGAGAACTATAGCTCCCAGGGAAAACTTTCCAGACTTCCAGCAGTTACCGTCAGAGCTTCCATATTCCTAGCACATCCATTAATTCTGCAATGCTCCCATATTCCGGGTATTATCTTTTAGTTTCTTATTTGTATCCCAGCTAATATCCTTTGTTTGTTGATCTAGTCGAGTATTGTCAATTTATTAAGCCGCATTCAACCATTTTGTAATCCACAGAGATATGATAATACAAAATTTGCAGTCCTTTGTCACGTTTATTATTTGTATGATCATTTATATGTTGTAGACCATTGATCTTACACACACATTAGCAGTGTTTCCTAGAATAGGCAAGTCAGGAACATTATAGTTAGAGTAATCAATATTATGATGAGTCTAGTGAGCAATCTTTACTATAATCAATTATGGATGTACGTGGATGTTTTAAGGTTTTTTAAACTTTTTTATTAAAAAATATTTTTTAACTGAGAAACAACAAAAAAATATCGGATGTACACCAAGTGTAATTAAGTCTCATCATATGGTATGAACTAATGTAAAAATAGAAGGATAAAAATAAAAAATTCAAAAACTTTTTTTAATTATTTAAATAAATAATGCTAATGAAAGAATTTAATAGAGTTTTGGATATTTTGGAAAAAAAATTGAATTAATATCACCATGTAGGGACTAATAAGATATAGATAATATTGGTTAGGTAAATTAAACAAATTAATGCCAAATCAATACACCCTTACTCTAAAACAAAGGAATTAGTTGCAAAGCAGCTAATCCCTACCACAAACAATAATAATTCTGATAAGAAAAAAACATTAATAATTATGAAGAACAAACTCTGATTAGGAAGTTCAGGTGTTTTTGCAAGGTTTTATTGCTGCAAGGTTTTATGTTTATTTGTTAATCAAATTGTTTCAGAAAGTTCCATTTATTTGCAATGATTTGCCATTCTAATTTGGAAATTTTTATGTTCTACAACTCAAAAATCTAGGTACATTCTTTTTAGACATTTACATATTTCCACACAACATTTTTAGTTGGATATGAAATTGAACCGAACAAGCTAGTATTAGATGGGAACCACTCTCGTGAAGGTGCAAACTTGTATAACATGCCAACAAATAGATTTGGATATGAAATTGAACCGAACAAGCTAGTATTGGATGGGAACCACTCTCGTGAAGGTGCAAACTTGTATAACATGCCAACAAATAAATCATAAATTCGATCTAATGCGATCATTTTCTATGAAAAAAGGACTATAAGAGAATTTTACATACATGGATATAATATTTACACATTTTACATATATGAATATAATATTTGCACATAATGTTTTCACATGAACATTTTTTACAAACAAAATGGCTACAGGCATGGACACCACAAATACCATGGTTAAAATAATGTCTCAAAAGTGCCCCAGATATTGACTTACTACGAAATACCACGTGTCCTACCAAAATCAAAGTAAATCCTAAATCAAAATAAATCCAAGTCCAAAATTAGATGTCTTAAAGAGAAGTGCATCATTGTAACTAAAACATTAACAACCATATCCAAAGAAAAGAACAACGATATACAAAGAAACGATTACACTACAAATGGTACCAGACATAAAGCGAGTGGATTACTCATATCATTATTGTATTGGCCTCCCATCGCTCGTTTTATTTATTAATGTAATATAAATAAATGTTATATTATAACTTTTATTGGCTTATTTAAAAATATTTAACCATGGACTCCATGTTTTTCATATAAAAATAAGGTCGTCTACAAAGTGCAGGGATTATGCTTGGACCATAATAAGGCAAAGGTATTTTTAGGTCATTGGAAGGCAAATGTATTGAACTCAATGTTATTCCAGGTTTTCTTGAAGTCACAAATAAAGAAGACAACCTGAATCATCAAAATATAAACCACGTCAAGTAATAATGTCCTCTGTAATGTTGTCAGTGAAATAATAAAATGCCTACCTCACTCTTTGGTTTTGGAACCACCCTTCTACTTGACGTGGTTGCAGATTTAACTTGTTCGCCAATGCGGACTTATGCTTCTGCAAGTTTCATTGATAAATTAGTTACACCATTATTGTATGAGTAAACTATGGTGGATTAATTAGCAGACGTGGTGAAGGAATAAAGGAGAAAATTCTAAGGAGTATAGTACTTGACTCAGCATAGAGTTCTCTTTGAAGCACTCTTCCAAGATGCTTGATTGATAGTCTGTCAACCAGAGTTTTTTTCTGTGTGTCCATGGTCTATTAATGTTGTTTGAATCCTTTCTTCCACCTCTATAGCTAACTGCATCCATGTCCAACATTTCTCATTTCGCAAGTCCACGGCTTGCAGCGATAAAATGCCCGGGAAAGGTCTCGAATTCCAACTTTCCTCTGAGAGGTGTACTTACCATATCCCATCCTTAAAAATCCGAACAATGACTAGAGCTCCTCTTTGCAAAGAGAGCAGATCGTAATAGACAAAAACAATAGGTACCATTGCCCCCATCCTTCAGTAATACCAATCATTTCAAACGTAGTTGATCCATATGCAGGTAAAGATCCATAGCTAGTTGATAACTTAGTTGACCTAGAAGCAACAATAGAAGTGGGCACAAAGGCATTGGAAAAGGCATAGGTTTAAGAACCAAATCCATGAAGTAAAACAGGACTGCCACCTCTCTCAGCATTCCAGGCAGTAGTTGTAGATGAAATTGATCTAGAATCATCTCCAAATCGAGAGTCCTCAACATCATTCCAATTCAAGAGTCCAAAGCATCCATTCCTATTCCATATATAGTCTCTGGTTCTTTAGGTGTAGAGCACTACGATCGAGCAGTGTCACTCCCAGTACCAGAGCATGGTAGAGCGAAGGCAGAGTCATATCTTGTTAATCCATATTGATATCCTAAGATCCAATGGTTCCAGACTAGATATACATATCCATGACAAGCAAGCACAAAGGTTATTCGAGAGATAGCATTAGTGGAAGAAAACGGAGTTTCAATTTCAGTTTACTTGGAAAGAGCAGAGGTCATTTCAAAGACATAAGCAGAGGCACCTCTATTAGTTTCAAACCTATTTCACCAAACAAAGAAACACCTATAGAAAAAAGAGCAGTGACAGAGCAAGCAGGAGCATCGATCTTTGCACCCATTGGATTTTGAAAGTCACCCTCGAGCTCGTAACCTGATCCATAACCTATAGAGGTGATATCATCAGCGGATCTCCGCAATTTTTCCATTCATTTGTTTGAACAACACTATATCGGTCGAGTCAAGCAATGATGAGAAAACCCAACGGAATGATAGCGAAAACTTGAATTTGTGGTTAGGGTATGATCCTGAAGATGTTGTGAGGCTAGGACTTCAACCCACTGTTGATGATGCTGGGAGGAGGAGAATTTATAATTCTTGGGCTTCTGCAAAGAGGAAGGTAAGAAATTCTATTTGCTTTATTTTTCTCTTCTTCAACAACTCAATATCCTACTCCCCATTTTCTACAACATGATACCACAAATCAAGTGCATGTTCTCTCACAAGATATGCAATGACAGCACCATAGGGAAATCAGAATTAATATTGGTTTCACATTGTGCATGAAATGAGAGCCTTTCAGAGGCCTTTTTAAAAAAATTCATCTTTTTAGGAATATAGATAGATAGACTAGTTAATGAGATTTCCATTAATGTATTCTTCAATAGCATCAAGAAATCGATGGTTGCAATAAGACATAGTAGGAAATCCATGGTTTCAATGAGAAACAATAGGAATTCCTGAGAGATGCTCCATAACCAGAGAGGCCACACACCTTCCAATGTCATCCTTGATCATATTCACAGAGATATCTTGCATGAACTTCGACTCAAATCCACACAATTATTTCAATGTACTTACATGCTTTGCATTTCATGCCTCATTTCCAATTTGCTTGAGAACAGAATTCTTATTTTCAACCTAGTAACCCAACGTGCCAAACATGTCGACTTTGTTGGGCAAGCCCGTTTCCCTGGAAAATTGTTGTTGCTCCACTGATGACTAGCCTAATGGAATCGATCTTTTCAATGTAATCCTTCAACCCAGCCTTGTCCAACGCTTGGAGCTTTCATGGAGTATTAGTTTCTAGAGCAAGCATCCACTGCAACATCTAGTATGCATGAGGATAGCCATGCATGCATATAGCCACAATAGTGAGTATCGACTGTTGTCATCGACTACAACATCTGGAGATTCAAGTGACTTAACCCGCGCCTCCCTCCAAAGTAACCAATGATATAATTTTGTTTTATAAAATTTTTAATTTTAAAAAATAATTTAAAATATTTACATACACTAGAAAAATAATGTCACTTCCAAATGATTTTAACCAATCCAAAATTCAATCCCAAAATTTAGGAAAATAAGAAAAATATTATTTTTTACGAAAAAGATTATTTTTTACTAAAAATTTAAAATAATAAATATATTAATAAAAACCTTGATACAATTTAAATTTTCTATAAAATGCACCTAATAATTTCCAATTAATGCAACAGGAAGCATCATGTAATAAGCGGTCAACAAGAGTTGACCGCGAGGCCGTTGCTATAATCCCTCGCACCAGGCAGGGACTAATAAGATGGATAATTCTTTGATGCTTCTTAGGTGAATGAAACAAGAAATTCGTTTTAAGAAACGGTCACGAACACCCTTCTAATATTAATGCCTTAATAGGTGGGGTTGTTTCATTATTGTATGAGAGAACTTTTGTGACCACCCTTCCAATATCAATGCCTTAATAGGTGTGGTTGTTTCATTATGGTATGAGATAACTTATTTGGGTTGAATTTGATGAAACATTAATGTGCATATGAATTATTTAATAATATTTTTTAATAATACAAGAATATATAATTTTAATAATGCTTGATTTTTTTTGGTTATAAAACTAAAATGATATAGAATTTTAATAATTGTAAAAAAAATAAATTGTAAGATTAAAATCATGTTATTTTTGTTGTATTAAGATGTTGATGAAGAAATGATTTTGGACAAGTCGAAGCTCTTGTTATGATGAAGAATATAGAGCAATGTAATACTTAATGTGAATTGAATCATCAAGTTTTTGAACGCAATTTGTGTACGAGGTCTCGATTGAGGGTATGTTTGTGGGCGTCACGTTCTATAAAGGAAAAAAAAAAAAAATCCCCGAGGTGTAGGACAGTAAATGATGGAGTGTGTTGTTAACGCATTTTGTATTATTAAAGTTATCGGTTCGAAACCTACAAGACAAAAAATCTAGCCATGTTAAAGGTTGGAGGGTAATAAGATTCACAAATCATTGTGTTGTTTAAAAGAATGTCTGAAATATGTTGAATATTATAATAGTAATAATAATCTATTTGTAAGGTCATGACCAAGACACACCAAATTGGTGTATGAGACCCCCTTGTTTGTGGGACAATGGACCCCCTCGGCCCAATGATTTGACTAGTAAAGTCTACTGAAGTATACATACTCTACCCCCTTCTGGATTTTAACTTGTGAACTCTTAGGAGGAAACACATGTTCTTAACCATTAACGCTTTAAACTAAAGTCACATTTATTTATTGGTGGTAATATTCTTTAATTTAAAATAAATATTGGATTTTTTTTAATGAGAGATAGTAAAGATTTCCATATATATTTTAGTTATGAGTTTTTACTGATAATTTTAGATATGATGATGTTTTGAATGTAGTGATGATAATGTTGATAGTTAAAGTTATTTAAATTTGTTTTTTTAGATTTTAAGGAAGGTAAGGAATTATTTGCTTTTCTTTAAAATTTTATTTCTATGCTCAAAAATATTAAAAGAAAGATTCCATATATCAACTTAGTTTTAGTTTTGATGAGTTAAAAGGATGTCAAAACACATAAATACTTTTGATTTTGGAGATTAGGGTTGATCACCTTTTAGATGAGAGTTTATTATCTCTTTAGATCCTTAGTGTGGCTTAACTTTTTTTTATCTTTTAAACCACAATTTCTCCTTAAATTTCTATGTAATAATATTTTTAATATTAAAATTATTATGTAGAGTGACTTCTTCCATTATTTTCTAATAATTTAGTAAGCCTTGAAATATTTATATATCCTATTTGAAACATATGTAATTAATAATACTTACAAATTCAAACTCAAGTTTTTTTTTAATAAATAAATTTAACTACTTTTAATTATTTTATATTGATTAGCATAATAGTTTCAGAAATTATACATAAATTAATAATATATATATTAAAAAATATTAATTTGGTTTCAAAACTTATACATAAATTAATAATATAAATATTAAAAAATATTAATTTAAGAAAGAGTGCTTAAAGAAATATAATTATAAAAAATATAAATTTAAGAAGTGTTTAGTATTTATTCGTGGCACATAGAAGATTCTGTTTGTAAGAAGAGTCATTTGCATATTATTACGTCGAGAGGCGTATACCTATTGGAGATGGGCACAATTAATGATCTTTTATTCTTAAATTATAATATGATGGCTACACATTGAAGATGTCGGTATATTCTTGGTCGTCCTCCAAAATCAATGAGTAAGATTTATTTGAGTAAGATTTATTGTTGATAACTTCCTTTCATTTATGAATGCATCAATTAACCTATTTACTTTTTAACATTTACCTAATCATATTAAGAAATTACTGTAACATCATATGATTGCCACATTTAAATTACTATTGAGATTACCACGTTTAGCAGGCACTCCTTCAACTTCATTATTGGAAATTACACGTATTAGACAAACCACATTTCCATGCTATCACGGATTTAATCAACTGTTTGCGCGTTTCCTCTACCTTGGATTTCCTCAGGTGTAAGCCTTTCTACGTTCACCAACCACGAATTAGCAGTTGTGCTATTTATAGGTTATTTAATGAAAGATAGTGTTATAAAGAATGATGAAGTATCATTAATGAATTTATAGAAAAAAATCATTATTTAAAAGTTAGGTTTATTTTGGAAAACAATTAGAAAGGATAATGACATATGTTCTTTTAATTATGGTTATGAAAGAGAATCCCATGTTTTTGTATGTTTTTATAGAAGGTGACGTGCCGAAGTCATTGGGAGTTATAATAAAATATTTCTACATAAGGTGATGTGCAAGTCACGTCTACTCACTTTTTTATAAAATGAAAAATACGTACTTGTTACAAGTATGTTTGATTCAAAAATATATTCTTGTTTGGGGAATTTTCATGAGAAAGCTTGGGAATATTTTAGTTTTTAGAGTAGTCATGCTTGGAGGTTAGGTTTCCTCRGGCCCCTAGGGCACGAATGATGATTGTAGTACTTTCCCCTATGCCTACATTATCTAGTCCTGACAATGCCAAGTCACCTTKTTTTTCCCCTCTGCAAYCGTGGATCTCTTAACACAATTAGTTGTATACTACAACACTACCTTCATGGCAAGGTTCTAGGGTAGATGGCCAACAACATCAATCTTTCTTGGGCTGACATGGACGAGTTGTGGGCTAAGGATGGCMTTTTCCTTGCTGACGAGACTTATAAAATGTTGTATGATTGTCATCATCATGAGATTACTCCTCAGATTCATGTGCCTTCGAATACAGTGAGGACTTCATCCCCATCCCATCACATATTTGCGGCTATAAGCACCTTTACTCCCGATTTAATCTCCCTACCAAAAGTTCGATAGGTGCCTTCTTTACCTTCTATATATCGACCACCTGATGCCCATCACGTACCCAACATGAGCCCTTCGTCTCTCCATCACCTTAGTGCATTCAACAGTGTGGTAAAATCCATTCTTCCTCTCGCTCTGGACCCTTTAACCTACTCTGGTTCCTCTCTTTTGTATTATTCTCTCGAGGCCTCTAGCCATCATAGTAATGGTGTTGGGCGCAATCGTTCTGTTGGTGTCACTGCACATATTAACTGAAACAAAAAATGTTGGAAGACCCGTGAAGACATGTCTAGATGCATTCTTGGCCAAGATATTTCAATGGACAGAGTGTTAGATCTCTCAAAGAAATCTCTTGTTGGTAAGTTTTTTTATGCCAGGATGAGTATGCACCAACTATCTGAGTGGATGATTTCCTACTGGAAACCCATTCTTGAATACTACCCCAGATTCAGTCTTCTTACAATTCACTGGTTGGTGTTCCACTTTCTCTCTAAAAGTGATCTTCTGCGCATTATGGGTTCGCTTTGGATATTTGGGAAAGGAGTCCTAATGTTGAAAAGATGGCTCGCAGGGTTCAATCCCCTTCTGGAAAATTTCAAGAAAAGAATTTTATGGATGCTCTTACGAAAATTTCCTATTGAGTATTGGTCCATCCAGGTTTTTGAAGCAGTTGCAAACTCAATTGTAAAGTTTATTTATTTTGATGAATTATCTCTCTGCAAACATAATAAGAGGTTAGTTTGGCACCTAGTTGAACTAGACCTGGATAGAGGCCTTCCAGATGTTATTAACATCACCATCGGGGATGTCCAATTCCTACAAGAAGTCGAAATTTGAAGGAGCCGTTATGTTGCCATGTTTGCTGGCAAACGGGACATCTCAAGTCAAKTTGTTCATMTTCCATGGTTCAACCACAGAGTTCTGATCCCTCAATGACTGTTTATGCCTCTACTAAAGCATCTGAAAAGGGTCTTATTGACAGTGGCTCCTTTCTAGGTAAGATGCAATTATTCTTCCCCTCCTTTTTCAATAAGCTCTCCTCGACCRAAATTAACTACCTGAAGTGTAATGAAAATTGGGTTCTTTATTAATTTGGAGATTTATGGGGACTTCTTATRAAAAATATTGAGAAAACGGTCGATTATAGTGCTCTCTAGCGCTTGGGATGTGATTTAGTCAGTCTTGAAGGTTTACAAAATCCCCCGCCTCCTAGTGAAGAACCCCTAAACGAAGTGCCTCTCTCTGTTTTGGAGCCTGATGTGATCCTTACTAGAGGTACTTGTCCTTTTAAGGATGTCTCTACCTCTGGTGGCCCCAACCTAAAATATTCTTCCCTAGTTTCCTTAACCCCTGATGACCCTATTGTTATTACACCCATTCACTTTCCAAAGTCTATGGTATCTCTTGATACCAAAACCTTACATGTTTCTAATCTATCTACTCTTCTACCCTCTGCTACTCTTCATTCAAATGTCACTATTTCAAAAAAAAACTAGAGCCTGACTTCCTAAATTTCCACTAGGAGCAACTGAGGGAGGTTTAGCCTCTTTTTTTTATCTTGATTTACATCCTTCAGAATTCCCTTTGCCCTCAATCCTTCCTGTTTCCTTGGAACTCGATACTATTTTGTCTTCCTCTACGACCCTTAGAGCAGGCCAGCCAAATATCCAGGTTCCCTTATGATCATTTTGTCTCTAAACCTCTGTGGGTTTGGGGGACCCCATAAAATTGCCTCCCTTAAAGCTCTTTTTTCACAACTCAACCATGAAATCATTTTTATCCAAGAAACCTTAGCAAGTAGAGACAAGGATATCAAGATTTTCCTACAATGTGTTCCCTCTTGAAATGTTGTGGCTCTATACCCTTGTGGACATTCTGGAGGATTGATGAGTGGATAGAATCCAACCTTTGTTGAGCTATCTACTATTGATACCCTTGCAGGTATCTATCTAGATGGAAGTGTTATACAATCAATTGATATTGTTAAACTGTTGAATTGTTATGCCCCCTATAAGTATAAGGAATTATTCTGGCTCCCTATTATTCAGTCTGGTTTATTGAATGAAGAAGGCCTTATAGTTAGAGGAGACCTAAACTTCACTCTATCAATGACAGATGTTTGGGGGGCTTCATCTAGATTATATCTACTCTCAGACTTCTTCACAAGTCTCATTCAATCATTTGGTTTAGTTGATGTTCAACCTACTAAACTTACACCAACTTGGTGGAATGGCAGAGTTGGGACTGAAGATATAGCTAAGAGGTTGGACCACTTCCTACTTGATGAATCTCTATTCCACATCAAATACAAGGTTAGATCTTGGGTAATCATTTCTACCATTTCGGATCATAATATGATCTGTCTCCAGCTAGAATTCTTTTCTCAGAAATCTGCGCCTCCTTTTAAATTCAATTCTACATGGACCAATGATCAATATTTTTCTTTACTCATCAATCAAACGTGTATTTCTATGAGCCAATGGATAGATTCCTGCACTATCCAATTACTCTGTTCAAAATTAAAGAACCTGAAAAGAGCAGTGATCTATTGGCAGAGAGATAAGAAAGTACAACTACAATCTAAATTGCTTCAAATAGAATCCAAGATGGAAGTAATATTTGATAAGTGTGCGACTCGGATCTTTGAGCAAGCTGACCTAGACACTCTTAAGATTCTAAAGATGGAAAAAGAAAAGATCATGGCTATTGAAGAAAATACTTGGCAACTCAAAAGAAGAGCTATTTGGCTTAACAGTGAAGAAAATAATACTAAATTTTTCCATAAATATGCTAGTATGAGAAGGACACATAATACAATTTGGGATATTGAAGATGCTTCAGGTGTCCTCCACACATTTGATTCTGAAATAAAAAATATTTTTTTTGAAACATTTAAAAGCGCAATTCAGATCCATCGAGTTTGAGGATACATGCTGCCAACTCAAGGTACTTGAACATTTACCAATATTTTTTAGTGATTCAGATTTTGAAGAGATCGGTAAAGTTGTTACACTTAATGAAGTTAAAGAAACCATCTTCAATATGCCCAAAGACAAAATCCCAAGCCTCGATGGCTGGACACAAGAACTTTTTCAATATTTTTTTGAGGTCTTGGGGTAGGATCTACACTTGGCTGTCGAAGAATCCAGAGTGTCTAGGTTTATTCTAGGCTCCCTTAATGCCAACTTCTTCTCTCTTGTTCCAAAAGTTAATAAACTAAGGAATTTTCATGATTTCAGGCCAATCGCACTTTGTAATTTTGTATACAAATTCATATCCAAGATTATTGCTACAAGGATTAAATCAAAGCTAGCAGTTTGTATTTCACATGAAAAAATTGGATTCTTAAAGGACAGTTTAATTTTCGATGTTGTTTTCATAGCTCAAGAATTATTACACTTGGCCAAGACAAAGAAACTTAGCACAATTATACTGAAACTGGATTTCAAAAAATCTTATGATAAGGTAAGTTGGAATTTTCTCAGAATGTTGGTAACTCAGATTAGCTTAAGTTGGGATATATCCTAGTGGATCATGGCATGTATCTCCACAGTAAATATGGCAGTATTATTTAACAGTTCCCCAACAGATTTCTTCCAAAGTCATCGTGGACTCCAACAGGGTTGTCCGTTATCTCCGCTACTATTTCTTTTGGTAGTATAATGTATTAGTAGATTATTCAGGAAATTTATTGAAGAAGGATCCTTCCACAGACTCAAAGTCGCCTCCACAAATATTGTGACACATCTTCTATTTGTGGACAATGTATTAATCCTAGGAGGTGGGGAATATAAAGATTGTCTAGAATTTAAAACAATCTTAACAATGTTTTGTACAACTTCAAGTATGGAGGTTAATTGTCATAAATTAGTTTTTCTAGCACAGGCATTGACTCCAGTCTTAAGAAAAGTTTATTTTCAGAGTTCAGCATTTTGTTCATTAACCTGGAGTAAGGGAAATATTTAGGTTTTTTTTTAAAACAAAATGAATACAGAATAGTCGACTGGAATTGGCTGATTGAGAAGTTTGTTAAAAGAATTAACAATTGGACATTTATATGGCTCTCTCTAGGTGGAAGATTGGTTTTAGTGAAATCTGTACTCCAAAGTATTCGTGTAAATTGGTTCATTTTAGCAAAGGTTGCTTCCTCTACTATACACAAAATACAACAACTTATGGCAAACGTTTTATGGAGAGGAGTGAACAAAACAAAAGGTTTTCATTTATCCAAGTGCCAAACCATTGCAACTCCTAAAGAATTTGGTGGATGGGCTATTAAAAATATTTATTGGTGTTCCAAATCATTAGCTCCTAAATAATGTTGGAGAGAGATTTTTGGTAATAGTCTTTGGAGTCAAATTATTAAAGGAAAATATATAAAAGGAGTCGAATTGACTTCTTGGATAAGGAAAGGTAAATTTAAGTACCCCAATGTCTCTAATTTCTGGAAAAAAAATATGAGCTCATTTCACATCATGAAGAAGTGGTTGGCTTGGAAAATAGGGAGCGGAAAACAAGTTATTATAGGGATAGATCCCTTCATTGGAGATAATTGTTCATATAAAATTTCTAAACCATTAATCAATTCCCTCAATAATAAGGGTATTTATTCCATAGCACAAGCAATTGTTCCAAAAACACTCTGCAATTCTCAAAATTGGTTAAATGCCAACCAGCTTGGATTAACTGGAGATCTGACAAATGAATGGAACAACTTCATTCCACTATTGAATAGAAGTGGAGTATCACTTAATAATTCAAATGATAAAACTGTGTGGTCATGGAACAAGGCTTTTGGTTTAGTTTCTGCTGACTTAACATATCAGTGAATTGCTATCAATTCTCATAATAATGTATGTAAATGGTGGTATAAATCTATCTAGAAAGTTAATATACCAAGCAAAATTATATGTTTCATGTGGTTATTCCTAAAAGACTGTATCCTCACTGGTGAAAATTATAAGAAAAGGAGAGGCATTTGACCTGGTGTTTGTAGTTTATGTCTCCAAGATGATGAGACAACAGAACATATGCTAATACATTGTGAAGCCACACAAAACATATGGAAATAAATATTAAATTCCCTTAAAATTTTAGATACATGGATGCAAACTACACTAGAAAGAAACCTATTGCACTAGTTTACAAAATATCCAAGTATGAGATATATACTTTTTCTAGTTAATTGGAGAATATGGAAGTACAGGAACAAAATCCTGTTTGAAAAATATCAAAGTGAGGACTTCAGAACTACCTCCAGAATTCTACTTGATATTAAAGAATTTAAAGGCACAGGAGAAGTGGAAAAAGTGGATTTTATACTATACCCAATTTTCTTTGATGAGAATCCAATAGGTTTGTTTGATGGTGCAGCTATGAATGACAACTATGGTGCTGGAATTTACATAAAATTAAGTGATCATCATAGTTATAAAGCTTATTTTGGAGGAGGTGAGGTTAATAACATGAAGGCTGAAATTTTGGGACTTTGGGGACTTCTTCTCTTCACACAGAGACTATAAATAAGAAATATGATGGCAGTTGGTGACTCCAAAGTCACTATTGACTGGATTAATGACTGCTCAAATTTGAACCTGGTTTATCTACACAGATGAAAAGAACAAATTAAAATCTTAAAGACGAGTTTTGAAGGAATTCATTTCATGCATATCCATAGAGAATTCAACACAGTGGAAGATCAACTCTCCAAAAAAGCCTTGGACAACCTGGTGGGTTGTTTTTATTATGAGGAGATCTTCAAAGAAATTGTTGTAAACACAGATAGTTTTATGATTTTCTAATGATACATTACAGTGTAATGAAACACAAGAAGGAAGTTTATTTTTTCTTTGTTTGATAAGAAAGAATATATTATGTAAAGCAATTAACCGTTGTCAACAACAATTATCTAGAACTTACTCAAAGTATAGAAGAAAATATCAAGATTTTGAAGAGTTATTAGAAATTATGATTTACAATCTTGAAAAAACACTTGATTCTAATAAAATAACAGTGTATCTATTTTTTCATATGTGAAAAAAACATGTTTCATTCAAACATTTTAATAATTATAATTTTTACTTAAATAAATTATAAAATATTTATTTGATATACCTTGATATATATTAAAAATTTATAATTAAATAATTAAAATTTAATACTTCACGCAACTTAATAGGCTTCTATAACTCCGTAAAATATTTATTTTGATATACTTTGATATCGAACATATATTAAAAAATTATAATTAAATAATTAAAATTATTAAAATTTATTACTTCACACAACTTTATAGGCTTGTATAACTCCGGAAAAGTATGTACCTAATCTTGGAAGGTTTGTATTGAGCATGATATTGTTTGTACCTTTCCAAGTCCAGACCAACATTCATAGGTGAGAGGGAAGAAGATGTATTTCATAAGAATGTATATAATTTCTTTATCGAGTTATTTATTTTTTTGCTTTTAAAAGATGACGGGATTAATAAAAACATTATGTAATTATCTTCGTTGTATTTGAATTAATTTATGGTTATGGATAAAAATAATTATTAATTTAAAAATACTTTATCTTAAAAAAGGATATGAAAATATAGATACAATATTTTTTTACTATATTTAAAACATTCATTTTATATTATTCTCTCAAGTTTTTTTTGTTAATTTATATCTTCTTTAAAGACTATTTGAAATAATTTTTCATAAATCAATGTATATCAATTTTTAATTCCAGATCTATTATGTGTTTTAAGGTAACAAATTCTTCATGATGCAAATTTTTTAGAGTATAAAACTTGAAGAAATGTTTGCATCTCGATGGAATTGATGACTTTTATGGATTTGGGTTGGTTCTTAACATATATATATGTGTATGTCAACTCCATGTTGAGTACAGAAAGAATTGCATATCTCCTTCATACTCAACCCACCATTCATGGATCTACCTTAGTTCTTAATATTCTTACTATATATATATAAAGATAATATTAAAATAAGTGGACATAAATCGCTCTACTCTATTAACCTTCTCAAATAGTCTGGAGTCGTGGAGCCACTGCAAGCTAGGGTTTGACAATCGCGGCCATAGCAGAGGAAAGCATGAGCACCAAAGGAGGGGGTAAGGGTACCCCCTCATACAAACATGTAGTGGTAGACAGAGGGAAAGGGACAATAGGCATAGTTTTCAAGGCACCAGTGACGAGCACCTCATGATCACACCCAGAAAAGGTCAGGAAAGGAACCAGGGAAAAAGTGAGTGCTTGGGAGAAGAAGCCAGAGAAACTCACAGTGAGGCGCAAGACACAGTGAAACTCAATAGGGAAGGAGGGTGCAACCCATGCAAACCCAAAACAACAATGATACCCAAGGTGATACTAGAGGATCCACAAACACAACTCTATAGGGACCAGATGAAGATGCATGCGCTAATATGGAATTTCATGGGTTTGTGGCCCATAGAAAGAACGTTGCGCAACTTGATTAAATACCATTGGAAGCCAAATGGAGAAGTGGAGCTCTACCTGGGCTCTAAAGGCTTCTTCAAAACAGTATTCATGAACCTGGAGGACAGGGATAGAGTCTTTGAGGGAGGGCCATAATTCCACACCTCAACAAAATTGTACATGCGGCCATGGAAGGAAAATTTCTCCCCAGAAAAAGAGACTTTCAAAATGGTGTCGGTCTGGCTGAGATTTTATTCCTTACCTTTAGACTACTGGTTACCCCCTACTTTCGAAAAAATAGAAAAAAAACTAGGGAAATATGTGAAGACCTCAGAAGCCACCCTAAAAGAGAGATATAAATCTTACGCAAGAATTTGCATAGAAATGGATGTGTCGGGAGAACTCCCAGAAGCCATAAGTCTAGAATTCAGGGACGAGGAATGGATCTAAAACATAACTTACAAATAGATCCCCTTAAGATGTATAATATGCCATGAACATGGCCACCTGATCAAAGAATGCCCTCTTAATAAAAATAAGAAGCGGAAAACCCCAAACCACAGCAGGATGAGGATGGGTTTATAAAATCAAACCCCAAAAGAAGAGAAAACAAAAAACAAAGAGGAACCCTAGCAGGAAATAACCCGAAGACCAGGAATAAAATGGAAGGACGGGACAAAACCAACAAAGGGGAAGAAAATGAAAAGGAATTAGCAAAAGCTCAAGAAATCACAGAACAAGAAATAAACGATCCCACTGATCGTCCAAGTAACAAGAAGGAATAGGGGAGTTGTGAAACCCCAATGGATGGAGAAATCAGAGATGAAAATACCCCCATGCAAGAAGCAGAGGGAGATGCGGAAATGACCCCAAGTGAAGTAGGCACAGARGATCTTGATCTCAGAGACCTTGTGGAAAGGGAAGGGATAGATCTCCCGAACATACTAGAGAAATGGGAAAGACAAGGAGTAGACAATGTACCAAAAGAGCAACTTGATGGCATTCAATACCTATTTCTCTTAAGGGAGAAAKCCAAAACCAGAGGACTAAAACGAACACACGGGGAGATTGGACATCTAGGAGTCAAAGCCGGTGAGGGACAACCACATCTCTCACCCAAGAAGACGCGGAGGAAAAAAGGAAGGAAATCAAATAGCGTAGCCCTATAGGAGCTTGGAGCACTACTGATAAACTCAGGTAAGATCAAGAATCTCTTCCCCAACTCCCCCCCACATGTTAAAATGAAGGTTATAACATGGAATATATGAGGCCTAAATAGCCCGAGAAAAAAAAAAATCCTTAGGAATATACTAAATCAAGAACAACCGAATCTTTGTTTTATTCAAGAGACAAAATGAAATACAGACAAAATGGAGGAAATCAATAAACAACAATGGCACAAATACAATATGGTGGCTATCAGAGGCCACCAAATGGCAGGAGGAATTCTCACCTTGTGGAACCCACAAGTATTGAGCCTAATAGCATTGAAGTGACTAGGCACACCCTCACAGTTCGCATGCAAATCATTGGGAACACAGAGGTGATTCTATGCACTAATGGGTATGGGCCCATGGTGTCAGAGGATAAGAGAGGAATGATACAAAACTTAGAAGACCTTAAAACCCCATCCAACAACCTCCAATGGATCCTAGAAGGGGAATTCAACATCATCATGTCACTTATGGAGAAAAAAGGAGGTACAATAAGATTGGATAGGGATGCAGAAGAATTCTCAAAGTTCATTGACACAAGGGAGTTGGTAGACCTCAAAATCAATAATGTCCAGTTCACCTGGAACAATAAATGGATAAACCAGTATCAGGTAGCAACAAGACCCGATAGATTCCTAGTGTTAGAGTCAATCATTATGTAGGGGCTAACCTTATATTAAAACATCCTCCCCTGGGGGGGATCTGATCACTGGCCAATGAAACTAGAAGAAGGCTTCCAAACCACACCAAAGAATAGACCCTTGAGATTTGAGAAATTCTGGATTGAATACTTGACTTTCAAGGAAAGGATCAAACAGTGGTGGTGGGAGGAGAAACCAGAGAAAGGGACAAGTATGTTCAAACTCTATAAAAAACTAAAGTATATCAAATATAGGCTCAAGGAGTGGAACATGGACACTTTTGGGAACATAAAACAAGAGAAAAACAACATAGAGGAAAAAATGAAAAAACTCCAGGAAACCTGCGTTTCAGAGGGCTATACGGAGGAACGAAAAAATGAAGAGATCCAGATGACCCATGAATGGGAAGCTCGATGTTAGAAGGATGAAACACTTTGGCGACAAAAGTCACATATCAGATGGCTAAAGGAAGGAGAACGGAACACCAAGTTTTTTCATAGAACAACCATGGCCAGAAGAACCCATTACAAAATCTTGAAGATTAAGGACCTGGACGGAATAGAGAGGGAGTCACATAAGGAGATCGAAACTACTCTAGTAAATCACTTCTACGGGATAGCCCAGGAAATCAACCAGGACAAAATGGAGGCCATATAAAGGATAATCTAGCATATCCCCCGCATGGTCACTGAAAATAAAAATAACAACCTGAACAAACCCATTGTGGAGGAGGAAATTGACCAAGTACTCTAGGAAATGCGCAACGGGAAAGCCTTAGGTCTAGATGGCTTCACAGTGGAGTTTTTCAAATCCTAATGGGATATTGTCAAACATGACATTTATAGGGTAGTGGAAGACTCTAGAAGGTCAGCCTCCATTCTAAAAGCGTTAAATGCTACAATGATTACACTAATCCTCAAAGAAAATGAAGCCAAAACCCTGAATCGGTACAGACCTATAGCACTATGCAATGTGGTCTATAATATAATCTCCAAACTTATAGAAAATAGATTGAAACCCCTCCTACCCACACTGGTCTCACAAGAACAGGCAAGCTTCATGGAAGGAAGATATATAATGGACAATATTATCCATTACCACGAGATGATCCACACCCTGAAGATTCATAAGAGAAGGGGAATGATAATACAATTGGACCTAGAAAAATATTATGACAAAATTAGCTGGCACTATATGGTCAAGACCTTGGAAGCCTTTGGTTTCACCCAGCATTGGATCAGTTGGATAGTCAGCCTAGTTTCCACAACAAGMTACTCACTGTTAATAAATGGAGCCCTTGTGAAACCTTTCTGGCCCACGAGAGGCATCAGACAAGGATATCCGATGTCCCCCTCCCTTTTCAGTCTGATGATGGAAGGTCTCAGTCATAGCATTAAAAACACAACTGCAACAGGTGAAATAACATGTATCAAACCTTTCGAAAAATGCCCTACTTCCTCGCACCAACAGCTCGTGGATGACACCTTACTTCATGGAATACCCATAGTCAAGGAAGAAAAATCCTACAAATGAATCCTAGAATAGTTCGGCAAAGCCTCAGGGGCAGAGATCAATCATTCCAAATCTATGATCTTCTTCTTCGATACCAACCCCACAATCCAAAGGAATCTAGCCAACATTTTGGGATTTGAACGTAAAGCACTCCAAACTAAGTACTTGGGAATACACTTGACAAACATGTAAGTTTTAAACCTGTGAAGTAAATCAATGCATATAGATTCATAAGAAAAACAGAATTTAATCAATGGCTCATACACAGAGTACACAGAGATTTTATACCGAAAACCCTCAACCGAGAAAACCTTTCTTATATTCATTATATTGAATTTCACCATTCACTATACAATATATACATTTTTTCTAGGTATTCTGTAGAAACCAAAACCCTAATCCCTAAAATTGGGATTATTTTTAGTAAACTGCTAAAAATAGCAAAATCCACTAAAAATAACAAATAACCGCCAAACCCAGTTCTCATGTCTGACGCACCCACACACACACATGCAAACAATATAACATATACCCAAAATTCTCCCACTTGTTGTTTTCTTTTCATCCAAGGGTCCAGGGGATTATATAGTCAACAATCCAGGGCAACAATGCCCATTGTTACTCTACACCAGGAGAACTTTTCTGTGCTCACAGACTTTGTCAATGAATCTGCAACATTCTTCAAAGTGTCAACCTTTTCCAGCAACACCTTCTTTTCCTCAACCATGTCTCTCACAAACTGATATTGAACATCAATATGCTTTGTCTTTGAATGATAAGTTGGGTTCTTTGCTAGGAAGATTGCACTCTGACTGTCACAATTTAATCTCACTGCTTGTTTTACCAACCCAATACCTGAACACAATCTTTGTAACCATATTGCTTCCTTGCTTGCATGAGTGGCTACCATGTATTCAACTTCTGTAGTTGAGAGTGCCACTACAGCCTATCTTTTTCTCATCCAACTGATTGCTCCTCCAATTAGGTTAAACACATACCCACTTGTAGATCTTCTGCGATCCAAATCTCCATCCCAATCTGCATCAAAAAAGCCATGTATGTCCACCACTCTATCCAATCCTGGTCTTCCTTGGTAGCACAATCCATAACTGGAGGTGCCACGAAGATACCTGAAGACCCTCTTTACTGTTTTCCAATGCTCCTTCCTTGGTTTTGACATATACCTGCTCAAAACTCCCACTGCATGTGCAATGTCTGGTCTAGTAAAGACCATTTCATACATCAAACTACCAATTTCACTGGCATACGGAACATGTGACATGTCCTCTTCTTCTTCATGTGTCTTGGGACATTGATCTCCAGATAACTTTACACATACAGGAATAGGAACCTTGACCGGTTTACTTCTATGCATATAAAACCTCTATAATATCGTCTCAATTTTTTTTTTTTGATTCAACCAGAGTTTCCTGTTTGCATGATCTCTTTTAATCTTCATTCCCAGAATGAAGTTAGCAACACTAATATCCTTCATGTCAAATTTAGAGGATAGTTGTGATTTCACCTCCTTGATAAAATCCATGTTATTTCCTACCAACAACATGTCATCAACATACAACACTACATAAATGAAGTGATTACCAACCTACCTGGAATATACAAAGTGATCATCCCTGCTTCTTACAAATCCCAATCCAAGGATGTATGTGTCAAACTTTTGGTACCACATCTTGGGTGATTGCTTCAGACCATATGGTGACTTANTGTGATTTCACCTCCTTGATAAAATCCATGTTATTTCCTACCAACAACATGTCATCAACATACAACACTACATAAATGAAGTGATTACCAACCTACATGGAATATACAAAGTGATCATCCCTGCTTCTTACAAATCCCAATCCAAGGATGTATGTGTCAAACTTTTGGTACCACATCTTGGGTGATTGCTTCAGACCATATGGTGACTTATTTAGCTTATAGACCAACTCTTTCTTTCCCTTCACTACAAAGCCTTCTAGTTGCTTCATGTAGATTTCTTCTTCTAGATCCCCATGTAGGAATTTTGTCTTCACATCCATCTGTTCCACTTCAAGATCAAAAGAAACAAAAATAGATAAAATAAATCTAATAAAAGTTAACTTAGCATCAGGAGAAAAAATTTCACCAAAGTCAATTCCCTCAACTTGGGAATAACCTTTTTCTACTAACCGAGCTTTGTATTTCTCCACTTTACCTTGTGCATTAAACTTCTTCTTAAACAACCATTTTCTACTAATAGATTTTCTTCCAGCTGGCAACTCAACTATATCCCATGACTCATTATTATCCAAGGCATCCATTTCTTCAACCATGACCTTCTTCCAGAGTTTACTATCCTCTAATTCATTGCTTCCCTGACAGTTCTGGGATCATCATCAGTAATAGATAAAGCAAAATTGGAATGAAAATCAGGTGGACTATATCGTCCTGGTTTCCTTCTATCTCTCACTGATCTCCTCAATACTGGGGTATGAGGTTCTGCTTCTTCTTCTGCTTCTTCTTCTTCAACTGATTCAGATTTTGCATCATCCAACTCAAGCTCTATTTTCTCAGGTTCATCTTGCATTGGTAGGAATTCATGTTTGGACACATCTTTTACCTCTCTGAAAACAACATCTCGTCTGTAAACAGTTTTCTTGGTTTCTGGGTTCCGAAGCTTATAACCTTTCACACCATCTTTATAACCAATAAAGATACACTTTTCAACCTTTTTATCCAGCTTACTTCTATTTTCCTTTGGAACATGTATATAAGCATCACAACCAAACACTCTAAGATGTTGAAGAGAGAGTTTCTTTCGAGACCATACCTCATGTGGAGTTTTATCATCCAACGCTAATGAAGGTGATTGATTGACCAGGTAACATGTTGTACCCATTGCCTCTATCCAGAATTCTTGTCCTAACCCGACACCACTGAGCATGCTCCTTGATTTTTCCATCAGTGTCTTGTTCATCCTTTCTACAGCTCCATTCTATTGAGGAGTGTATGGAGTAGTCTTCTTCCTTGCTATACCAAACTTCTTACAGAATTCTTCGAATTCATTTTCGTAGAATTCTCCACCATTATCTGTTCTCAATACCTTTATTTTCTTCTCTGTCTGATTTTCTACTAGAGCCTTAAACTCTTTAAATTTATCAAATACCTCAGATTTATTTCTAAGAAAATAAATCCATGTGTTCCTTGAAAAATCAT
>JASDQU010102897.1:58119-68653 GCA_032191745.1 Picea mariana | reverse complement strand
GGCATCGTATGAAAAAATCAATCAGTGTTGGAATTTATAAACAAGAGGATGCCAAAGAAACATTCACCATGCATCGTCAATCCGCGACCTGTCCACTTGGAAAGCGACACGATGGGATGTTTTAACACCAGATACATTTATATTCGATGCATTTAAAGGGATAATTGATTCCAAAACTCGCATTAGTTGTTAATTTGTGCACGAATAAAAAGGACCATTTGAACCCACCGCTACAACACATCACCCTCTGCACCTCTGTCGTCAACCCACAATGAATTAAATTGTAGATATTTTGCGGTAGATTTGTTTGAATTTCACTCATCACCTGGATTAATTGGTTGATACGACTAGTAGGATATTTCCTGTTAAATTCTTTTGAGCCATTGTAAACAAGATTATTTTGCACACAAAGAAATTCAAATCATTTAGAGGAGAGAGATGAGCAATTCGGAAAAAGATTCCAAGATCCCGTGAGTATTAAACAACAGAGTTTAGAAAACATTACAAGTATGTACCAGTCTGGATTTTCTATGTTTTCACTTCACATTTACATTTTGATCCAATATTGCTCTGTATGTTGGCCCTAAAGGATTGTTTCATTTGTAGGAACAATGTCTCCAAGAAAACCAACCACCAAGAAATCTCCAAGAGCGTCGAAGCTAAAGGAACCAAATGTGGGAGAAATTTCTTCCCCAGTGGTCACAAAGCAACTAGAATTTACTAAAAAACTGATACCCATCATCAAGACATCCACCAAGAAGTTTTTCATTCAGCGTCTGGCCTTTGGAGACATGGAGGTGACCATAGGGACCAAAGAAGTATTCCCACACTAGGGAGAACTTTTCCAGAAGATCAAGCAGGAAGCATTCCCCGAAGATACCCCACACAGTGACCCTGATATCAAAAATTTCGATGATAAAGTTTTCTCAAATATCTAAAGATCGTACTTGCACATGGTAGCAAGAAAAATTCCAGTATTCCCCTGCATAAAACTCCTAAAGTGAGTTATCGACCACACACACACAAAAATATGTTTGATTAATGACAGGTACAGGTACAATAAATCTTACTTTCTCATCTGCAATCAATTTATCACACATATTCATTTTATGATGTTCAAGAAAGAGTGCCCAAGACTGTCGGATGTGGCCAAAAAGATGATATCAAAGGTTGGCCACTGGTATCTGGATGAGAACAATACCTACATCAGGGCTTTTGGAGCCACCGGAGCACCACACCTATTGCCTGTGTATGTCCTTGATTGACTAGTAATAGGGGAAATCTGTTATTAGACCATCCTGCAAGGTTACAATGCTACTCTGGTAAAAGATAAGAAGCGAGCATTCATACTTTATGGATTTCATATAGTTTTCTACATGGTAAAATACATCGCTCAGTACAAGAAGGAAGGGTTAATCCAATTGGAGTTCTAATTCCAGATTGGTCATTTTCGCAAGAATGACCCAAAGGGTCTGGTCCTAAAGCACGCATCACAAAAATCATCCTGCTAGCCATACACCGATGACAGTTTTGAAGATGAGATCTTCACTCAAAACACTCAATATTGGGATGAGGTGATGGAAAGGATGGATGACCTTAAGGCGACCAAGTTCAAGGCCATGATCCTATATGAGTAAGTGACAGCCCTGGAGAAATTGGCTCAAGGGGTCCTAAGGGCCAGAGAAGAAATGATAGCGCCTGAAACAACGGAAGCAGTAGAAGCCCCCTTGATAGCCTCAATGCAAGGTAGAGTTATCCATTTGGTACAGGATGCACGGGAAAGGGGAATGTTCATGTTATAGTGGGCACATCGGGTGCTTTATCAGCTACAAGATGACCCATACCTATCAGAAATGATAGGATCACCTGCCGATAACCCAGAGAGAAGTCAGATGGGTACAAGCGGCCCAAAATTTATAGATGTTGATGAAATTATCAGGTTGGATGAACTTGAATTCATAATGCCACCAGATGGATCTCTAGCAGGTGTGGAAAATCAGCTAGAAATAGTCTGGGTATCAATGGAGGAAAGTGCACCAAACTTCTTGAGTAAGTTTATAAATATATATGACGATGATGAAATCCCAAAACTATCTCTCGGGACCCCGGTCCATATCAAAGAAGAAAAGGGACCTGAGACGGCATATTCTTATGTTCCCGATGTCCAAAGTCAATAGGTCCCATAGAAAGAAAAATAATTTGAAAGTGCCCTCGACACAAAGATGCCTAATGTGCTAGAGACCCGAGCAGACAGTCTAAAGGACAAGTCAAGACTGGACGAGCCAGAGGAAGGAGCCCTGCAAAAGGAAATCAACATTTCAATGACCAATGAACAAGTAAGTATTGATTCTATCCTCGATGCCTCTATTTCACTCAATACTTAGATCCCTGATGAGTGACAGACAGAATCCAGGCCTTCGACGCACAACCATGAAGTTCGAGATCCTGATCTTGAACAAGTATATACCATCAGGAGTTTCAAAAATACACTCACATGGGGGGATCAAAAGATTCTTGAACCTGTGGAAGAGGTATTTGATATACATCCGATCGCCTATGATCGGAAGAAGAAGGATATTGTCTAGAGGACCACCAAGAAAAGGAGGATTACTTTAGATCTCTCCATCCTCATCACTACATAGGAAAATTTGATAAACACATAAAATTCCAGAACATTTGAGCTTATCGGCATGGGGAGCTAGCCTCTGCCTTGAAAGAACTAGAACATTTGCGCCACCTAGATAAGTACTATCAGGACACCACACATGCCACGGTGTACCTGAGGAGTGAGTTCAAAGAGGCCTATAGAAAGTTCACAAACGAGCGGCACCTTTTCACTATGAATATAGCCGAGCTCCATGAAGATACTCTCATGGCACTCGTGACATGTAAGGATATGGATCAGTGGTACGAAAAGGCACAACAAGTTGTAGAGTGAATCGACTACATTGGTGCAATCCAACAGGGTCGAGAGAAAGAAGAACATGACATTCGTGTGTTGAACGAAATCAGTCTGGATCGCATAAAGAATTCAGTTGAATATTGGGCAAGAATGTCTCAGGAACTGCACTGCGAAATTTAAGAGAAATGGGCCAAATGTGAGAAACATTGGGGTAAAATAAACAAGGCTATGAAGGATATCGGACTCCCTGAGTTTGGCACACCTGATGAATTCGACGACTTGCATGACATAGTCCAATCACACACCAAGAAAGATTCATTATGGGCCTAAGAGCTAGGGAAAGTGACCGACACAGCGCCAGGATAGGTGAAAATTTTTATGGAACACCCGATAAGAGCTCAGACTGTGTTGCAACAGTTAAGTGTCAATCTGGTGAAATATTGGGCAGATGCAGTAAAGATTAGAGAGTTTTGCATGGCTCTGATGGAACAACACATATTTCCATATGCCCACACCTACGAGGAGTTGTTCATTAGTTGGTTAGAGTATGAGAAAATTCACCCTTTCAAAGTAATATCTTGAGATGACTGTTGGAAAACTGTTAGGAGAGAACGCCACCTGGCAAAATCTATTTTGTTTAACTGCACTTTATCTATTATTTTTAGTTAATTTTATGTTATAACTAAGAGCATCAACCGATTAGTTAAGGGTCAATGGTTGTTGCAAGAAAATCTCATTTTCTAGTTTGTTAAGAATTATTTTGGACCTTCCCGTAATTGAGAAGTCCTTCTCGACCAGAGACAAGTTATGTTTTCATCAAATGCATGTGTGATTGGGCATAGAGAAGAACTATTTTCTATCTTGTCTCATGAATGGATGTTGTAAGAAGTAAGAGCTATTAAATCTATTGTTAAGTTATCTGATGCAATGCTTTACAGTTATTTTCTTTAATGATAAAGATGAATCATTGTGTTATTATGTGATGGATGATTAGAATAGGTGAATTATTGTGCTTTCCATTATATTATCACATATGTGTTTTCTTTCCGATAATAAGTATCTCAGACAGTAATTTGATTCTCACATGGTTAATGTATTAGTACTATGTCTGTGGTATAAATTGTCGTCTGCATGCTTGAGTAGCAGGTTATCCCAAACTCAACCTCTTCTCCAGTAGTTAAACTTAATATACTTTGTTGCCAAGTTGGTTTATACTGGCTTATATCTTATATCGGTCCCACCTAAGACAAAATATAAAAAGAGAAAGCTTGAACTGAAGGAGACACCATCACAAGAAAACGTAAATCCCATCGATTAAATTGTCTGGATTGCAAGATTTGGAGAACCATTCCACTATTAAACGTTGTAGAGTCTAATTGGGCCTCGGTGGAGGGTTTAGTTCCTACTGTTGAACTAAATTGATTTAGGACCCATCAACAGAAGGCTCTCAAGGATTTCAGAACATATATCTTTCACTCCAAAATAATTATTTCAGAACATATATCTTTCACTCCAAAATAATTTATTATGTACCAACAAATGAGATTAAAGACATCTTATTTTAGCCAGACAGTGATGGAAGAAGAGGTAGATGGTTGGCTAAAATTCAAGAGTTTTATTTAGAAGTTAAACCAACCAAACCAGTGAAAGATCAAGGTATGTCAAGGTTGTTAGAAAAATCAAATTTCAGAGCGCTTGGGATAAATAAATTCGAATCACACGATTCTCTTCTAGATATAGATGAAATTGGCGATCAAGCACCTATAATTCAGATTGAATATATGTTTCGTTCTTTTTCTTGGTACAGTGATATTGTTACATACCTCCTTACTCTTAAGTGCCCAAATGACATGACTCCTTCTAAAGAAATAAATTTAAAGTTACATGCAATTAAATATTGCATTATTGATGGAAAGTTATACTGGAAAGACCCTTTGGGTTTCCTGTTGTGTTTCTTGATAGAATCCGAAATAGAAGGTGTCAATGAAAAATTTCATGAAGGATTATGTGGAGGGAATCATGCCTAGAGAGAAATGGCTTACAAAATTTTAAGGGCATGATATTATTGGCCGAAATTGTTTACTAATGTAAATGCAAGGATCAGAGCTTGCAATTCATGCCAACTATTTGCTGGTAAGTAGAGTCTTCCCGCCTTACCTTTAGTTCCAGTAAAAGATAAAGCTCCTTTACAACAATGGGGCTTAGAATTCATTGGATAATTCATCCACAATCGAGTGCTCAAAATAGATGGATTCTAACCTCTAATTATTATTTTACGAAATGGGTTGAAGCCATTCCAACTTGGAATGCTACAAATTCGGTAGTGATAAAATTTTTGGAAGAAAACATCCTAGCAAGATTTGGTTGTCCTAGGAAAATAGTTACTGATAATGCTCAGGATTTCAAATCTATGGCAATGATCAATTTCTGTAGAAATACAATACTATTTTAGGTCATTCTACAATGTATTATCCTTAGGGAAATGGGTTGGTTGAATCATCTAACAAGATTTCGATGACTATAATCAATACATTTTGGACAAAAAATAAAAAATATTGGCATATACACTTAAAATACGCCTTATGGGCAAACCAAATTGGCACCAAGAAATCTATAGGTATGTCTCCTTTCCAATTAGTTTATGGTACTGATGTTATCCTTCCTATTAATCTTTCTCTTCCTGTAATGAAACTCTGGTAGGATGCAAATGAAGATCCAAATGATGTTATGAGAAGAATAAATCAAATCATCGAAGTTCAGCAAAATAGAGTAGAAGTGGATGATAAGCTTCAAAAATACCAGGATAATATGAAAGCCCTTTTTGATAAAAAAAATCTAAAGACAGGGAGTTTCTTCATGGTGATTTAATTTTAAAATGGGAAGATAGAAAGGAATATGCAGGGAAACATGGAAAATTCAATCATCTCTGGTTTGGGCCTTTCAAAATCGCGGCTACTGAGGGAAAAAACTCATTCCCACTGGAAAATCATAATGGAGAAATTTTTTACGCTCCTATCAATGGGCATTATTTAAAACATTTCATGCAGTAGTCACTTTTTAGATTTACATTGTATATATTAGATTGGATTGACATTGGCATTGTAATTTTCAAATTTTCTTTCTTTTTGTAAATTACTCGAGTCATTTGATCATTTGCTGTAAATATTTTCAATAAATTTATGATTTCTTGACATCATTACAACGAAAAATAAAAACACATTTATGACATATCATCTCTATTTTACGAGATTATCTGATATTTTATATTTCATTCCTTTTGCAAAATATATCTTATAGAACAAGAGATGAGGCTGAATAAAAACTTTACACTCGTCTTTCAAGCATTGGATTTCTCTAAAAATAGGTGATAGATAAATAATCTACCTTGCTGAAATTTCAAAAGGAAAATAAGGCATGAGTCCCTACTCTTCTTTTAGTTCAAATAAAATTTAAAAATTATTTTCGAAATGAATGTGAAGGGAGTGTTTCTCATGATAATAATATCACCTGACCAAAAATCAGAGATGTATAAAAATATAATTTGAAGTGTCATGCTAATAAATTCTAAAGCGGTCTCTGAAATGAAAATAAAATAATAATAACTAAATACACAAACTTGTGTAGGATTAGGATATTTTTTAATTTAGATCCTTCAAATCTGTGATTGGGTCAATTTTTACCTATCCCCAAGTTCTTATCCACTTTAGATTTTATTTCTCCTTTCTTATTCTCATTTAGTCTTCATAGAAAGAAAGAAACTTACCTTGACTCTGAAAACTTAAAAACATATTTTCAAAACAAGATTAGGAGAAAATATTTATGTTCCTTTGATTTTAATTGAAAAAGTATGTCTGGGCTAATCCTGATAATTTTAGATCTGCTATCAGACTTTAAACTGACTAATTCACTCAAGGTTGATCCCTGAAAAGATTAAAATTCCCATAAAAAAAATTCTATAGGCGAAGGTGTATTGAAAACCGGAAGAAAGTTAGTTTCGGAGTATTCTTAAAATTGTTGACAGACCTTCTTTTCAGTTTAAAAATTTTAAACAGACATCATCCCTTGTATGTTACATACAGATTGATTGCCCCCACTTCAAAATATCAAAATATAAGACAGATGGTGAAAGGAAATTAATAATTTGATTGCCCCCATCTTGTCCAAAAGAGATGATGAAAGGAAATCCATATATCGATTTCCCTTATCTCAGTGAAATGCAAAAGTGTTAATTCAAGTGGTGAAAGGAAATTCAATGGGACAAGTAGATAACTTCATCGGGGTTCTAAATAGGCCCGCTGACAGTGAAACAATATCTATGATATCTATAAGGTTTTCATACATATCCATATATCATACTCTGTTATCTAGTTCTCTTTCTGGTGATATTTACATCCTGAACTAGCTAAGGATTCCCTAAATAAATATGTTACATCTTCTTAACCTTGAAGAAAACAAAGTCGGTCGAAGCCTGATATTTTAGTTAAAATTATTTTGATTATCTTAAACAATTCCAAAATCAATTTTAGGAAAAGGAAATTTTAAATAGCCTAACTTGAGATTTATCATTAAGTATGTTTTGAAGATTTTTGGACTTGGATAATTTCATTTTTCTATGTATGATTAATTCTTAAATAAAACTAGAAAATGTTTTTCAAAAATCAATAATGACTCCATTTACCCAATAAAGGAACTTGGTCTACTGTTCTCTCGTTCCTCACAGGGAACCGCAATCCCCAGATGGAGCCTATGTTGGGACAAGTATAATTTTGATCTTTTGAACTTTAGATTTTGCCTCTTAGAAATAATTTTTTTACCCAAAAAAGAAAAAAAACTTAGAGAATTGCCTTTTTTTAAAATAAATCCAAGGGTCGTTGTTCTTCAACAAGGTTCTTATAATATCCTTCATCGATGAGTTGCTCTAAGTTGATCGAACGGTTCTAATGATCTCCGAAGTCTAGAAACTGCCCGAGTTTTAAAAGGAAATATTTAACGATCGCTTCGAAGCTTCGCACTTTGGGTATTCCAATGAGTCTAAACAACAAAAAATCTGAAACTCTGAATTCCCGAAGATAGTCACCCATGATAAATCCTAAAGAACTTACAGATGCGTCATAGTACACGTGTCTTTTAAATCTTTTCTTGGGTTGACACATGGAACTTATTTTTGACATTTTCGTTGAATGATTCACACAATTTCAAGTAACACATGGCACCTATTATCTTTTCTTGACACGTCATCAAGAATGACGTCATCTATGCCACGTCACTCCGAGAGATTTCTCTTCGGGAGTTTTAACACAGATCAAGTTCACAAAACACCGAAGTATCAAAGATCCGAAGTAACGAATATTACACAAAGTAAAAAGTGTTTTAAAGAGTTAATAAAACATTTAATAACTTAGTTTAATCATGATTAAGTATTTAATCACTCCAGAGTTTTGGACTTTGGGAGATTTCTATCATGCTACATCCAAAACTCTCGAACCCCAAACCATCGAAGTACTTGAGGCTAACTCAATGTTTAAAACATGATTAATTAATACCTAAAAGTGATTAATAAGAGATTAATGTCTCCGTGAATTCGACCTTCGGGATATTTCTGCCCTCTCACATACAAAAATTCTGAACACCGAACCATCGAAGTATTAATGGAATATATGGTTGATTAAGGTTAATGATTTCACTGCAAATCACCAGATAATAAATTTCATTAAGTTTTGAATAAATTCTTCGAAGACAGATAGACTTTGTGAAAAAATCTCTTCGAATTTCAAAATCATTTTACCATTTGCAATTAACAGTTTTTCATTCGGTGAAGAGCTTACAAAATTCTCTTGTTATAGGCAGGATAATTTTGTTTCATTAAGGATTATGGTGCCACGAAAATTTGCAAGGAAGATTTATGGATCATATTTCAAAATCTAGCGGAACGCTAAACCGATTTGAAAGCTTGATAAAGTAGGAAAGGGACCAAATATTGCACGGAAGGTCTAAATATGGCAAGAGCGCCAAGCTGATTTGGTCCAAAGTATCGTGGAGCATGAGTTCTCGAGATCAACAACCGAGAGTGATTGCGGGGGCCAAAGTTGTGTGGGGTTTAATTTCAAAGGGAGGTCCTGCAATTTAAACTGTGGTTTTCTCTCGGGGGTATGTGGCATCACCAGGTGCATTACGGGATGGAAGGCGGGTTACCTCAAAACCACTTCGTCATGCCCCCGTAAAATAAAAAAGTATAAAGGGACTTTAGGTCATTTATTTTATTTTATTTGGCATTGGACTGTTAGAATATTGATTCAACACCTGTCCTCCACCCACTCTACCTTTCACCCCCCATTTTGTCACACCCTACATGTCACTTACCCCATCTATCCCTACCACCTAAATTCTCGCATCCACTCATCCCACCTCTTTATTGGACACTTGTCCCCACATCATCCTATTCATGAACAATTACTCTTCCCCGTAATTGTTATCCATCCCATAACGAGCCAACGTTGAGCTACCTATCCAATTACAACCCCCATATCTTCATCTACAATTATTTATCCCAGTAAACACATTCGAAGGGACAGATGGAAATGGAATCATATGGAAAAGATAGTAAGCCAATGATTGTGGTGGCCTTAATGGACATGTGTACCTAGTTCAAAGAACAAAGGAAAATGAGTGCATCTGTGAGAAAATGAAGAGACAGGTGAAATTCCAACAAAACTCAACAATATTTGCATGTTGTTATTTCATTTGGATTGTATTCTATTTTTAGGAAGATATTGTAGGAAGTCTAACGGTTTTCAGTTGTGACAATTTTTGTATAAATATATAGATTTTAGATCTATTTGAGGTTGCTTCTTGCTGATGTAAAAGATAATTTTTTTTTGAATATCAATGCAAGTGCAGATAGAGATTCTAAGTTTTGTTCAATTTGATTTATGTGTTTCCTCTGTGTCTCCATCTCTCTAAATTTCTTTATGTAGTTATTGAAGAGTGAATGATTACAATTTAGTATTACATCTATTGTGATCATAATATATCAAAAGTTCATTCAGTAACAACTTTTCCTCTATTATTACTGTGAATAAAACAAGACATGTGACCTGTGTGAATTACTACAATTTTATCTCCTCTCAAGGGTGCATCTTCTACTTTTCCTCTAGTGTTACAAGGTGAGACTTACCTGTAATTGATACCTGAATTTGTTTAATAGTTTTGTAAATCATTTATACATCATTTGATATTATAATTGTGACTCAGATAATGAGATACAACCTTTGTATTGTCTTATTATTAATTTCATTTAAAGATGATTTCTCAGAAAACTGAAGGTAGAAAAAAACACTCATAAAAACATTTCATTTAAAACCTTTGATGCCTAACATTATTCTTTGAGCCTTAGAATCAATCTCATGAACAACACTTTGTTTTGGAGGTTGGTGCAGGACAATCATTTCCATTAGGAAATGGTTCAGACTATCATTCCCTAGGACAGACTCATTATGTCCAGGTTGCACTATGTTTAGTGTCAGAGGAATGGCCCAGTTAGGTGAATGGTCCAGGCTCAACAATCAGGGATAGTAATTCCCTAGGGAAGAATCATTCTCTCCAAGTTGCACTATGACTAGTGCCAGAGGAATG
>JASDQU010102897.1:45572-58099 GCA_032191745.1 Picea mariana | reverse complement strand
CATTCCCTAGGACAGACTCATTATGTCCAGGTTGCACTATGTTTAGTGTCAGAGGAATGGCCCAGTTAGGTGAATGGTCCAGGCTCAACAATCAGGGATAGTAATTCCCTAGGGAAGAATCATTCTCTCCAAGTTGCACTATGACTAGTGCCAGAGGAATGGCCAAGTTAGGTGAATGGTCCAGGCTCATAAATCAGGGACAATTATTCTTCTATGCTTGAGAAGAATATTCCAAATAGCCCATGGTTGATTTTTTACTTTCTAATACCAGATGCTCTTCTAGATCTCAGATGAGAGTGGAAGAATGGCCTAAATGACTTAGTTTATATCATGATATTGTTTCTATGCATGTTGATATTAGATGATATGATTTCTATGAAGATTGTATGTCTCTGGACAATAGATGTATGCTACTGTGGTGGATGTGTTCCACTAGTTGTGACTATGTGTCACTGATTAAGTAGCCAAGTGCTACTTGGTGTGGTTATGTACCATAGGATAGTAGTTGTGTACTATTATGGATAGACATAATTGTGTTCTATTGAATGACATTGTTCTAATTTCCATGTATACAATCAGTAGTGTTGAATATGATTATCAACTAGATGGATAGTCAATATGTTGACATTCTCCAGACGAAAAATGGTCTAGGACATTTATTCTTCTAGGATGTATGTTTGGATTAGAAGAATAGTCCTTGTAGCCTATGGAATGGCTTCCAGCATATATTGGAATAGTTATTCTTCTAGGACATATGTCCATATTAGAAGAATGGTTCTTGTATCAATATGTGGAGTTGATGACTAATTCAGCATCATGCCTGATTACTCAGATGAAGTATGGATTTGAGAGATGATGCAGTTGGTGTGATCAGACGATATTGATAGTGATGATGGTGCTCATGATTTAATTATGAGATAGCACATATTTCTATGATGATTCTATCGATTGAATGGTATGTGTGTGCTCAAGACCATTGCTTTCAATACCTCCCTAGCTAGGAAGGAGTTTTGATATTATGGTAGCTGCGGGAGGTATTAAATTCCACATGTAACCCTGACAAGAATAGAATATTCTGGGAAGAAAGAAGAAACCCTAAAGCATGGATAATAACCCTAGGAGGCAAGACAGCTCAAGAGAACATTTATTATTTATTTATTATCCTCTAGAAGTAGAATTCGGCCGAGACAACTTAAAGAGAACAATATAAATATAGGGCACCAAATCTCATTTGACACACATAGTTTGCAACTACAGAAATATAAGAGTGCGCACTGCAGAAACTGTGTAAGTGCACAAGTATGGAGAGTAGCTACAGTTGCAGCTATTGCAACCTGCATTTTCGGTTTAGGATTGTAATTTCTATTGGTTCCGGTTTGTAATTTATGTCTTGTGTGCTAGCTATGGAGAGAGGTATGCTACATTGATTGGGTATTAGGCCTAGGGTTTGCATCCAAAATTATTCTGTGTCAAGGTTAGGTTGCTTGGGGGTGGCTTCGGCCTATGGTTGGGTGACATTATTTCTATATTATATCTGGTTAAACAAGCACACCTATTATTTCTAACATTCAGTGTCATTTTTTTTTAAAACAACCTAATTTTTTTAGATCTTTCTATCCATATCATCAGATTCAATTTTTAAATCCATATTATCTACATGTTTAATATGGCTTCTTCCAGTGATATTTTGCTTACAAGCACCAACTAATTCCAATGGAAATCCCATATGGAGGATTTATTATGAAGTAAAGGCTTGTACCAGATTACCTTTGGAAAGGGAAAATAATCCATTGATGATGAAAATAAATTCAAATGGGATGATAGAAATTACAAAACATGTGGACTGATCGGAATGTTTGTCTCTTCTGATTTAAGGTTCCACCTTCAAGAAATTGATGACCCCGATGAAGCTTGGGAAAATATTGAATCTGTGTTTGGTAAACACAATATTATTCGAGCACATCAGTTAGAGAATTAGATATTGACTTTAAGTCCAAATTATTTTTCTTGCATTGAATATTATCTATCTAAGTTTAAAACACTTAGAATTTTATGTGAAGAGTGTAGCATAAAGCTAGAACAAGAGCATTACATTTATATTACTATTTCTAAGCTAGGTAGAGCATATTCTGTGTTTGTATCTAACTTTTATACCATGAGAGAGGCTCTAAGGAAATATTATAAAAAAATCACTCTTGATTCCTTTTGTGATTCTTTGATTAGAGAGAAAGATAAGATTATACAACTTGGAGTGATCAACACTGCAGGAACATGAAACAAAGCCTTAGCCGCCCAACAAAAAGATAAATACAAGAATCCCAAGAAGAAACATCCTCACCAAAACAACAAGAAAAACTAGAGTCCCAAACCCACTCATCCATCTTCATCTCCTAATGGTGACAGAGGAGAAAAATCTAAAAATAAAAAGACTGACACACATTGCAACTTTTGTGGGAAAAATGGTCATGATGAGTCCAAATGTTTCAAGAATATGGAATCTTTAGAAGCAACGATGAAGAAGCAAAACATCAGTATTGATTCTACTTCTTCTTCTTCTTCTCATGGAGATGCACTTTCTATTTATGGTTTCTCCTTCAATGCAACTTCTACTTCTTCTTCTAATGAGTGGCTTATTGATTCTAGAGAATATTATCATATGACTAAGGATAAAGCCATATTTTCTGCTCTAAATGAATGTAACACCAAGAAAATATTTGTTGGTGATGATATATCTCTTATTGTTGTAGGATATGGAATAGTTCAAGTAGATAATGGTCATCTCATTGATGTATTATGTATTCCAAGTCTTTCCTATAACCTTCTATCTGTATATCAAATCACTCATTCAGGTGAAGGTAAATCCATATAGTTTTCACCTCACCAAGTTGTAATAAAGGATACAAAATATCCTATGATTGTTTTTGCAACTGGAATTGTTGATGATATTACTAGGTTGTACAAGTTTGACAACTTTGGGTCATCATCTTTGCCATCATTTTTTGTTTCTCATGGCGATGAATTGAGCAAACTTTGGCATGAGAGGTTTGGGCATATAAACTATCACTCATTTCAACAACTATGTAATCAACATATAGTTACTATTCTTACTCTTGTTTCATGCTGAGATGGTGTTTGCGCCAGCTGTGTTCTCGAAAAACATCATCAAGACAATTTTGACAAACATGCCTCTTGGCACGCCTTGGGCCCTTTGCAACTTGTTCACAGTGACCTGTGTGGTCCACTTTCTTCTCCTTCTTTTTTTTGGTTGCAATTATTTATTAAATTCCATTGATGAATTTTCTAGATGTACTTGAGTTTACTTCTTTAAACTTAAGAGAAATTTTTTTACAAGTTTCTAGCCTACAAGGACCTTATAGAAAATCAATTTGGACATCAAATCCAAAGGTTAAGAAAAGATAATGGAGGTGAATATGTGAACAATAATTTTGCAAGTTACTGCACTATTGTAACATACCAATTTTTAACATACCCCGACCTCCAAAGCCGAGGCATGCCACTGACGGTATTTCATATGAGGGAGTTATCATACTTATTACATTAAAAATAAACATCTATCTTCTGTTAACATAGACATAATTATGTGGAAGCATACAATAAATAAACACAAGTGTAACATACAATATGTAATTAAGCATCTATAAAAAGTTATAATCTATTTAAGAAGGCCAACGACTACGTTAAAACCTTCCACGAACCTCCCATCCTTATACAACATTGCTCTAAGATATCAACAATGGGTCACCCCGAGTTGGGACTAAACTCCACCCAGGGTAAAGGAAATCCTAGGCTAGGCTGAGGTTACAAAATCTTCAGGAGAGATTCTTTCCCTAGGAGTCCACTCATGTCCACATCTTATAGTCACTCATTCCCCACATGCTTGTCCCACCCCATGGAGTGTGCCCCTTCTCTGCTCAACAGTCTATCAGCTTCCCCACTCCCCTTCTAGGGATTCAATAACAGGCCAGACATGAAGTCTTAGAGCACTACAACTTCCATGAGGCTCCCTCTGGAAAAATTCCCTTCCCCAGCAACCTCTCTCACCTGGAGAGAGTTTCTCATAGGCCTGGAAACTTACTTCTTTAGTCCATCTCCTAGACCAAACCAGTCTGGGTAATCACAACAACAAATCAGGTATGGCTCTGGTAAGGATGGTAAACCACACTAGTCCATAGAAAAACGTGGGAAGCAAGAGAAAATGGCTAAGGTGTGATCTGGCTCAAGAAAAAATACATATGTGTTATTCTTCACAGAAAATGTATGGGTTAGCTTCACAAGGTTGCAGGTTACAAAGCTTGCAGAGGTAAAATGATGGAGGAAGTGGATGTTGTGTGAATACTCAGTTTGAGTGCATGAGTACGTGAAATGGGAGCCTCACAAGAATGGTGAGAAAACCCCCACAACGACTCATTTCCCACCTAAAACTGCATTCACTCAGGTTGACACATGGGTATTTTGGGAGCTTGTTCCTCTCCACTTGGAGTTCGTTCCTCTCCCCAAAGGAACTTAGGATAACAGGGTTTATTTCCCAAACCTTAGTCTTTAGGATTTATATTATAATATTCCCTTGGGGTTAAGCCCTCAAGCTTGTCCCTTTTTCCTATCCTCTTAGCCCCTTCCCTTTCCCTTCCCATTGGAGCTTAGTCCCCCATAACTCTTTCTTCATCGTCGGTCTACACACAGTGATGTAATTATATTAATGATGTGAGTATTTACATATACAAAAATCAGGCTCTTTGGCCTTTAGCATCTATGCTCTTCGGCCTAATAAACACATAAGCCTCCCAGCTTATAAACACTTGTATAAATAGCCTATAAACATAATTACAATTCAGCAGGGGCTCATCCTTGGGGTATTACATTCCCCTCCCCTTATTTTGGCATTGTCCTTATTGCATCATATTTACATATTAAAGAAAAAATTTCAAAAATATTCAAAAAGATGCGGGTATTCTTCCCACACTTTGTGCTCCCAAGTGGCATCCTCAAGACAGTACTAGGTTCATTGGACCTTTACAATATCGATGGCTCGATTTCGTATTTTCTTGATTTTCTGGTCTAGAATGCGTACCGGATACACTTGAAAAGCGCCTTGTTTCTCCCCCTAAATCATATTCCAATAAATAACATGATTAACATCAGGTATATATTTCTTAAGAAATGATACATGGAATGCATTATGAATGGTCATAGATGTAGGTAATGAAAGAATATAAGTTATAGGCTCAATCCTTTCTAGGATTTCAAATGGCCCACAATAACGAGTTTCCAATTAGGAATAGTTTCTCAAATTCAGAGAACTTTTATTGGCCTTCACTTTCAGAAACACAGGATCTCCAATACATAATTCTCTGTGAATTATGCCCTTATCAGCGTAGATTTTCTTCTTGTCTTGAGAAGACTTTAAATTATACTTAATCTTTGACATCTTCTCTTCCATTTCCTTAAGAAACTTGGGCCCAACTACTGCTCTATCAGTTGGGTTGTCCCAACTTATGGGTGTGTTGCACTTTCTTCCATAAAGTGCCTCAAATGGGCTCATCTTCAGAGATTCTTGGTACCCTTTGTTGTAGGAAAATTCTACCAAGTGTTGATAATCCTCCCACTTTGATGGTTTGTCCATCGCATACATTCTTACCATATCATCTATCACTTGGTTCAACCTTTCTTTTTTTTCCATCAGACTTGGGATGATAAATTGTATTGAAATTTAGATTGGTTCTGAACCCCTTCAATAATCCCCTCTAGAACTTTGAGGTAAGCTTTGGGTCTCTTTCAGACACAATTGTCTTGGGTATGTCATGCAAGCATGCTAATTTCCTCATATAAATATTAGCAACATCAATTTCCTTGTGAGTAATCTTTATTGGAACAAAATGGGCAACTTTAGTAATCTTGTCTACCACCACCATGATAGAATCGTGTTTCTTTCTTGTTCTGGGAAATTTGGTGATAAAATCCATTGAAACCACTTCCCACTTCCACTCAATAATGGGAAATGGATGCAACAACCTAATTGGGTGTCTATTCTCAACCTTGACCTTTTGACACTCCAGACATTTAGCAATGTACTCAACTATTTCTTTCTTCATGCATGGCCAATGTCTTGGCTTTTGACTGTTGCAATTGTTTTATAATATCCAGGGTGTCCAGCATAAGGTGCATTATGCATCTCTTCCAAGATCGTACTCCTCATTTCATGAGAATTGGGTACATAAATTATGTTCTTGTATAGGATAATTTGATCATTTCCCAATTTATAATCTCCAGCCTTCTGTTGCATTTTACCTTGCTGAAATTTTGTTGCCATTTCCATGTACTGCAAATCTCCTTTTGTATCCTTAGAAATTATTCCTTTAAGATTAGTTTGATACATGTTAATGGTTGTAGCATACATTTCATGCACTCTCCTTCTAAGTGCATCAACCACTTTGTTCTCTTTTCCTTCGATGTGCTTGATATCAAAGTCATACTCACTGAGAAATTCTAACCATCTACTCTGCCTGACATTTAAATTTGGCTATTCAAACAAATATTTCATACCATTATGGTCTGTCCTTAGCTCAAATATTTTTCCCATGAGGTAGTGACTCCACTTCTTCAAGGTGTGTACTATGAATTCCAACTCCAAATCATGAGTGGCGTAGATCCTTTCATGCTCTTTCACTTTTTTGGATTCAAAACATACCACAAATCCGTTCTGACTAAGGACTCCACCAAGTCCTTCTTTGCATGCATCTGTGCAAACGGTTACATCTTCATTCGGATCTGAAATTCTCAGAATTGGTGCACTGGTTGACAATTGGTTCAAATGATGGAATCTTTTTTCACACTTTGTTGTCCATAGAAACTTCACCCCCTTTCTTTGCAAGGAAGTAATCAGGTGAGAAATCTTTGAAAACCCTGCAATGAATTTTTTGTAGTAGCTGTCTAGATCCATGAAGGATCTAAATTATGTCACATTCTTAGGTGCTATCCACCCTTTTATAGCTTCGATCTTTTCAGGGTCCACTACTATCCCTTCTTTAGATATTATATGCCCCAAATAGTGAATTTGGTTCTGATAGAATGAGAACTTGCTCAATTTGGCATGCATCTGATGTTCTCATAACACTTGTAACACCATCCTCAAGTGATACTCATGCTCTTATTATGAATTGGAATACACAAGGATGTCATCCAAAAAGACAATGACAAACTTGTCTAAGTATTCCCGGAAAACATCATTCATCAAGCACATGAAAACATCAGGCGCATTTGATAGCCCAAATGGAACCACTATGAATTCGTAATGACAATACCTAGTCCTGAAGGTAGTTTTGTTGATGTCTTCATCTCTAATCCTTACTTGAAAGTACCTAGATCTGAGAACAATCTTTGAAAATATTTGTTCCTCCCTCAATTGATCGAAGAGTTCATCTATCCTTGGCAATGGATATTTGTTCTTTACAATTACTTTGTTTAACTGTATGAAATAAATACACAACTTCAATGTCCCATCCTTCTTCTTCACGAATAAAACTGGGGCACCCCAAGGTGACACGCTTGGGTGTATATACCCCTTCCTCAGGATTTCTTCAAGATTCATTTGCAATTCCTTCAGCTCTGGAGTACTCATCCGGTAGGAAGTCTTATATACTGGATTTGCTCTAGGAATTAAGTTTATAGATAAATCAACATCTCTTTTAGGAGGTAATATCGTTATTTCCTTGAACATATCCTAAAAATATTTCTAGACTGCATGATCCTCAAGATTTGGCACCTTATCCTTAGGTGCTTCCTCCATATGAGCTGCAAATATTTGGCAGCCCTTCCTGTAGCACTTCTTTAACTGCATTGTTGAGATCTCTTGGACAATAAATACCCTAGGAATTCCTTGGACTGTTCTTGGGTTCCCTTCCTTGTTCAAGAAATTAAATTTCTTGTTATGGTAGTCTAAGATGACATGGTGTTGTTCCAACTAATCCATACCAAGTAGACAGTCATATGAACCCAAGGGCAGAATGTTCAAATCTTCCTTGATAGTCATCCCATTCATGTCCACTGGACATGATTTAACCAGCTCAATAACTTTTTTCTTGGCTCCTATAGCCAAATACACCAGCCACGATTTCCCATGCTTGCTTCTTGGAAATTGCAATCTTTCCACTACCTTAGGATCTATGTAACTATGACTAGCTCTTGAATCTATTAAAATAGTAAAGGCATGATTATTGATCATACCTTCTACTTCAATCATGTGTGATTGAAACTCTGCTTTCTTATTTTCTGGGGCTGCATAGATCCTTGGAACACTTATGCCCGTGTCCTCAATTGTTTCAGTGTGTTGTACATTGTGGAAAACTCTCACTTTATCACTTTTGTGTGGACAATCTCTATACATATGGTATCCTTTACAAACCCAACATTGAATGGGTGTCTCCCTTGGCCTTTTCCCACCTGTCTCAGTCACTCTGGGCTCTCTAGGGGTTTTCTATCCCTGAGAACTATTTCTGAAGAAGGGTGGATTGTTCCCCTTCTTCCTCTATTCCATATTGAATTTCTTCTTGTCTTCGCAAGCTCTTTGGAAAGTAGTATTTCCCTTATGATGATTGTATAAGCACTTAGCTCTTCTTATAGTTTCCTCCAAATTTTTAGGATCATCATACTGAATTTTATCATTGATGAAATATGGAAGCCCACTCAAGTATCTCTGGATCTTAAATGTCTCATCTTTGATGAAGGAGACATACTTCAATAGTTCTAGAAATATCCTTTCATATTCATCAATGGTCATGCTTCCCATCTTGAGTTCAAACAACTCTTTCATATTTTTCTCATAATACCTCTTGGTTAAGTATTTCTTCTTAAAATGCTTCTTGAATTACCTCCAAGTCACATTATTCTCTATGAGGTGTTGCACTTGCACAAGTTGATCCCACCACATGGATGTTTTTCCTTTCAGCTGATAAATAACAATTCTCCCTTCTGCATGAGAAGAATAATTATGCAATTGGAAGTATTTTCTCATGCCCAAAAACCATGTCTCGACATCCTCATATTTCTTGTACTCTCCATCAAAATTAGGAGGTTTGATCTTGTTCATTTCTCCTTTCAATTCATCCACCCCATATCTCTTTTGTGCTTCCTGGAAGGGGATAGACTTGAGATGTTGTGCACTCTCCTATTGGAATGTCCTTGGGAGTGATGGTGATATCTTCTACCACTCCTTAATCTTATTTTCTCCTCAGTGGTCCTATGGCTTCTTGATTTGCTAGATGCACTCTCCTTATCCAACTTCTTTTCAATTTTTTCCATACACCACATTAACTTCATATTGAAGTCTTATTTCTACTCGTTGGATTTCATAAGCCTTTCATTATTAGCCTTGTGACTTTCGATATTTTTCTACAAATTTCTAATGGTCTCCACCATATTCATGTTATAATCCTTTTCTTCTCCATGTCCATTGGAGTTTGTTCCTTCAAATCCCAAATAGACATCCATTCCCCTGATCTCATCTTCCTAACTGTAAGCCTCTTGTGCATCATCCATCTCTCTACACTTTGTGGTAACTTTGTTCTTCTTGACAATTGTTAAATCTGCAAAAATGTGCATCCAATAGAACTTTGTCAGGCTAATTGTTCTCAATAATTTCATGAAAACATGAACCACTATGATTAATTAATATATCAGACTTATTTTCTACTAAATTTTTTTAGAAATTGATTATTCAGATCAAATTTATGGGTGAAAAATCATCTTCTATTGTTCAATACCTTTCTAATGCGTACTTCCATGCTCAATTCTGAGTTTTGAGCAGGAAGTTATGGATACTTGAACAATTTGTATTCTCAATGATGATATTCATATGCATTTATTCTCCTTTCTCAGAGCCAAAAAATCTCTTGGACCTTCGTTGGGTCCACTCATAATGTTCATAGATCTTCCTTACCACTTTTGATGCGGGTTCGAACAATCAAAACCCAATGGCTCCTCCCCAAAGCTCTTTTATTTCTTTTAAATAGTTTTAAGTCATTAGCCCCTTTTTCTTCAGCCCCCAATCGCATGTGACCATGAGTTGTGACCAAGTGCTAGCAGAAAGGCGTTTATTCGGAACCTTAGGAACTTTGGGGCTCCGTAATTTTAGGCTTCGAAGGTTTTCCTTCCTTTATCACTCATTTTTCCTGAACGTCAAAGTGGTAGGTTCCCAGAGGGTAATTCTTCAGAGCTTCGGGGCTTCTAACTACAACATCTCGTATTTCCTTCGAAGGCCAAACTAGTATATTTCTTCCGAGCTTTGCGCTTTAGATATTTTTCCCTCCTCTCCCTTAGTTTTTCCCAAATGGAAAAATAATGAACTGTTGGATTTTCATCGGCATCCATGTACCAGGGTAATACGTGGTGGAATTATAGAATGGGCACGTGGCTCCATCCAATGGACAACACGTGTCATATTTTAATTGGTCACAAAAGGTCCTTGAAATTCCTGAAAACAATGACACATGGAAAGATATCGTGTATGCATGTCACCCTAGGTGACATCAACAAGATGCATCACTTCTGTGCTTCATGACTTCGTAATTTCGGGCTTTAGAGGTTTCCACATCATTTCCCCTTAATTTCCTCGAACATCGAACTAGCGAAGTTCTGAACAGATGCTCCTTCGGGGCTTCATAACTTTGGTGCTTCAGAGCTTCAGGCTTCGGAGGATTTTTAAACTTCCTCCCACATTCCTCCGAATGTTGAATTTTTGAACTTAGTGGTCTCCTTGACTTTTTGGTCAACAAATAAGGTGACGATGCATGGCCCCACTGACGAGAAACAAGTGTCACACCGCAAATGGTCAATAATACCTCCCAAAGGTATGAAACTGGATAACTCGTGGTGTGCTTAGAATAGGTCCACGTTTCCCTAGGTGACATCAACATGCTATGTCACTTATGTATTCTATGACTTCAGAACTTCAGGCTTCATTGGACTTTACACCTATACACCCTAGATCTCCCAAATACTGAATTTACAAAAACATGAGGCCTAACGGATCGATGGTCCTCCTTCTTTGTTTAGATCTACGTTCAATAGGATCTTCGGGACTCTAGGCTTCTGGACTTTTGAGGCTCCATCTTGCACTGCTTCCCGAATTTCTGAATTGGCGAACCCCTAGACTGTGTTACTTCACTTTTGGTGACATCATCAATCCACGTCACTCTGACGCTCAGGGACTTCAAAACTCAGGGATTTTGGAATACTTGTTAATCAAATAATTAATATAGTGACACATGGTCCCACTGACAATGACACGTGTCAGGTCCCAAATGGTAATAATGGCCTGCAAAAAATACAAAGACAAGTGGCACATGGCATACCTAGGGAAATTCCATGTCACCCCACGTAACGTCATCATTCCATTCCATATCTGATGCTTTGGGGCTTCGGGGCTCTAGGACTTCAGAGGATTTCTTGACTCGACACCATGTTTCTCCCGAACTTTGAACCGTCGAACAACTACTTCTTGAAACTTCGATACTCTAGGGCTCCAAAACTTCAAAGATTTTTTTAGCATTAGCTCCCAGTTATCCCAAACTCTGAATCGTCGAACTATTGAACTTTCCACGGTTGATATGCAGACACATGTCCTTGTTAATCGAACGGTCCAGATGAGTTCTGGACTTCGAAACTTTGGGAGGAAGCTCGTTCTGCGCACACTTCAACAAATTTTTTCGACCACTGAACCATTAAATCACTTGGGTAAATCCAATGAATCTCCTCCTCCTAGATGATCTAGGGTTGTAAATCACTCCAAGACTTCGAAACTTCGGGCTTCGACCCCTTTTTCTCAAAACAACATAAACTTTGTTGAAGTCATGAAGTCGGAAGGACTTGGAGGTTAAATATCATGCACCTTCTCCAAATCTGACGATTGGGCAGGGTTTGAATCCCCTCACACAGATACTCTGAATCATCTTCAATATCATGGTTATCAACCATGACTTCTTGGACAATTGATCTATCACTCCTACTGAGTTTTCCATAACCACCCAATAATTCACTCAACACTCCGTTGACACTCTGTACATCAATTACATGTGGAACTTTGACTCCAATTCCACATTCATAGCCAATCCAGGTTCAGTGTTGAAACCATGGGCACTGATACCAATTTGTAACATACCCCGGCCTCCAAATTCTAGGCATGCCACTGGCAGGCTTTCATATGCGGGACCTATCATACTTATTACATTAAAAATAAAAATCTACTTTCTATTAACATACACATAATTATGCGGAAGCATGTTAATGTTTATGCCATTATTATAGTTCTTTGCATTTCATAAGATAAGAGCATAATAATAACAAGATCACTGAGAAATACACATTCACAAGAGACACAACATTTATCCTGGGAAACCCTCTAGGGGAAGAAAACCCAGCAAAAACTTCCTTATCATAAATAGCTTATACAATGTTCAAGAGATAACTCAAACCAATACAGAAAGTCCTCCCCAAGAGATGCACCACTCTTCTCC
>JASDQU010102897.1:27415-39588 GCA_032191745.1 Picea mariana | reverse complement strand
CTTAAGGTACAATGTATGTAAAAAAAGAAGAACTACAGTTGCTAGGAAACTGTGTCCTTCACTCCAAGACGACCTCGCAAAGAATGGAATTTATGCTCAGTGAAGGTCTTGGTGAAAATATTCGTCATCTGTTCTGCTGATGGACAAAACTGTAAGTCGATGATCCCCTTGTTTACTAAGTCCTAGATATAGTGCATGTGGATCTTGATGTGCTTCATCTACTGCCTATGAACTGGATCTCTACAGAACTTCAGAGTGCTCTAGTTGTCACACCAGATGACGATCAGCTGATGAAATTGAATGCCCAACTTAGTGAGAAAATGTTGTAGCCACATAGCCTAAATGGTTGTGTTAACTACCCATGTGTACTCTGCCTCAACTGAAGATAGAGCAATGGCAACTTGCTTCTTTCTCTACCAATAGATAGGCCTGGAACCAAGACTGAGTGAGTAACTATATGTGGACTTGCGATCAATGCTATTGCCAGCCTAGTCAGAATTAGTAAAAAAAATGAGATCTAATGTAGAGTATGTTGCATAATGAATCCCAAAGGTGATGGTTCCCTGTATGTATCAAAGGATACACTTTACATCTTTCCAATGTAGCTCATGCGGCTCCTGCATGAACCTGAAAACTACACCAACTGCATATGAGAGGTCTGGTCTAGAGTGTGTGAGATACAAGAAGCTTCCCACTAGTTGTCTGTATAGTGTGTTGTCAACTAGTGGAGTCTCCCCGCCATCCTCAAGTTTTACTCCTGATAGGAAAGGAGTCAGAGAAGACTTGCAGTCTATCATGTGAAATCTCTCAAGGAGATGTTGTGCATACTTGGCTTGAGATAGTTTGATGCCTGATGCATCTTGATTGATCTCAATTCCAAGGAAGAAGTGTAGCAGACCCATGTCCGTCATCAAAAACCTGTCATGGAGAATCCTCTTGACTATAGGAATCACTGAAGTTGAGCAACCGGTGATCAACAAATCATCGACATATAGAACTAAAAGTAGAAGTGAATCAGTCATTCTGAGCATGTATACATTCGGGTCTGGTTTACAACATACAAAGTTTTGTGACAACAGGTAGGAGTCCATATTGGCATACCATGCCCTCGAAGCCTGCTTGAGGCCATAAAATGACTTCTTCAATCGACAGACCAAAGATGAGTCCTGCATAAATCCCTGGGGCTGCTCCATGTAGATCTTCTCAAAGAGATCATCGTGAAGAAATGAATTATTCATGTCCATCTAATGGACTTCCCATCCCTTGGCTGCCGCAATGAAAAGTTCCAATCGTATGGAATCCATCTTTGCTACTGGAGTGAAGGTCTCATCATAGTCAATACCATGAACCTACTGAAAGCCTTTGGCGACAAGCTTGGATTTGTATCTATTGATCTATCCATCAACTACACTCTTGGTCCTATAGACCCATATGCATCTGAAAATTTTCCTCCCAGAAGGAAGGGGAACCAGATCCCAAGTCTGGTTCTCGAGGAGGAAGTTGTACTTCTCCTGCATGGAAAATTCCCAAAAGGTATTTCTAGAAGCCTCACCATAAGGCTGTGGATCTAAAGACTGAACAAAGAAAAGATGCCTGGAAGTCAATGGTTCATTGGCAGTGAGTGCAATAGAAGGCTCCTCGAAATTAGATTGAGTCCTCCTAGTATCGGTTGGATCACCTACGAGATCCCTGCATCCTGAAGAGTACTCTGTGCCCACTTGGGCCTCTACTCTGGCTCTGCAACTACATCTGTATGCTCTGACTCTGAATCTGAATCAATTGAGTCCTCTGAATTAGAAATCTTGTCTGAAGAAGATTCAGCATGTGCATGCTCATCATCTCGGACAGGTGGAAGAGTGAAGGTGTCTGCATGTGACTCCTGAAATACATGCGAGACACTTTCCTTGAATTGGACACTACGCTCAATGATGAGTCGGTCTGAGGAAAGATTAATAAGACGATATCCCTTCACACCGTCGGGGTATCCAATAAAAATGCACTCAATGCTCTGTGGATCAAGTGCCTTCCTCTTTTCAGAGGGAATCTAGGCCCATGCACGTGAACCAAAAAAGCGAAAGTGGGCCACTTCTGGTTTGAGGTCACTCCAAGCCTCATAGGGGGTCTTATCCTTGACAGATCTATGAGGAGATTTGTTTTGTATATATGTTGCACAGTTAAGTGCTTCGGTCCATAGTCTCTGTGGTAGTGACTTTGCATGCAACATGCAAGATGCCATCTCCTTTAGAGATCTGTTTTTCCACTCAGCAACTCTGTTTTGCTGCGGGGTGTAGGGAACTGTATGTTGCAACTGAATCCCTGCCTCATGGAAAATATTAAGAATCTCATGATTCACATACTCTCCCCTGTTATCAGTTCGGAGGAATTTGATATTCTTTCCAGACTGTGTCTCAACCAAAGCTTTGAAATCTTTGAGGTGTTGAAAGACCTCGTATTTTTGCCTAAGAAAGTAGATCCAAGTAAAACGTGAGAAATCATCAACAAAAATGAGAACAAAACTCGTTTTGTTGATCGATGGATGCAGAAAAGGACCCATGAGGTCACTATGGATCAGATCTAAAGGTGTGAAATATCGCTGAGACTTTCCTTTGACGAATTTTTCTTGAGGGTGTTTTTCGAGAACACATCCCTCACATACTCCCTTGGAGAAATGGATGTCTGGTAGACCATCAACTAATTTGTGCTTGCTAAGCTTTTGCATGTATCTAAAATTCAAATGTCCAAACCTTTTGTTCCATATCCTACTACTTTCATCAGCATGAGTAAGCAGTAAAGCAGAATCAGGTTCAATGAATTCAGAAAATGTATACAATCTAGACTGATGATTTACCTCACCAATAGCAACCCTGGAGTTGGTTTGCATGTCATATATGTCCATGAAATTTGGCGTGAATAAGAATTTCTTTCCAGTGCCAGAATTCATCATCTGATACACGAAGAGAAGGTTGAAAAAAATCTTGGGAACATGCAGCACGTTCTCGAAGCTTTCGTTGGTGAGTTCAATCCTTCCTCTGCCAGTGACTTCGACAGAAGAGCTACCCCCCATCAGAATAGGAGGAMCTTTGCATGAATCCAAAGAAGAATAGACTGCTTCTGAGAAAGCCATGTGATTTGATTATCCTAAATCTATGATCCAAGCATCAGGAGAGGAGTTGATTGCAATCAAGACATGGCTAGAATTGTCTTTCTTGGAATTCAGATCTTATGGCTTCTTCTTATTTGCASCCTTGGGGATACAATCTCCAAGGTTGTTTTGCTGAAGTATCTGAGACATCACATCTGTTTTTTTTTACATGCATGCAGATTTTGAATGGAATCCTTTGTGATAGTATGTGCATTTCTCTCTTTTTCTTCCCTTTTCTCCTTTGGATCCGGAGGCATCGGTGAAGGGTTTTGTGTACCCTTCCTTCTTCGTATGTGCATGATATTTCCACTTATATTTTTATTTATATTTCTGATATTTTTGGCTTCCATCATGCACAGTGAGTGCATGCGCCCTTGGGCCTTTGATTGCTCCCATGTTGATGAGCTTGGTTTGCTCTTGTGTCAGGGATTCAATAAAGTTCTCAAGAGAAAGCATCTTCCAGGTGGCTCAAGAGGCGAATATGACAGTATAGAATGTAGATATAAATACTGAGAATTCAGGACCAAGCTTGGAGATAATGGTGAGAACCATTTGTTTCTCCTACTTCAATTTATCAACCCCGCAAGCTTTGATTTGTGACAGTAAATCGTTAAATTTTGTAAAGAAATCTTAGATATTATCGAAGATTTTTGGATCCAATGTGAGCAACTCCACCTCCAGCATGTGTCCCCTCATCTCATCCTATTTTCCAAAGATCCCTTCCAAGATGGTCCATGCTTAATTGGGAGTCTTATAGGAATATATATGAAAAAGGAGATCGGGAGAAATAAGACTGTAAATTGTTCCGAGTGCCTCATCCATGTGATTTAAGTACTTGGATTTTTTTATGGCTGATGTAGGTTATGTGTCTATATTCATGGTTAACCTATAAAACCCTCTAGATCGGATATGTATGGCTATTTTCTCCTTCCATGCAAAATAGTTGTAAGGTGTAAGAATGAATTCTTTTAGGAATTCCATCTTTTCGTTGTCTTCAATCTTTTGTACCTGCAAAAAAAATTTGGTGTAGCTTTTTCTTAGTAGTTTGTTGGCTCTAATACCATGTAAATATATTGAATCTTCACAAAATAGATCTATCTAAACAATGATACACACATTTGTAGAGAGAATTGGAAAAAGAAGAAGAAGAAGAGAAAGAATGGAAAGAATTCTCATTAACCGTTGTGAATAATGAATAATTTACACATGATATACTCTGTATAACTCAATGAGTTTGACATGAGGTGAACCAAGTCACCATAGTGATGGTATAGAGTGATATGGACACACACCAACAGTTACAGGAGTGAACTTCCACCTATTCTAGTCTCTCAGGTAGTTATGGGAGTGAACTGCCACCTAGTTGAGTTAACTAGTCAACTAGTCTTCAGTTAATTGACTGAACAAAAAGTAGTGAGGAGTTAACTCAAGGAATCAAGGCTAATGCGCCAATTTGGTGATGATACCAAGGCAATGTCTAATTAGCATGGTTATGATCCCAATGTTGCATGGTGATGATCCCAATGCAACATCTAAACTCAACTCAACTAGTCAAACTGAAGTGTGAACTGAAGAGAATATTCTCTATGTGGAATATTCTCTCCTAAAATAGAGGAGACTGGATAATGACTAATTATGACTAATGAAAAAATAAAAACCTTAGGAAAAAGATATCCTAGGTGTGTGTGAAGTAACTTCAACATGATTCAGGATCAATATGAGGAAGTCCCAGTCAATGCAATAAAATTCCTTCTTGAGGTTTAGTTTGAGGATGAGCACCTTGGAATTTTTAGAGTCAATACTATATAAACACTCCTGGGAAGTGCCAATAGAATTTAGAATCTGGCATCCTTTTAAAAACCCAATCTATTTAGTCGAAATGAATCAAGAGAGGATTGTCTTTATATTGGTTGCAATGATTTTTGAGATGCATTATAACAAATATTGCAGAGTGAAATAAGCCTATAATCAACAAAAATTGTAGGATTGGTAACTTTAGGAATGAGGGTAAGAAAGGTCAAGTTCAGAGCACCAGTCACCTTCCCATTGAGTCTAGTGTCCTCCACAAGTTCCAAAGGATTCATACCAACCAAATCAAAGAAATGCAGGTAAAATTCTACGGTCCAGTTGTCGAGGCCTGGACTTTTATCCTTGGAAAAGGATTTTAAAGAAACCAAAATCTCTAGAAGCGAGCAAGGGTTTTCAAGTGCAAGTGAATCATCCACAATTATAGAATGAGGGAAGAGTATTACTACTTTGACTGAGGTCTGTAAATATTTAGTGGGCTTCGCCTCAAAGAAGGGTTTAAAATGTCTAACAGAAGCTAATTTTATGGCTCGTTGTACTCTAAAACGATTACCTTTTGCATCTACAATCTCCCAGATATGATTTTTTCTCTTGCAAGAGCTAGAAAATTTGTGAAACAAATTGGTGTTGAGATCACCACTCTTAATCCAATTTGTTCTACAGTGCTGCCTCTGGGTGGCTTCTTCTTTTTGGAGGATTTGTTTCCTTTCATCTTCAAGAACTTTTAAAACTTGACTATTGTTCCCAAATACCCTTTCTAGGTCATCTGCTAGTTGAATAAATTGTATCTCTGCTTCAAGTTCTATTAATATTTGTGTGCTAAGTTTCTTATGGATGGAAAGACAAGTTTTTATACGGACTTTAAGACTCTTAAGTTTCCATATGAGACGATGTTGAATATAGGGCTCAGTAATTTAAAGGGGATCCTTCCACAATTCATCAACTATGAAATTGAAATCCACTTCTAGGAGCCAATCCATATTAAATTTGAATGGATATGCGATCTTATGGGTAGATGAGTCCAGGTGTAATAAAATCAGAGCATGGTTTGGTAGAAAAGGGGAATCCACCCAAGTGTGGATTCTATCCTTCGTGGTAATTAATTGATCAAGATTGAGGAAACGATTGAGTATTTTGGAGATTGAATATGATCCCAACCATCCATTACACCAAGTGGTAGCTAAGTAATCTGGAGCATAATCCACCAGGTTGTGAGTTAAGAATAAGGGAGTAAACGAGTCTTCCAGTGAGTCCTAGGTAGAAGAGTCCCCACAAATTTCCCTTACAGAGGTAGTGAGATTCATATCACCTGCTATGATTAGGTTTTCGAGGTCAAGCAAACCCCGAGCTTCTATCTTATTCTAGAAAGTTTGTCTATCGGTAGAGGGGTTGTAGATATTGAGTAAATGAATCCTTTTGTTGTTTAAAAGGAAAGTACTAGATAGGATAATTCCCCCACAACAAAGAAATGGATATAGATCAAATTTGGTAGGGTCCCAAGCCACAACCAAACCCCCAGAGGTGCCAAGAGAACTAACAATTTAGATGTTCCAATTGGAATGAAATGATTTAAAAATAGTCTGGCCTTTTTGTTGCCAACCATGGTTTCTTGTAGAAATATGATGTCTGGAGATGTATGTGAAAGTAGTCTTCTGAAGGAGGAAAATTTTAGGAGCCCCCCTACCCCTCTAATGTTGAGGGAGAGAAATATCATAGCTTTTCTCTTGCTAAGGCTTCAATGCCTCTAAGAGCCCCAATATCAATAAGAGATTGTGAGGTAATCATAGAAAATGATGAAGAAGATCCCTCCTTGCGACATGCACTACGAGTTTTAATAGGCGAATGTTCATAACCATGCCCTCTAGTCGAGGTGTAGTCCTTTTCTGAAAATTTTGACCTGGTCTCAGATGGTTCCAAACCTATGTCAGTTTCTGGAAAATTGTATAAAGTAGGCAAGGGTATCGGAGTTAAAACTTCTTTGTATGAAGGGATTAAAGAATCTAGTACAACACCAAGTGTTCTATCACCAGGGTCGGATTCACTAAGACCTGGTAAGCAATAAAACTCCTCCTATTCAATATAGTGGTCACCAGAGCTCTCGGTTGCTAAGAAGGAAGATGTGTGTGAGGTAATTGAGTTCTCTCACACTTCTGGAGGACGCATAGGTGGTATGGATAAAACAGGAGTAGTCATGGTATATTTCCTTGCTTCATCCAACTTGTGGGAAGGATGTGGATTGGTCAGAGAGGAAGGTAAAATTGAAGAAGGAAAGGAGCAATGGATATTGTCTTCAGAAGTATAAGGAGGGGAAATTATATCAGAAAAGATAGATGGTGAAGTTTGTGTGGGGGCATATAGGTGAATGGGTGGACTAGGGGATTGGTGAAAAGGGAGAGATTTAGATTGTTCTCTAGGAGAGTCTCCCCGAGGGAAATAAATTGATCCCAAATTAAGGAGAGGATATTTATCTAAGATATCCTATTCCCAAGATGAGAGTGAGAAATAAAGGGTGAAATAGATGTTTTTAATCTTACCAATTATGGAGTCTTGTCCAGGTAGAACGCCATATTTAGGATAGTCTGGAATAATTACTTGTGTATTCAGAACTGGAGATTCCATGGTGGAGGCAGGCTCAAGCATGGATTCCTATGATAGATCATATTCAAGGGAGCCAGCACAATCTTTTCTCAAGTGGCCTATCTGTCTGTAGAGTGAAAGTTTGAAAGGAAGACCGATATAGTCTAGTTTTTGGCGAGTAATATGTCCTCTCCAGTCTATATCCAGTGTTTCGAGAAGTCCTTCATGAATATCTAGTTCTACTAGAATCCTTGCCAATTTTTTGTTTGGTCCAGCAAGTTTCTTAGAGTCCACACTGATGTAGCAGCCCAAGGAGTTTCCAATGGACACAAGATATTTTTCATTCCAGAGGTATAAGGGTAGTCCAGGAAGGAGGACCCACAGATGTCGAAGTCGAAAGTAGTCATGAGATGGATCGAAGCTCACTCGGCAACGCTTCAACATGAGGCTACTATCATCCATATTCCAAAGGCTCTCCAGAATAGTTTTGGAATCCTCAGGTGATTTGAACTAAAAGTAAATCCATCCATGTCCAAGGTCTGAGAGGGAAGGGACATAGCCCAGTAATGGCCTCCAAGTTTTAGTCATCCAAAATTCCAGGTCTATATTACAGAGGTGTTTGTAAGATATTCAACCCACGATACTTCACAGAGACTTCGAGACCAAGTTCTCTAGTCTGATGTACACACCTAGGATGATATTTTTTTTTGTTTTTGTCGAAACCCATGGACGTTGATTACATTTTCTGGCCCCGATAGAAAAGGATCGGGTCTTTCGAGCAAGTCTTGAAGATCTTGTAGTGTCATGAGTAGACGAGGGTGCCTGCTTATGGTATAAATTTGTGTTGTGTGGTATAGTAATGGTAGGACTGGTAGTAAATGACATGGTGAAGTGTGTGGAGGGCCGAAGATTACAAAGTTCATGTTGTAAGCCTCAATAGGTATGTTTTTTGTCTGAAGGGAGGATTGCAGTTTTTGTAAATGGTTAGGGGGGAGAAAAGAGGATAGGGGAGTGGTTGGCAGAGAATATGGGGGGACGAGTGATCAAAGAAGGGTAGGTGGCGTTAGGAAGAGGGGAATTATGGAGAGTGGTGTAACCTATGGAAAAGGGAAGAAATGTTGTTTCAAGAGGCCCTCACTAGTTAATGTGCCTGGAGAGATCATTCGTCAAGGTGAAGAGGACCGCATTGTTCCATATGGCCTCATCAACAACATTCATGAGTGTGATGAATTCCGCCTCCATCAGTGCAAGTCTCATGAGGAAGAAAGAGTTTAATAAAATATGTTATCCCCGAAACAATAAATATGAGGGAGCAAGAGGTCAAAAGTCTGGCACTGTTATTCTGCAAGTCAAAAGCAAGGGTCCATAAGGAGGTCATTCGGGAACATTGTGAAAGGATTACACACTGTGAATGAAAACACACTCAAGAGATATTAGAGGGAAGAGGTATTATATTCCTTATAAGAGATAAGTGGGATGAGAATTTAAACAACAGGTGCACTAAAATATGGGCCTACAGTAGCCTGGTTGCACCAGGCCCGCGATTGTTGCGCCAATAGCTTCATTCACAATCCCCACTAGACATGTAGTTTATGCACACTACACCAGGTCCATCATTGTTGCACGAGTAGCCTGCACCAAGTCCGCCATTTCTTACCTAAGGCACCTAGATCTAGAAGTTCATATAAATATCAGTCTGGTAGAATTGAGTGTTTTATAACAAATAAATTAATGATTTCTTCTTCCTTCCACATATTGTATTACTCAAATGATCCATGAATAATCGTAATTTTTTCTCCACCATCATCCTAATTTTTTCTCCATCATCGTCATCGCCATCATATAAAAATGACCTTGTCAAAGGTTTTCAAATCGCTCTCATTATCAAGGATTTCCAAGTCGCTCTTTCTTGATATGCACGTAACTCTCAGGAATTTAAAAATGACAAAAGTTATTATCTCATGTGTACGATGAATATCACCCCACAGGATGTCATTTGAAAAGCATATATAAACGACTTTTGAGAGTGGGAAGTCTTCATCTCAAACTGCATTCTTGTAAAGACCAAAAAATCATTAAGAGGAGACGAGATATGGAAAACAAAGTATAGTTGATGTATTTTATGATATTGTGTTATTTAAATTTACATATTTTTTATTATTTAAATTTGGTTTTATTTTTTTCCTAGTCTAGATATTTGATTTTTTGGATTTTCTACATGTAACGACCCGTGCTTTACATCTACATTTAGTGGTGTACAAAAGGTTAATATTTTATTTATTTATTGCATTAGGAAATTAGAATGTCACCACATAATGAACAACCACACCATTGACAAATCGTCCTCATTAAGAATGACACATAATCAACGCATCAACTTAATTAATAGTGACACATCATATATTAATCACTACATAAGAAAATTCATCAAATTCATTTGAAAGCAATATCATTATCAATAAATCAACATATATCATAAGGAAACTACCCTACCAAGTTAGTAATACAGTGAGTTACTATGGAACAATATCACCACATAGGGATATGCCACTAGAGTATTAAGGCTTGCAGTACATTGTGCAGCCAGTTGTTGGAAGCGCTCTGAGGAAGAAACTAACATCGATATATTTACTTAATCATTTCTTCTAGCACCTCATGGAGCACTACATTTCCAGTAAGGCCTACAATTAGATAGACGTCCTTAAGCTACCTCCAGAGTCACCTCACATATGTTTTCTCCATTTACATGTATTCAGTAATATAAAGTACAACAACCTGCAACAATTATTAATACTAAGATGTGAATCGAAGATGGAGATGTGGAAAAAAGAATGATTAAAAGAAAGCAACATAGATAATGAAAGAAAATAAGCACTGAATGGGCATGCAGAGAATATCAGTATATATCCAACTAGAGAACTGAAAACACAATTAGGCACTCAAGGGATAGACAATATTGGGAGAGTGGGTAGCACATCAATGTCATTATAATGGCTTTATAGAACACTCGACCCCAAAAATGTACTCTGACTTTTATCAATAGAAGGTAATACATGCTAGTGTACAAAAAAAATAAACTCAATAGACAATTCTTCGACTGACAATTCTCCCATCGTTACACATGATAATATTTATATCATAAGTGTTTCATCCTTCACTCCTTCCATTCATATATAAGGTTTTATAGTCATATCTTCTTTAAAATGCAAGATTTCAATACTTGTTTTACTAGTTCTACATGTTAAGGGTTTATAATTTCTAACCTTATGATTTTTTATATCAATATTCTCTCGCAAGTTAAATATCTCATGTATCAAATCTCATTTTTTTCCATAATTGATTCCTAATTGAAAATAACTCCTTTGCAATTTTTCCCTTTCACATTTTCTTCACTAATTAGGAAACCTATTTCTATACAATATTGCTTCTGAAACTTTGCAGTGAACCTTTGATCTATCCCCATCAAATATTTCTTGAAATTAATTATGTATAAATCTCACCCTTCGAAAGAAATCCATGTACATCCTATACTGACTATTTGTGTTATAATCTCATGCCAATAACTTTGCTTCTACATCTATTAAACCAACACAAATGATACATTTGACTGTTTCAAAAAGAGGGTAATTGGGACACTCTTGCATCAATTCTATTCTAGCCTTAGCAGAATGATTTCCTCCAATCACAAAATATTTATAGTTAAAACATTTTGATCAATAAATACAATGATACTAGGAACATTCATTAGGTTAACAATAACCAAGTAGTAAACCATTTGTGTATATATATTGCACCTCATCAATGTTTTAAGTTGTGAATATTCAAGTGTTCTAACTTTCTAATTTGGCATTTCACTTGCCTTATGTGGGTCCATAAAAAAATTTCTTATTCAACTAAGGCCATCGTCAACCAATTTTTTCCTCTCAATTGACCCTGAATGTGTTTTCTTTTGTTTTGATAAACCATCCTTTAAATCAATACCTATTGTTACTATTTCCCTACTACCTCTAAAACTTTCACTATCATATTTATAAATAACCATAACCATGGATTTTTCATCATAAACAACATTACTTTTCTTCCTTTATGATTTAAAGGAGTTTCATCTAAATCGACAATATCTTCATCATTGAATGGAATAGAATCATCCTTATGCATACTTCTTTAAAAAAAATAAAATGATAACCTAGGTCAGCATCATCTTCATTTGGAGTTTCTACATTTTAAAATGTAATGTTTCTAACCTTACAATACTATTTACTTTTATTTTTTATTGGTTGTTCAGGTGTTTCTAATCTTGTTATTTTACTCTATAGAATAAATCCTTACTAATAGAAAAATCATAAAAAAATAAAATATAAATTATTATGTTAAATCAATTTAAAAAATATTATGATACTTCTATTAATACATGATACATAAATATAAATAAGATTAAACAAGCCTACATTTATTCTCTCTACTTCTTCGAGAATAGATGCACGGAGTTTTGTAAAATATAATTTCATGACATAATTTTTCATTATTATTTTATAATAATAATGTTTAAAAATTGTCAACTTAAAAAGGTTTATTAAAACATAATTATGTTAAAAAAAATCTTTAAAATATTGAAATAAAAAAAAAAAAAACATTTTAATTAGTATTA
>JASDQU010102897.1:7115-23770 GCA_032191745.1 Picea mariana | reverse complement strand
TTTTTTTTTTTTTATAATTTTCATTTTTCCCATGTTTACAAAGATTTCTAATTAGAAAAAGCTAAAAAAATAGATTTCTAATTAGAAAAAGTTAAAAAAAATATTTCTCAATTAGAGAAAAAAGAAAAAAAATGCCTTCTAGTTAAAAAAAAAATTGAAAATTTATCTTCCAATTACATAAAAAGCATAAATATTATATGTTGTTTGTAGTTTTGAAAAGGATACATGAGATACATTTTTCTAGAGAATGATGTGGGGAATTATGGTTCTCTTTTGTTTTTATCTCTCATAAGTGCACATGCACTTTAGAATGCATGTGCATTATCACACACACACGTTTGAGAGCATGTGCTTTCTTTTAGCACAATAGGTCAAAAATTGTTGTGGTGCATACCTTTAATCAGGTTTTTAAGAAATTAGGGATAGATAAGGGGGATTATGTGTGGAGGGGATGGGAGGAAACTAGGGCATGGGAACCTAATATTGAAGGTGGTCCGAGGCATAGGGTAGTGAGTATGACACTATGATGAAGATGTAGGGGTTTTGGGGCCCCAAGGAAGAGTTATGGGCATAGGGAGCTTAGGGATTATATGTAAAAGGGGCTGGGTAAAGGTGGGGGCCTAGAGCCAAAGAGGAGTTAGGGTCATAGGCACAAAAGGAAATAACACTCAAGAAGAGGTAAAGAACAAAGGATAGATGGGGTTAGTTTGTGAGAAGAGGTGGGGACATAGGGGTATATGGGTATCAGGGTTGGATGCGATGTTTGGGAATAAGAGATGTGGTGGGGTGAGAGGGGAAAAGGGGGAGGATGAAAGAAGAGTTGAAGGGTGGATAGATATGGAATGTTGAGATGTGTGCATGAAGGAAAGGAGGGAGGATCCAAGGGGTAGGGTGAGGTATATGAGTGAGAGGAGGAGAGGTTGTGAGGGACAACCAAAGAAGATATGGAGATAGTTGAGACTGAGTGATGTAGGAATGAGGGGTTGGATGAAAGGGGAAAATGGGAGGAGGTAAGAAGAGGTGTAAGTTGAATGGTTTGCTGGGGGGGAGTGGTGGGAATAAAGGAAGTGGGGGAGGAGGAAAGGGGGAGCATGTGGAAGGAGGAGAGAACACAAGGGAAGTACATAGGGGAAGGGGGGGTATGGTGGGCTAGGTAGGTTCAAAGAGGCAAAGGGGAAGTTGTGGGAATGAAGGAAAGGAGGGGAAGTGCATCAGACTGTTGGGAGAAAAGGTGATAAGAGAGGGAAGGTGGAATAAGATATGGGGATAGGTGAGACCAGGAGAGGTCTGAATAGGAGGGTGGGGTGAGAAGGGTAAATTAGAAGGGAATATGAAGAGGTGAATGGTATATGGGTAGGGGAGGGGGAAGTGGTGAGAATGATGGATAGGAAGGAGAAGTCAAGGGGAGGGTGAGGAAAGAGGAATAGGAATGTGGATAGGAGGAGAGTATTTGACGGTGGTGGAATAATGAAATTAGGGATGTGGTGGGTGTTGGGAGGGTGGAGATGAGGGATAGAGGTAGTGGAGGGCCCAAAGGATTTGGGAGAGGAGGTGAGTGGAGATGGAAGGTGTATGGGTATGGGTGGTAAAGGGGGAGGGTTTACAAGAGGGGAAGATAGGTGAGATAGGGATACATGGGAATGAGAGGGTAGGGAAATAAAGGATAAGGGGGAGGAGGTAAGGAGAAAAAGGGTGGAAGGGTGGGGGAGGTTTGGTGGTGGTCATGAAGGAATGGAGAAAAATGACACCATATTGGTTAGGAGAGAAGGTGAATAAATTTGGAAGGTGTATGGGTATGCGAGAGAAACATGGAGGGGGAATATGGGGTGGGGTGATGGTTTCAAGATAGAGGATAAAAGGGTGAGGAGGTGAGAAGAGGTGAAGGGTGGATGGGTATGGGAGTGGGAGTGGTGGGCATGAAGGATAGGAGGGAGGATCTAATGCACCAGAAGAGGAGTAAAGGGAATAGAAAAAAAAAATATCATCATGCGTACCTTTAATCAAGGTATTTATACATTAGGGATAAAGAAGTTGGATTAGGCGTGGGGGAAAAATAGGTCATGAAGGACTAGAATTGAAAGTGTTTTGAGTTTTAGGGTAGTGACTAAGGAATTCTGATGAAGTTGTAGGTTTTTTTGGGCCTTGATGAAGAGGTATGTGAATAGGGAGATTAGGGCCCAGGTGTAGGGGGGTTAGTGTTCTTGTAGAGGTGGGAGACCAGGGGTGTATCACCCCAGGTTCTAAGTCGAGGTAGGGATCTAGTATTAGAGGAGGATAGAAATTGATAAAATCTAGGTGCCTAATGGTATATGGGTCTAGGATATGAGAAAAGGTGAGGATGAAGGGGTAGAAGGGGATAGGGGTTGGATGGAGAGAGGTCCTAAGTGGGGAATTTGGATAGGGGTATAGTTTTGGAGCCAGTGGTGGAATGGACTAATGGGAAGGGGGATACAGTGGATGGGGGTAGGGGAATAAGCTCCATCCCAATGGTTAAATGACATGAGGAGGTAGGGGAAATGTTTTCTAATGGTACAAGTGGGGGCCCATGTGTGAAGGAGCTTGAGGGTTTCATATGATTTTGGCATAGGGACAAAGTGTGAGTCATTTATTTCTATGAGTGTAAGGTCTATAGACCCATGTGTGTAGAGGCTAGGTGTCCTATGGGTCTAGGTGTCAGGTAGAGGTGGGGGTTGAGTGAAAATAGAGATAGGGTCCAAGATATGGGCACCAAGGGACTAGTGTTGGGGGACTAGTTGGGAGGTGAACATTGAAGGGAAGATATCCCTATAGTGAGAGTGGTGGAGACTACAAGGAAAAGGTAAATGGGATTTTGGATCCAATAGTGAAGGATATAAGGCTATATGGATAGCATTTTATGGCATTTGCGGCTAAGGGTTATCGATAGGGATAGGTTTATGAATGAGGGTTCAAGGGATAAGGTTATGTGGAAAAGGAATGTGGAGATTAGGGTTAAGGGGGGGCAATCATATGGGGTAGTGTGAATATTCCTACGGGCATGAATAGGTCCTTAAGGAAGAGGGGATAGTGAATAATTAGGTCCCTAGTGAATAGGGTCCAAGGGCATAGGTGATGAGGTCCTAAGGGGGGATATGGCCCTTTCATGAAGGTGATTAGAGTAGAGGAAAGGGCCCAATGAAAAATGGAATTGATAGCCTAAGGGAAGATGAGGATGTAGGTAGAGGTATGATCCAATGAGTGGATGGGGTTGGGGATAGAGGCTTACTTCAGTTAAGGCTTATGTTTCCTTACTTGACCATATCAAGGCCTTATGACCAATACATAATATTGAAAACATTATGAGGGAAATAACATCCTTCACATAGGCTAGGGATACCTTATAGACATAATACATGGTGCTTCAAATCATTTTTCATGGCTATGGATGCCTGAAATACTTATTTACGACTAAAGGCATGGCCTTCTTACCTACATCATATCCTGGACCTTTGGACACATGCATACTACTCAAAAGCACCTAATGGCATAGAAATACACAATAATAGGCCAATGATACCCTTAATAATCCATGTGTGGTTGTTTGAGCCATCCTTCATGACCCTAGATGGATAGATGATATTTTTAAGTAATAGCATTCATGAGTCTTGGGGTCCTTGACCATGTCTAGGACCCCAAGACTCATATCTAGTGCTAAAAAACGATAGTGGTACTTATATACCTAGTTAAAGGCGAGGAATATCCTCGATGGGTCATTTTTGTTTGTTCCAAGTGTGTTTCTTATCCCTAGAATCCTATAATATTCCTTGAAGGCCTAACTTTTGGGTTTGTTATTCTAACCATATCCAAGTTCCAGAGACTCATACTTAATGTTTGAAAACACGTAATATTGAGTATCCCTGTATGGATACCAAGGATATTGTTGAAAGTTATTTTATAGTGGGGTTACCATGTTGTTAATGGCCCCATATGTCTATAAGATTCATTTAACACATTTTTTTTATATCTACCTTGTGATTTTTTAGTCCAAAAAGTGTATGTGCATTCTAAGAATGCACAATTACTCTAGAAGGCACATGAACTCTAGAGGGCCTGCATTCTCTAGAACATGTGCATGATTTAGAATGTGTGCACATGATTTCCATTCATTTTTGAGGGGGAAGGAGTGAGAAATTTAACTTATGTGTTTGTAGATTATCCCCAGATGGGGTGTTTGACATGACACTAGGGATGTTCACGCATGGAACTTCCCTTCCAACATTAATCCCTAGCAAAGAGACCCAACACATCATTTTCCCATGTGTGATACATAGTTTTGGCAGTGAGCAAAGGTTTCAATGATGGTGCAGGTACAACAAAGGATTCAATTTCCATTTCTAATCATGAATTACCTATGAAAAATTATGATCTAGAGTATAAAAATGGATTATTTACTTGATTTCATGCTTGCATGGGCATGGATTATATGTTTCTATTCTCTGGAGAGTTTGGTTCTACTATTCCATCCTCGGACATTTGGTGATTACACTATTGGTTCTGAGCTATATTTATTCATGACTCCACAAAGAGTAAATAAAAAAAAGTCCCCCTCTCATTCAACTAAAGATTCCTTTGAAGAAGGGGTTGCAACATTTCCGAGGACACCGAGTTCTTTTTCATAGTTGAATTGTACTGGCCTACGAAGGTGATTTAACGCAATGCATTCTTTCCAAGGATCCTAAGCTTAGGAAATCTAGGTTACAAGTTGAGGCACTGAAGGAATAAGATAAATTGTTTCTCACTCCTTTTCCATGGATAGTGATGAAAGAGCATTGCTCCACCTCATCAAGCGCCAGCAAGCCAATGCATCAGTGCATTTGGGAGGAAAAAATTCCAAGGGAAGAGAGGCACCAACCCTCTCATTTTGAAATCAAATTAGAATTTTAAATGTAATTTAAAGAAATTAAATGTTTAATGGCTTAGGGAAAGCCGAGCCCATATGTATTGTACATGCTACATATAGAGTCGCCTTAAATGTCTCATAGTTGGGTAGACTTAGTTCTGATTTGGACTAGATGTTCATTGATTGTAATTGAATGCAATTCAATGTGAGTAGGTAGTTGGAGAGAAGGATAGAGGAGCCCCTCTTTTGTAAAAATATCATTGTGTAAAAATTCATTATTCAATTACAGGAGAGGAGAGGAGAAGTGTTCAAGACTATGTAGCAGTCTAGCCTTGTAAAATTTTGTACAGAAGAATTCAAAGATTAATACAAAGAGAATTTTTTCATGTTCATGAGGTTGTTATGTGTATTATTTGAATGAATGAATGAATGTTTACTTTTTGAATGTGTTTTTCTATGTATATGTGTGAATTTTGTTGGATGCTTGTTATATTCCCTTTGTGGGAATTTGAGATATTTATCTATCTCTGTAGTTTTTCTTAGTGTTCTGGTTTTATCAGAAAAATCTGTAAGTGGAGAAACAAACTAATCCCACTAACTTTAATAAGAAATTAGAACAAAACAAAGAATAATACAAGTTTCTCCTTAGATTTCATTGTAATGTAAACTAGTTCAAAGAGAGATAAATGACATACCATTTAAACGTCGTTTGATCCTTACTAGCATAGTCTGTGCTCGATCTATGGATTTTTGGGATATTGAACATGTTAATAAGAACAAACCAACAAAGAGAGAGAACAACGGTATCTATATATTACAATGAAACCTATGCATAATATCAAGGAGTTGTGCAATAAAAATGGAGACACTTTTAAAGGGAAGAAATGTATTACTGGATTATATTGAATGAAAGTGGAGAATACAACCCATGCCTTGATGTTTCAAGGTCCCTTCCAATGGCCCTTTTCTTCAACACACACACCTTTGATCCAATGATTTTGATGAAGAGTATTCACAACATGAGTTGGAAAGCTAAAACAAAGCTATCACAAGTACAATCTTTAGCARAATCCTTCATGCATAAGCAAGCCTAGCCTTTCCCATGAGATATGTCTCTTTATATAGGGTGAAAGAGGGATGGATGAGGAGATTAGAATGATCCCACTAAATCAGAGAAGCAAGTAAGATCCAAACTGATCAKATGCCACATCATCTTCTAAAAGATTCCCTTCTAGAAGTTTCGTGAATTTCACCTTTTTCTCTTGCTTGGGCATCATCGCACCCTATGCATAAGCATCYTGAAGCAACATCGCAGTCCATTTTGGTATAGCATGAGAGGATCAAGAATATTCACACCCCAAGTCTTTAGCAGGGTGCGATGATCTCCTTTGATATGGTTTTTAAGAAAAGAAAGATGATTCACTTTCTCATGGAGAAAGTCTCATTTAATAGCTTCAGGGAACAGAGAAGTGAGTTATACAGATATCATCGGTTGATCACAGGGGTGAAAAAATTAATGTGTAACATCTGGGCTCTTAGGCTTGTGCAAGGATTTCACACCAGAGTGGTTGAAAACTTTGTGAAGCCAATGCAAGGAGTGTGTTTTGAACTCTGTTTCGAGTTCAAGGAAGAGCATGCTAGGTGGGCACCCCAGAACAATTCGTAAATCTTGGGAGAAGTATTGTGAAAGGAGTGCACCTTAAGGTTGTTCAACACTCTAAGGAATATTTTTAAATAGAATACATATGAGAGTTATTGAATAATCTGAGGGCTCTATAAGGAGTGCATTGAGAAGACGCCAGGAGTACGTAGGGTTATTTTCGAAAAAACATTCTCTAAGTCTGAACTCGTTCATAGGTTCATAGAAAGCAAGGAGTGTGCCAGATATCAAGTGGTTTCAAGACCAAAAATATCAGGAGGATGAGCATGAGTGCCAAGAGGGCATAAGAAGTCACTTGAAGGAGAAAAGGGTTGAGTCCCTTAGAATTTTCAGTGAATTCAATCTTAGGAGAAATAGTGTCATTGTGCATAGAGTCTTGCAAGGAGTGCAAAGGATGAAATCAGTCTAAGTCCCAGACTATATAAGGAGTGAAAGGTGAGTGCAAAGTTGAACTTATATTCAATTCCCAAGAACATAGGAKTGGAATAGATCCCAGTCGTTGGATTTGAGCAAGTGGATTGACAGTCATCGAATTCAGTTAAGTCGCACATGTTTTAACCCTCAGTATCCTTCGGGCTTTACAAGTCTGACAATTTTATATATTTAGGCACAGAGGAKACAAGTCTCCCGAAGTCCTGAAGTCCGACGGTTTTATATATTTAGGCACAGAGGAGATGAGTCTCCCRAAGTCCTGAAGTCCGAAATCAATTGGGACTGTCCATCAAAAAGGACACATGTCCATGGATCAGGTGTATCTAGAAGATCGACAGTCCGAGAGAGCATAGGCACAGGAGTGTTCAAGACTATGGAAGCTCCGAAGAGTGGTGTACATTTGGGCCATTAGATCTAAGGGAAACATGGAATTAAGTCTCATCATTCGAGGACTTGGTACTCCATAGGGATGGAGGTGTAATTTTTTTGGAGTTGAAATCTATCACAACTCTGAAGGTCGGAGACCATCATGTCCATTGATTTCTAAGGAGTGGAGAGCCATATATATGAACTCTCCATCAATCATGACACACATTCATAGATCAAAGAAGGTCTAGATCCTCAGTGCTCCAGGAGAACAAGTACACAGGGAGCACATGGTTCGAAAGACCCAAAGCTCCAAAGCCCCAGAACTAGCCATTGAAGCAGGAGGACATGTGTCTCCAGATCCCAAAGTCTGGAAGGTCAACACTCTAGGTGGAAGGAAGTGTTTTGGCAGGAGTTCTCAAGGCTCTTGAAGCTCCGAACAACATATCTCATCTTCACCGTTGATCTCATTGGGAAGGTGTCATCGAATCCACCACTCTAGAAGAAAGTCAGGTAGAAGTTGTTGGGGTTGAGAACGCCCAGATACCGGAGTTCATCTAAGTCATCCATCATAGTGGAAACGTGGTTCCAGATCTAGAGATCCAAAGACTCGGTACTCCAATGTAAATAGGGTGTGGAAAGGTTATAAAACACCTAGAGGCCCAAAGGTCGAAGCTAATCTTAGTCGTTAAGTGACAAGGGACACATGGAGGTTGATTTTGTCACTCCATAGTTTCATGCTCCAGGGAATTGGTGTTTTTTTGGATCAAGGATTTCTGAAGTTTGAAGTCCAAAAGTAAGATCTCTATCGTTGGTTGCTAGAGAGAGGAAATCCCTCCAATCTAATTCAAAGTTCATCACTTTGCAAGTATAGAGTGTTAGAACGGGAATAACGGTCGAAGCCTGAACTCCCAAATTCATTGCGATTTGTAAATCGTGATGAAGTTTTGGGACCTTTGATCCCATAGGTTTTCGAATGTTTGTCAAATTCAGCATTCGCCGGTTTTGGAAGGTTGTTAACGCAGATCTCCTGGAGGTCGAAGTGCCTGGAGCCCCAAAGTAGCACGTTTTTGTTAGGCACTTAGTCACAACTCGTGCTCACATGTTGTTTATGCTGAAAGAAGGGGATAGAGACAGAATTTTTGTTTCTAAAGAAAAGGGGCTTTAAGGAAGATCCCACATGTTTATTATTGGACCTACATGTGGAAAGGAAAGAACGTGTTTTTTTTATTTTGGGGGCCTAGCAGGGGCCTGAAGAGCCAATTCGACTCCCGATTGTTAATGATCCTAGACTGGGAGGTCGCGCGGAACTGTGGGAGAGTATGGGGTGTGAATCAAGTGGTATCAAAGAAGATTTTTTTCTATAGACAGTAGGCAAAGAAGGATAAGACAAAGTATCGATTCTCTGTGAAGATTGTTTCCAAGTGTGCAGCAGTCAGTAGATAGTCAATAGAGCTGTAAGAGAAATCCAATGGTGCTCTCAGTTGTAGATAAAGTTAAGTAGAAATCCATGTGGGATGAGGGAAAATATCCAGTTGCATTCTTGGAGGAAGGAGGAGGAAAATGTCTACTGAAGGCGAGAAGTGTGATCGGTGAGAAGACTGCCAACAAGTGAGAAAAGAAGATCTGGACAAAGAGATTAAGGAGATCTGAGAGGATCTCGTCAGGCTGATATTGAAGATGCAACAAGCAACACAAGGGAGCTAGAGGTATGAATGGACCTTTAAGAAGAAATACAGGTGGCCTATCTAGCAGTTGGTCTCTAGGAGGCAATGACTGATGTTGAGAAGGTGGTTGAGGCATGTTGAAAACCTCAGTGCCACAGAGGAAATTGTTTTCATATGTGAACCGGAGATTGGAAGGAAACTTAGTGATGAGGAAGAGAGATCGGTTGAAGATCTCGTAGACTTCCAGGTAAAATTTTGAATTTCAAGGAGGGAAATGAGAAGAGATCATTTGAGGATCTCGTAGACTATTAAGATGGTAGAGAAGAAAATGTAGATTTCCATGGGGGAAATGAGGAGAGATCAGCTGAAGATCTCGGAAACTGCCTAGAGGGAAAAACATAAATTTCATCTTGCCAGGTAGGAAAGGGAGAGGAGAAGCGACTATCTAAAAGTCTCATGAACTCGGAGAGGAGTTCAAATCAGCAAGGAGTGATGAAAAAGGAAGATCAAATATGCATTCTGATCATTGGAGGAATCAATATATTCCTTCCAAGTAGCCCAATCGAGGCCAGTTCACATGTTGAAGGTGTAGCAAAAGGACGACAACCAGTAGAGAATGTCATGGAAGAGGATATTGAGAAGACATTGACATCTTCCCAAGTGATGAGAGAAGAAGACGAGAATCATTTAGATAAGATGCTCACTCCATGGGACATAAAGTTAAGTTTGTTGGATGATTGGTTATCCAATCCAGCAACATAAGAAGACTGCCTGAGGGATCCAGTCATGCAAAGTGGAGAAGAATTCCATCTTGAGGAGAAGTTGGATGAAGCTGAATTCATACCAGCATAAGGAGATATGAAGGAACAGGAAGAAGGAGAACTGTCAGAGGAGATCACTGAGCAGCAACTCAGTGGAACTACTATAGAAATGGAATCTATAGTGGAGTGGTAAGTTAATGCCACAGAAGATGAAAACAACATGGGAGATGAGATTGATTTTCCCTTTGATTTTTGTGAAGGAGTGGAATCCCTGGGAGAAAGGGTAATGGAGCAAAGCCAGCGCATCCAACAAGTCAAGTTGGAAACTAATGAAGAGGAGTTGCAGCTGAAAAGACTACAAAGGAGGATCTAACCCGTAGACCAGTTGGACGAGGAGATTAAAGAGATCAGATGGTTGATGGTGGAATCAGTGCAAGAGATATCCAACAATAGAGGGAAGATGACTAGAGGAGAGCCTACAACGACAACAGGGTAGAAGAAATAACAACAAAAAGGAAGAGGAGCAGATGGACAGCTCCAAAGTTAAGTATGGGATCCTAGACAATCTCAATAAAAGTAGTTGGGGATCCATGAGCAGGAGTTCATGATTTTTTCAGCGTAGAAGTATGATGTAGGAGCATCGCTCCACCTCATCAAGTGCCAACAGGTCAGCGCATCAAAACATTTGAGAGGAACAAATTCCAAGGGAAGAGAGGCTCAAGCCCTCTCATTTTGGACCCAAATTAGAATTTTAAATGTAATTTAATGAAAATAATTTTTTGATGGATCAGGAAAAACCGAGCCCATATGTATTGTATTGGCTACATGTGGAGTCTCCTTAAATGGATGGAAGTTGGGTACATTTAGTTCTGATTCAGACTAGATGTCCATTGATTGTAATTGAATGCAATTCAATGTGAGTAGGTAGTTGGAGGGAAGGCTCAAGGATACCCTCCTTTGTAAAAATATCATTGTGTAAAAATTCATTAGTCAATTAAAGGAGAGGAGAGGAGAAGTGTTGAAGACTCCGTAGTAGTCCAACCTTATAAACTTTTGTACAGAAGCATTCAGATATTAATACAAAGAGAATTTTTTCCTACTCATGAGGTTGTTATGTGTATTATGTGAATGATTGAATGTTTACTTTTTGAATGTATTTTTCTATGAATATGTGTGAATGTTGTTAGATGCATGTTATATTACCTTTGTAGAAATTGGAGAGATTTCTCTATCTCTGTAATTTTTCTAAGTGTTCTAGGATCTTAAGCTTCTGAAAGGAGTGCACACTAGAGTGGTTGAAAAATATGTGAAACAAATGCAAGGAGTGCATTTTGAAAACTGTTTCAAGTTCAAGGAAGAGCGTGGTAAGTGAGAACACCAGAAAAATTCATAAATCTCAGAAGAAGTATTCTACAAGGAGTGCACCTTCGGGTTTTTGAACACTCTGAGGAATATTGTGCAACAGAAGACATACCATAGTTACTGAATACTTTGACGGATATTCAACGAGTGCATTGAGTAGACGAAAGGAGTGCGTAGGGATATTTTCAATTTTTTTTTATCTAAGTTTGAAATTGTTCAGAGCTTCAGAGGATGCAAGGAGTGCGCCAGAGATAAAGTGGTTTCAAGTCCAAAAATATCAAGAGGATGAGCCTGAGTGCCAAGAGGGCACAAGAATTCATTTGAAGGAGAAAAGGGCTGAGTCCCTTAGAATTTTGAGTGAATTCAACTTTAGGATAAATAATGTCATTGTGCACAGAGTCCTCCAAGAAGTGCAGAGGACGAAAGAAATATAAGTCCTAGACTATAGAAGGAGTGCAAGGTGAGCGTAAAGGTTAACTTATCTTCAAGTCCCAAGTGTAGAGGAGTGGAACAGACCCCATCCATTGGATCTGAGTGAGTGGATCGACAACCATTTAATTCGGGTAAGTCACATGGGTTTTAACCTTTGGTATCCTCTAGACTTCGCAATTTCAGGGGTTTTCTATATTTAGGCACAGAGGATACGAGTCTCTCGAAATCTCGAAGCCCGAAATCAATCAGAACCATCCATCATCAAGGACATGTTTCCACGAATTGGGCATATTTGGAAGATCAACAGTTTGGGAGAGCATAGGTGCATGAGTGTTGAAGAATCCCAAAGCTCCGAAGAGAGGAGTACATCTGGTCCGTTTGATGTAGAGGACATATGGTGTTAAATCCTGTAGTCCGAAGACTTGGCACTCCAAAGGGATGGAGATATAATTTTTTTGGAGTCGAAATCTCCCAGAGCTCCAAAGGCCAGAGCACATCGTGGTCGGTCATTGCTAAGGAGTGGAGAGTCATACATCTGAACCATCCATCAATCAGGACATGCATCCACAAATTAGAAAAGGTTTGGAGCCTTAGTGCTCTGGGATAAAAAGTACATAGGGTGCACGTAGTCCGGAAGATCCGAATCTCTGAAGTCTCGGAGTGCATCCCAGTCATTGAAGCAGAAGGAAAAGTGTTAGCATATCATGGAGTCCAAAAGGTCGACACTCCGAGAGGAAGGAAGTGTTGTGGCAGGAATTCTCAAGGCTCCTGAAGCTTCGAACAACGAAACTCATATCCATCATTGATCTCGGTGGACAGATGTCACTGGATCCAACACTCTGGAGGAAAGTCAGGCAGAAGCAGTTGGGGTCGAGAACGCCCGGGGGCCCGGAGATCAGACTTCATCGACGCCATCCATCACAGTGGAAACGTGGTGCCAAATCTAGAGATTCGGAGACTCGGTACTCTGGAAAAAATAGGGTGCAGAAAGGTCATAGAACACCCAGAGGCCCTAAGGTCAAAGCTAATCTTGGTATTTGAGTGACAAGGGACACGTGGAGGTTGATCACGTCACTTTGTAGTTCAACGCTACGGGGAATTGGTGTTGTTTTGTATCAAGGATTCTCGAAGGTCAGATTCTCGAAGTAAGATCTTCGTTATTGGTTGCTAGATAGAGGATAGTTGTCCGATCTGATTCAGAGTTTGACACTTCACGAGAATAGATTTTTGGAGCATGTAGAATGACCGAAGCCTGAACTCTCGAAGTCACTGTGAGCCGTAGATCTTGTCGGAGTTTGGGGACCGTTGATCCCATATGTATTTGGAGGTTTGTCGAATTCGTCGTTCGACGGTTTTGGAAGGTTGTGAAGGCAGATCTCTTGTCTCTCGAAGTGATCAGATCCCCGAATAAGCACGTGTTCGTTAGGCGCTCATTCATAACCCATGATCAAATGTTGTTTCCTCTGGAACAAAGGGGCTAGAGCCTGAATTTTAGTTTTTAAAGAAAAGGGGATTTAGGGAAGAGCCCTCATGTTTATTATTTTATTTTGGGGTTCTAATAGGGGCCTGAAGAGCCAATTCGAATCCCCATTGTAAATGATCCTAGACCGAGAGGTCACACGGACCCCTGAGAGAGGGTGGGGTCTGCATTAGATAGTCAAAAAGTGGGGTGGGGGGAATTTATCTACTACATAATGGAAAATAAATTTTCTTTAAAGCACACCTCCTAAGGATAATTGGAGAAGGGACTTTGAAGACTCATACTCTGCCTCTTCTCGAATGATCATTATGATTGGTTTTCTCCCTCTTTTATCCTCTACTTTCTAGTTTATCATAGATTTTATTTTTTATCTGATAGAAGTTCAAGACTCAGAAAAAAATTGAACACATTTTATTTTGTAGGTTACTATTTTATTTTATAGGTTACTAGAATATTGGTTTGTCCTAGTTTCCCTTTGGGAAAGTCGATAGAATCCCTAGCTAGATGATTTTTTTTTGATTAATTTTGGTCATTCCCTCATGCCAATGAATTTTTGTACAGGTTGTTTATAATATAATATAAAATCTTACTTACAAAAAAAATGTGTGTGTTTTTTGATTTGGTCACCTCAAATTTAGGTTTGAAATGACAAACCTACTGGTTTCGGCTACAAATACATCAAAACCTCCACTTCTATGAATGCATCTCAATATCTTTATTTTTCATGTTTTTTTGTATAAGGTACACAAATCCATCATGGATGAAACTACACACACATATAAATAATATTTACATAATTACATTAAAACCTGCATACCACATGAACACAAATCCAACCTTGTAATTTAAAGGATATAATGACTTTCATAATTAAAAAAATATATTAAATTAACATTATAATTTTTGAAAAATTAGCCCTCAACAAATCTACAAAACTATTAAATAAAATTTCATCAGTTAGTTACTGAACACCTACAGTAATAGAAACATATGCATTATATTTTGCATGAAAAATATCATGCTACTAAAAATCAAATTTCACATAGTAGTACACAAATTCTATAAATAAAAATTACAGATTTGGAAAGCTAATACAATTTCCTACATTTGCACCATATTCAAAGTCATTATGGGAGTACCTCAAATCATCCCTTCAAGTTATGAGATTTTTCTTTTTCCATGTTTTAATTGCTACTAATTCATCATGAGAGACCAACATTATCTTGCACCCAACCATAAAGATTTTTTTCTTATTCTCAATCTTGTTGTACGGCAATAGTCCACCATCTTTAGCCTCTATTGACTATTGAATTATATTGATGTTAGATGCTACTATAAGAAGTCTATATTTATTTATTTTATGTTAACAACCTGAATAGATCTACCAATATAATCACCACAAATACTGAATACTCAATAGATCTACAAAGCAAGATAGAAGAAACCACACTTTATTATTACCAAACCCTTGAGGTAGGGCAACACCATACAATGGATCCTATTATGGAATGGATCCTCTCCTGTTCACTTGTCTCTTCGAGGGGGCATCCTCCTATTGAGCTACCGCTCCAAATACAATACTTCTCTTTATGTCTCATTACATTGCTTGAACCCCTTTATATAGTGCTACCATCACCTAAGAACATTCTAGAGGAGGAATCTTCTAGAATTAGAACCTTCTAAGAAGTTCTCTTACATTTATTATATCTAACTACCCATTTATTATATCTAACTACCATAGTGGTCCTTATTTAATAATATAGTGGAACTAGTCCACCTTACATTGAATGACCTCCACTATTATCATTATGGACCTTTTACCCCCCTCCCTCCCCCTCCCCCCCACTACCTCTCTAGATACCTTACATTCCATCCCCCTTATGAAAGCGTTGTCCTCAACTCTTGACGTAGAACCATATACCAGGGTCCCATGGATAATTGTGGACCATAATGCTGAAGAAGACTGGAGAACCAAGGTCCCATTTAGAAAGGAAAGCCACTATGCTGATCTAGTCCGACCACCATTGTAAGCCAGGGTCCCATGTCCAAGTGCTCATGTGAACTCTCTGTGGAAGATTTTGGAACCCAATAACCAACTCAAAATGATGCTCCAAATACTGACACTTGTCATGTGGATCCAAATAAGAATATCCATCCACATAGTGGAAAAGGGTCGTAGCAGAATCTGGAAGGAATAATACCATTGTAGAATATGTAGGATCGACACTGGTAATAATAATTGGCTCTCGATTTGTCACATTGATGCTCTCTACAGAAGGTGGATTAGAGTCATCAAATAAAATATGAAAGTGGTTGTCATTGCAGAAATGACAACTATCCATATACCAATCATCACAATCTACCTCAAAATCATACCAAGCATATATTTCTTGATTATATTCATCCCCGAGGCCCTCCATAAGAAATCTCTCCTACATGTTATTCAATGAATCTTGAATACTACAAAAACTATCAACACTGGTAATAATCATTGGCTCTCGATTTGTCACATTGATGCTCTCTACAGAAGGTGGATTAGAGTCATCAAATAAAATATGAAAGTGGTTGTCATCTCAGAAATGACAACTATCCATATACCAATCATCACAATCGGCCTCAAAATCATACCAAACATATATTTCTTGATTATATTCATCCCTGAGGTCCTCCATAAAAAATCTCTCCTACATGTTATTCAATGAATCTTGAATACTATGAAAACTATCATTGAGGCCATCTATGAGGCCATCTACAAATGCATCCAATCTGTCATCCAATGTGTGAAACAATTGGGCTTTGAATGATTCAATAATTTCTTTCAGGGTTTGAGAGGAAATAGCCATCTGAGCAACCTATGAACTCTTCGGTCCTACAGATATCACAAAAAAACCCAAAAAATAGACCGAATAAGTTTCGACAGAAAATCACGGCTTTTTCTAGAAAAACCCTAAAAAACTGTTGAAGTTAAAATACTCATAACTTCACTTTCCGGACTCCGTTTTGGCTGATTTTTTTTTGAAATTGGGTGAAATTGTGAGAAGAAATCAGATCTATAATTTATTTGGGAAAATTAGGCCTCCAGATGCTACAAAAATAAAAAAATTCTCACCTTCGTCTGCAGAAAAAATATTGAAAATTTGCAGATTTTAAAACTTCAATATATTGACTTCCCAGACTCCGTTTCGGACGATTTTTTTTTCAAATTTGGTGTTTTTCTGAGAGGAACTCAGATCTACAAACCTTTTCTGCAAATTTTTGCACAGAAATATACCGAAAACTTCGAGAATGTCGTGGCCCTCTTTTTTCTGCTTCGAAAAAAAATCTGCAAAAATAAAAATATTTGCCCACAATGTCTTCCCAAGGAAAGTGCTCTAATACCACTTGTTAATAACTAAAGACTTAATACAAAAGCGCCACAACATATATACAAGAACAATATTAAAAATCTCCTTTATTACTATCAAACCCTTGAGGTAGGGCAACACCGTACAATAGTTCATATTATGGAAGGGATCATCTCCTGTTCACTTGCCTCTTCGAGGGGGCATCCTCCTATTGAGCTATCACTCCAAATACAATATTTCTCTTCATGTCTCATTACATTTCTTGAACCCCTTTATATAGTGCTACCATCACC
>JASDQU010102896.1:182431-193384 GCA_032191745.1 Picea mariana | reverse complement strand
GAGATGATGCTAGTATGCTCCAAGAAGGAAAGAGGTTCCTTGTAGGAGAATAGAGGTAGCATAAAAATACAATGATATTCTTGAATTCATAGTGCACCCATGGCCTCTTTTTATAGCAAATATTTGAGGCATTATCCAACCAGTCTTGAGTGTGAACAAGGGGCCCTTTAGGGCATGCTTAGGTATTTGACTAGCCCCCCACTCGGATTCAGCTCGAATTTGAGGGTCAAATCGACTTGGGAGATGAACCATAAGTTGGTGAGGGGCCAACAAGAACCATATATGCGATGTTCTCAGGTGTGCACATATTTTTGCGTACACAGTTGCGCATCGGTTGCATGTGCGCCTTTTTTATTTTTCTAACCTGCGCATGTGCATGCACTTCCTGTAGTTCTTCTGCGCATGTTAATTTTTTAACCAGTTGTATAGTTTGTGGCTTTTTTAAATGAATTTTTGAAGATGTGGGTGAACTAATAGGTGTTTGGAGATGTTTTATTCCTATAACCATTTTCAGGAATTTTTTTAGTGATAACAGATGCCCCCTGATGTATGAGGTTAGGAGCATACATATATCTGAAATACATCAATGTATCTTCTACTGAGAGTACCATTGTAAGAAAGAGTGTTGATAGGAACTGCAAGAGAAATCTGTTGGAAGGAGAGGGGAAACTGTGGGAACCAAACCTATTGCTAGGTGTGGAAAAATAAAATATGTGTACAAACGAGGTGGGCATGCCCCATGCTCGTATCATGTAACTCAAAAAATGTAAGACAATAATGAAAGTTGTATGCTAATGTAGATAACTGCAGCACCCTTCAGAGTGGTTTGATAATGGCATATGATAATTTTGATGGTGAACATACTCTGAAAAGAGGTGATGACACCTGTAAGAAGTGTCGGTGGCTCATAGGCATTGATTGCAGAGCAAATTTAGAGGTCTTAGGCTAGTATAAAACAACTGCAATAGTCGCATAGTAAGACCCTCCGTAACAAGATTGTGTTGAAGTCAAATGTTAAGGGGGCCAACGACAATAGGGAGAAATGATGGTTCACCCTATGCCATCTGATACTCCTCATTGTAAAGGTAATGAGAGTCATGATATTGCCACCCTTCTGTAAACTGTGCTGATGTCGACAAAAAGGGAGACGCAACTCCAAGAAGCAAAGGGCTTCATCAAATCCACTGGATGAGATCAGGAACTGATGAGGAACATGGACGAAGTCAATATGTGGTAAGACCTAAGACTGCCCTTGGTTGGGGATATATGTGAAGTATGAGTGGAAACAACCGTGAAACTGTATCTAGCGCTAGGGGGACGACTAGACGTGGGTTCAAATTAGGCCAGAGGAGTGACAAAGTGGACAAACTTAGAGGTCGAGAGTACATGGACTGTGGGATACTCGGGGTTTATGGACGATTTCAAAAAGTGTAGAATGTAAATGGATGCCCCAACCAAGGGCGACATGGGTTGCTTTACCGAAAAAGGAAGGTCTCTAAAGGAGACAACAAAAAGCTATGTAAATGATGGAAACAAAGGATTTCTACAATTACCAAATGAATAAAGAATAATTTGGGTTAAGTGAGCAGATATAGAAATGGGTGCTCCAATGCAAGATGGCTTTGCCGGTGAGGGCACAAGTTGTGTGGCGAACTAGTGGAGGGTGGGAGCCCCATGGGTGGGTTTCTGTATCTGGTAAATGAATGGAGGGAAATCTGCAGATGGGAAAACTGATTGTGGATGAAATGGAAGGTTAATGATACCGTGGAGGTGCAGTCAAGCTAGATCCATGATGACATAACCTAGGAGTCCATTGGGAAAGATAGCAAAATGAGGAGAAAGAGTACGTGGTTGATTCTCAAAAATGCGTAAAACTATCAAGACTCCCATCCCTAGGGGTGAAAACAACATGAGTGTCAAAGTGCCAAGGGGGACTATGAATGGGACAACTCATGTGGGGAAGAGTGCTATCGGGTGACAATACTTGAAATGTAGCGGAGGTGATAGTACTACAGAGACATATGTGAGGATCCTATAGGAAAATGTCGAAGGGTGTAATTGGGAGATGCAATTGGTATTCAGAGGGAATGACTACATGCTAGTGTCGAACATTTACCTGAAGGGGCCGCGCTGATGCGTGATGACCAAGTACCTACACACATGAAAACTTAATACCCGAGGTGAACAATATCTAAATATAAAGAACATATAATAGTTATTCGATAATTTTGAACATGAGCATGCATACCTAGGCGTGATGTGATAAAAATGTTCCCCCAGGGCCGAGAATGGCTGGTGAACCAGGGAATGTGACTGTGTAGGTGGCTAGATCTCGATCCATGGCTGAAGACGGAATGGAAAATGGATGCTCTGAGCTCCTGTAATTGAGCATGCAAGTTTGGAAAAAGGGACTATATATAGCTGTAGGGCCCACATTGCCAGCTCAATTGTACCTACTTCCATAGTGAGTTGACGAAAGATTCTTAGAGGATATTTGGAGATTCTGGGAGTTCAAACTAGCCGATCCAAGATTCGCGAGAGCTAGGTTAGTGGTCTCATCCTATTGCATATTAGTTAGGGTTTATTTTCTGGGTAGGGTCATACAGATGGCTGTACAGGGGGATTTTGTGAGGGTGATCCCCCCTAGTGCGTAGGCGATAAAAGGATACCTACACTAGAGTGCATGACTGTAAAGAGGATAGTCATGCATTGGAGAGAATGAGTGAGTAAAACAAGTGTGCATTGGATGCATGCCTATTTGAAGTACAGTTGTGCACTGTGCACATCTGTTTCTTTGACAGTTGTGCACTAGTGCGCAGTTGTGTAACGAATAGGTGCGCATGAACTCATACCTATGGGTGTGATAGAGGCGCATTGATGCACCTCTATTTCTTTGACAGATGCGCACTGATGCACAACTATGCAAAGAAAAAGTGTGCATATGTGCACGCCTGTGGGGGTTACAACCGCGCACATCAGGCAAAGCTAGCGGGTAGGAAAAAACTTGTCTTTTTTTAAGTTTTTCATTTTATGAATTGTGATGGCTGATCAAGTGTTGTTTATGTGAATGTAGGTGATCCATTCAGGATGCAAGTCCACTAGAGGGAGAGGGAATGGGCACGCCTCAGGGAGGCGGTGAGAGATGATGAGTCGATCATTCAGGGACCTTTGGCAGCCTGTGGGTTGCTAAAGTTCTTCGACTGCCCACTGTTGCGGGCACAGGAGTACCTGCTACAATTTATGATTTCTATGTGGAGCACTAAGCTGCAGTGCTTCATTGTGCAGGGGGAGCAACTAAGATTCTCTACGATGGAGGATGTGTATTTCTTGACTAGGCTCCCTTTTCGGGGGAGGGCCTTACCTGTTGATCCCCAGTTGCCAAGGGATGCACACTTGGAAAACTTGTCACAAATGTACTGTTTGGGGAGGAATTTATGTCAATCTTGGTTGTGCGGATTGGGGTGATGGATGCACTCATTCATTGTTGCATCGTTGTGATGATCGTGAGGATCTACGGATCCTTAGCTACTTAGTGGATTAGTGGTGGTCGGCTGAGGATAATGCAACAAGATTGGGTGGAGATAATTTTGCCTGGGGCTTGATGTTGCACACCAATATGATGGGGCAGCTTAACCAGTATCAGACTGCCCAATCAAGGGATTTTTCCTTTGCGTTGATCTTGGTGGTGTGGTTCTTGGAGAGGGTGCCCATATTGCACCCTAGAGTTTTGTTGCCGGTGGTAGATGTACGGGAGCCACGAATGATGCGGTGGACATCGGTTTTGGTACAGCATGGAGGTGGTGAGGGTGGCCATTATTTCATGGCCATTATGTCATGTGTGTGGTGTCATATGCCACATATTATACTACGGTACCTGTATGGAGGGATGGACTACTACCAGGACCCATATATTGTTTTACCTCCTGGAGAGGTTTGGGACCATAAAGGTATGTTGATGTATTTTATATTTTGTGATTTTAATAATATAGAATATTTTTTATGTATGTATGGATGTTGATGCTATATTTTGTTTGTTGTCTATGCAGATGTGGGGCCGCGAGGGAGAGAGGTGGATTTGGTCAAAACATCGGCTTGTCAGGGACCTGTGAGACTGTCATGGGTGGGAGAGAGATGTTAGAGGGATGAGGCTGGTGCGAGACCAACCAATTATGTGAGAGCTTGTGGGAGATGTAAATTTGACGACCTCAGTGCAGGGCCATCAAATGCAGCTCAGGGAGAGGCCGACAGTGTGCTTGAGGATTTTCGCCACCAGTTGGAGGTGGCGCTATAGGGAGTGCCTAAGGGAATGTGGACTCAGGTCCAGGATGAGGGAGTCTTGAAGCAGTGCATGGTATTTCTGACAGAGTTGCGAACCTTGATCTACAGAGAAATTGTAGTGGGGGAAACTATGAGTAGGAAACTACCCCCAGGACCTGGAGGAACCCTAGCTGGTGGGGAACCTCCTCAAGATAGAGGAATTGGTGGTGGTGATCTAGAGGCACCATGAGTGGTTCATGTACATTTTTTGTATTTAGAGAGGTATGCGAGGCCATTTTGTATAGGGTAGTGTGACACCTATTTTGTACCTATAGGGATGAGGGGGCTCACCTGCCTATGGGTGATGTACATTTTGTACCATTTTGGTAAGCATTTGATGATACATTGATCATTATATATATATATATATATATATATATACATGTTTATGATCTCTGTGATGTTCACATGTGATGATGTTTTGTGATGCTTTTTATGATGTCTAATCTATATGTTGTGACAGACTTTTGATGAATTATGTATGTGTAATGGTGTCTTGATGTGATAAATGCCAATCTAACACTATATTATCCATATTATCTACTATTTGATTGAATTGTTGTAGAATATGTGTAAATGTTATTGAATCAAAATGTCGATATAAGAGTCTAACTTGGAAGTATTTGCAAAAGAGGCAAGGATCACAGATGCGGTACACATTGTTGAGTTGCAAGACAAAAAACCAGGAATCTAATAAGATGTTAAGGTGGAGAATATGGTGGTGGCTGGCCTCAGCAAGGAGGCCAATAACGACTATGTATTCTGCTTGGTTGTTGGTTGTTGAGCCCAAACATATGTCATTGGAGTGGAGCAGTTCATGTGAGGGGGTATAGAGGGCCCAAGCGACTGAAGTGAGATTTTGTGTCCATTGGCTAGCTCCGTCAGTGTAACCGATGTGGTAAGATGATGGAGGAGACATCTGTTAACAACACAAATGATAGATCAGACATAAGGCGTGGAGGAAAAAAAAAGACAAAAAAATCTACAAATGTGTACAAAAAAAGAAAAAGCCTAGTGTAGAATGACTACGCTTAGGTGTAAAATTTCTTTAAGTACAACCCATTGATAGGTTCTTTGAGAGGATGGCCTTCTAGAGAGGCTAGGATGTATGTGCCTTTAGTGAGGCATTTTTGGATGATGTAGGGTCCATGCCATAATGACTTGAATTTTCCATGGCCGAGGGTATCATGAGCGATATCGTAGGTAAGGATGAGGTCTCCTTCGTTAAATGAGCGAAGGTTGACATGGTGGTCAAAGGTGGCCTTTGACCATTTTCTAGCTGCTTGATTGTTCTATAATGAAGATCGACAGTCTTCATCCAATGACTCTAAGTTCAAAAAACACTTATCCACTGGAGCAATGTTGGGTAATAGCTCAATAGCGGTGCGTAACGTGGGAATTTCACACTCTATGGGGAGGGTGGCTTCGACCCCATGAAAAATATGAAATGGTGTAAAACCAGTGGCAATTTTAACTGCCATGCAATAAGCCCATATTGCTGAAAACAACATATGATGCCAATTGGTCTTATGTTTGTTAACAAAACGTTGCAACATGGTTTTGAGGACCTTGTTAATAGCCTCTACTTGTCTGTTGGACTAGGGGTAGTATGGGGAGGTGAACTCATGGGAGAATCCTAGCTTTGAGGAAATGTCAATGAACATCTCATTCTCAAAGTGTTTTCCATGATTGGAGACTAGCTGTAGTGGGACTCTAAAGTGGGAAATGACGTGATTAAATAAAAAACGCACTGTAGTGTCAGCGGTGTTGTTGAAGGTAGGAATGGCTTCGACCCACTTGGTAAAGTAATCGAATGCCATGATGATGTACTTGTGTCCATTTCTATATGGATGATTTCAAGTCATGAATTTTATGCCCTATTTGCAGAAGGGGCTGACAATGATGAATGGATGTAGAAGAGCGGGTGGCGCTCGTTCTTTTTTTGCATACAACTAGCATTTGTCACATAGCTTCATGGTGTCGATGCAGTCGTGAAACAATGTGGGCAAGAAGTATGCTGATCGAATGATTTTATGGGCAGTGGAAATCCCAGAGAGGTGGCCACCATAGGCATTGCTATGGCAATCATTCAAGACTCTATCGGATTTGTCAATGGTCAAACATTGAAGGAGTATGGTGTTGACCCCACATTGATATAGGATATCACCGATGAGGATATATCGAGGGGCCTAATGGCGAATGCGCTTACGATTGTCTCTAGAGAGGTGAGACCAAAACTTCTATGTCTGAAGGTAGACAAGAAGGTTGCCATACCAGGGGCCATTCAAGGGGATGTATAAGAGGTGTTCATCGAGAAAGTCGCTATTGACGAGCGAACTAGCAGTGTCTGAGGGAAACGTCATGATGAGTTCCACGAGGATGAGCACTTTCTTTCTTTTGGGAGTGGAAAAATCTAGGTCATATTCTTGAAGGATGACGATCCATACAGAAACTTTTCCATTAATTTTCCATCGACTAAGCAAGTAATGCATGGGGTTGGAATAATCAATGAATTTGGTAGTGTGAAGCAAGATATAATGACACAATTTTTGGACTACAAGGACAACTGCAAGGGTGAGTTTCTCTTCATGATTGTATTTCAGGGGGGGTCCTGAAAAGTTTTTACTAATGTAGTAAAAAGAATTCTCATGACCATCATCCCCTAGTTGGACGAGAACTCTTGCTACTAATATGGCTGAGGCTGACAAGTAGAGGATGTAGTCACGATCATAGTCGGGTGGAGTAATCAAAGGGGCATTGGAGAGCACTTCTTTTAAATCATGAAAATTGGTTTGGGCATGTTCATCCCATAGAAATGGGATATCATGATGCAATAAATGAAGGAAATCATGCACGTTGGTGGAATTTCTATAATTGCTTGGATCTTGAGGGGGTCCACTATGATGCCATGTTGGGAAACAATGAACCTAAGGATGTGGCTAGTGGTGAATAAAAAAACACACTTGAGGGGATTCAAGTGGATATTGTACTGTTGACATCGTTGAAAGATGACCCATAAGTCATCTAGATGTTGAGTGCATTTCTTGGATCGAATAGTGAGGTCATCCAATTGAGACAGGATGATGCGAGTGGGATCATGGAAATCATAATTCATGGCCTGTTGGAATGTCACATCGACATTCTTGAGTCCAAAAGGCATGAAACGATATGAAAAAGTACCCCATGGGGTGGTAAATGCGGTTTTATACTGACCGACTGGGTGGATCTGTATTTGATTGTAGCCAGAGAACCTATCCATGAAGGATAAGGCCTCATGACCGGCACAATCCTCGATAATTTGTTCGATGAAAGGTGTAGGAAAGTTGTATTTAGGACAAGCGTGATTGAGATCGTGAAAGTTGGTGCAGACGTGAATGGTGCCCTATTTTTTGTTAACGGGGATGGGGTTGGAGACCCAAGACGTGTATGCGATGGGGTATATGAACCCAATAGTGTGTAGTTTGTCAATTACGTATTTGATAGTCACTTCTTTGGATGGGTGCAGTGGGTGTTGATTTTGTCATATGGGGGTGATATCAGGCCATGTGTCAATATAATGTTAGGCAATAGAAGGATCAAGGTTGGGCATCTCTATGTATGACTAGGAAAAAATGTCTTGGTATTCTTGAAAGAGAGCTTTGTAAGCTGTGAGTTCTTTAGGGGAGCATGTGGCACCAATTGTGATTTCTTCTATGATTCTGGGTTTTATGGAAATATCAATTTTGACAGTGGGGGAAATGTTGGCCACGTTGCCTTCTTCAAAAGCATTGGGGGCTATGATAGGGTTATTGAACCAGTATATATGCCCAGATGGAATCAAATCCTTTGTTTCGATTGTGCATATGGAGGCTTGAATAGGAGGGTCAAAGGCTTCCTGTGAGAGAAAGAGCACTCTATGATGGAGTGAATTCCATGGGCAATTGGGTGTATTTAGTTCCTCTAGGATATCTTCGTCAGAGTGAAAAGTGCGAGAATATAGGGGATCCAGGGAAGTAACATTGGTGATTGTCACCGTGCGTTTGTCTTCAGGTGGTGAAGACGTATAGGGGGTATCACAATGATGGTGTGATTGTGTGCTTGAAATAAACCAGATGTTCATACACTATGGGTTATGAACCGTGGGCGGGGGTAAGATTTCCTGAGGGAAATGAACGGGAGAGTTGGGAAGATTTGGGCAAAAATCCTCAGACAGTCTATCCAAGAACCATGGAGGGGTAGGAAGTGCCTCAAGTTCAAGGGAGGTGATGTGGACAGTATCTGGATAGGGAGTAGGGAGAATCACTTGTATCTTAGGAAGTGAGGGGTTTGAAGGATTCTGAATAAGGTCCATTTGACATTGCCTGTATTCAATGATCATGGGACACTAGTATCTGAAATGATCAAGTGATTCACAATGAGAGCAAGGGAACCTCATCCATTCATTGAATGAGTTTGTGACATAATGGATGTCAATGAATCTGGTACTCGATGGCGTGGGTGGAGAGGAGTCTTGTTGAAAAATTTGGCATACTGTTGTTAGGGTCTGTCGAAACTGAGGTATCATAGGGCAATGGTCCATATGGTGGCCATACTCTGAATAAATGACACATGTGAATTTGGTTCATAGCCCTTTGTTGCCTATAGTAGGGTACGCGGGGGTATTACTAGGGGTGCTTGGTGAATCAATGAGTGAGGTGGTTTCTCTAGGGAGTTTAATCAGATTGCGTAAATCAGGGAGAGAGGGACATCTATTTGTGGCGTGTCCATCTTTCTCGCATAGTGTGCAAGGAGGTTGAACTCAGGGAGGAAGTGGAGTGGTGGGCTCGTTCTTCTTCCGTCTACCCCCAAGCGTCGCAGTGGTGTTGGTAAGTGGGGGTAAGGATGGTGCGGTGGGAGTGAGTACAAAGATTTGCATTGGGATTCCCTCTATTTGGGTAGGCAGGGATGGTTGAGGGACCATCGCCAGTGGGTGTAGATACCATAACAGAATGGAAAGAACCATGTTGGGAAGGGTAAGCATTGAGGCTACCTAAAAATATTGTACGCCCGATGGGGGCTAGAAGAAGGGGATTTGAGTAATGGATTGGGGGATTGTCTCCCAAACCAGGATTTGACCCTAGGGGAGGGTGAAATTGGGGGTGTGTGGTGTTAGAGGGTTCTCAAAGGTTTCCTAAGGTATGATTTATTTTGTTAGTGGGACATCAGGGAGTGGAGAAGCCTCTGTGGGAGGAATGGTATCTCTATTGTCAGTTCCATTGGAAGATATGACACACACCTGTGCCGAGGTGTGTATGAGTGGGGGTTCTCCATGGTATGTTCCCAGCAAGGATGGGTCCTTGAAAATTCTGAGGCCCATCTCTATGAGTGGGTAGGCATTGGAATTAGTGTGGATAAGAAGTAGGATGTTATCAATGTTGGAGGAATGGTTGGGTTCATAATGTGAAACTTGGTCGATGGTGATGATCTTCTTGTTGTGGGGGAACATCATCATTTGAAACATAGAAGAGGCAACAACCTTCATAGCGTACATATAGCTACTTCCGAACAAGATGTTGTAATCAAGCAGGGCATCAATAACCTCAATATCAATAAGAATGGTTTTTCCCCCAAGTTCAATGGGGAAATTTTGAAAGAGCCCTTCAGGAGAGGATGGTCATCCATCATAAGATCTCAAAGTGATGGAGGATGGTATTAGCTAAGGGGAGCCAAGTTTCTGCCATGGAGTTTTGGACATGATGAATGTGGATGCACCTTCATCAATGATGCATCGATGAACTGTGATGTTTTGAATCTTGATTGGTATCTGGAAAGCTGCCAAAGCGGGGTGATGAGGTTCCCCACAATCTAATCAAATGTGATGAGTCTAGTATGAATAGGATTCACTTTCCCCAAGATGGAAAGAAATGATTTCCATTGAGTGGGACAAGTTTGGAGAACCTCCAAAACTAACATGGCTGTAGGAGATTGCTCCAAGTCATCGACCGGACTGTAATTGTGAGTTTCCCTAGCCTAAGGGTTGTTGACATTCCGTCGTAATGGGATGTGAGGAATACAAATGGGTGGTGTTATCACTGAAATTTCTTCCGCACATGGTTACAAGAACTCAGCATCGTCAAACAGTGATGAAGTCATCCATGGACCTGAATTAATACCAAAGTGTTCATAAAAAGATAAAAAACTATACAAAGTAGTGAAAAATTGAAGAGCACTATGCAAACATTGGGTGTGCGTGCACATGCGCGAAACAAGAACGCAAAAATTGTGAACATGCACACGATGCACAATTTTTATCGCAAAAATCCACGCACCTACTAAACGGTGCATTTATGAGAGTGGTCGACCTCCCACGCACTTATGGTTCAACTCCCAAGCCGATTTGACCCTCAAATCTGGACTGGATCCGACTGGTGGGCTGGTCAAAGTCCTAGGAATGCCATAATTGGCCTCTTTTCACACTACAAAACAGTTAAACAATAACCCAAAGGAATGCTATAAAAAGGCCATGGATGCACCTCTTTTTTCAAGGAATTCAAACTAATGTTATGCTGCCTCTATTCTCTTGAGGACTCCATCCTTGTCAAGAGCATATTTGCACCATTACATTGGACAATCTATCTCACCAATTGAGTGGATTTTTAAAGAGTTCTTTCATCATTT
>JASDQU010102896.1:38932-51053 GCA_032191745.1 Picea mariana | reverse complement strand
ATGAGAGCCTAACCAGTAGTGTCTAAAATTTTGTCATGCATAAATCATAGATAGACCTTCCCTTTTGGTGGTTGTGTAGTTGTGCTCATCTTGCAAAATTTTTCTGTTGGAAAAGTAGATAGGGTGGTCCATATTCCATTCCCCTGGTTGCTCTAAAATGGCTCCCAGGGCAATGCTTGATGCATACACATGTACATGGAATTCAATTCCCCAATTGGGAAATATAAATATAGGTGCAATACTTAGTTTTTCTTTGAGAATGTCAAATTCTTTCCCACATTCTGGTGTCCACCAAAACAATTCATAATTCTTTAGCAATTTCTCTAGGGGTGCAATGATAGTTTCATATCTTCTGATGAACCTACGGTAATATCATGTATGTATGAGTGTGGAGCACAAAAGTTTATCACTTTTAGGTGGAGGCATGTTTAGAATGACTGTAACTTTAGCTAGGTCTACCAAGACTCCTTCTCTGCATACAATATGGCCTAACATGTTTCCATGAGGTACACAAAAAATACACTTCCTTAGATTCAGAGATATTTGTATTTCATGAAATCTATCAAAAATTAACTAGAGTATTCCGATATGATATTTTAACATGTTGTATATCATCCAATCAGCCATGTAGACTTCTACAAACTTGTGGATGAACTCTCAAAATGTTGTTATCACAATCCAAGAAAAAATAGCAGGGAAATTCTTCAAGCCAAAGGGAATTACATTGTATGTGAATGATCCCCATTCAGTTATGAATGTAGTCTTCTTCTTGTCTTCCTATACGATTCTAACTTTGTGATATCCTAAAAATCTGTCTGTAAAAGAATAAGATTATTTTCCCGTAACCTGATCTAACACTTCGTCAATGAAAGGTGTTGGAAACGGATCATGCACACATGTAGAATTTAGAATTTTGTAGTCCACGTAGACCCGAATGTATTTTGCACCTTTCTTTCTCTAGATAATTATGGGGATAATCCATTCTGCTTCTTCGATTGGGAAAATAAGTATTGTCGCAAGTATTTTTCCCACTTCTTTCTTGACCTTCTCTTTTATTCTAGGATTAAGTTAGTATGGTCTGTGTTTCACGGGTCTTGAGCAGGGTTTCAACTAAATTTTCATTTCTCCCATGGCTCCCTTTATACCTTTCAGTTCTGAGAACATTTTCAGAAACAAGTCCTCATACTCTCGCAATAGGTTGTGTACTTCATTCATAGTTTTATCATCCCAGTAATCTCCTATAGAATCTATATTAGGATTCTTTGCACTCCCTATATTAACTTTTCACAAATTCAGAGGATGGTTATAGGATTTGTAGGTGTGAATAGGTATGGTATCATGAATCTCTCTACTACCTTTTGTTTCTTTAATGGATAAGTTTCTAAGTTCTTCTAAGTCATCAGGTTTTTCTAGGTCTTTCCCAACTTTATAGCAAGGTACATGTATCTTATTAATTTCAAGACGTAAACTAGACTGAAGAAAATGAACATGGTCAACACACACTACTGGAATTGATCTCTATTCGCAAATGTCAGTAAAAAACATTTCCCTGATTCTTTGAAGGATTGTGTTGAGCTTAGGGTACTTCCTTGTAAAGGAGAATTCCTTGCAAAATTGGTCTTGTAAGGTCTGCCACTAGTTTGTTTGTCTTCAAGTCTCCTCGTGTATATACCAGGACTTGGGGATTGGCCCCAACAAATGGACAAATACCTGAAACCATAGGTGAGAGGGTACTTTCACAACTCTCCACTGCTTTAAGAAATGTTAAATATGCACTTTAGGGTCATACCATCCATCGAAAAATTGTGCATCTTGCAAATCTATATTCATATCTTCTTTTAGCTTATCCCTACTTTTGAATCAACATTGGATGGATATTTTTGTGTTTTCCCAATCCCTAATAAAGGATTTATGGGTGGCCCACCATCTAGAGGGGGTATCTTGCAAGGCTACGTCAAGAACGAAGATCCTTTGATCTATCATTATTTCCTCTTCTATGGTGGTAAGAAAATTGTGTACCTATGAGGTACCATTATATGTCATGTGTTCTCTGACCTTGGTTTCAATCCATCTCGTTGCCCTAACAATTGTGCATCGTCTTGAGAATCGATCATATGAACCCTGCTACCAACCGTCAAATGCTAATTTTGAATCCTCATCGGCAAACTATATGATTCTCCAGCTTACTGATCCATATGCAATGGGATTTATGTAATTTGGTCTCGTTCATGCTATTATGGTGTATAATTGGTCAATAGAATATCATTCCATATTGTGGTCCAATAGCTCAATATATCTAGGCCATAAAAATGGATCTAAGGGCTGAACTAATTTTATATCATCTACTTCAAACATCATGGTATCCCTCTTTATATCAATGATAGCACATTTGTCATATTCCTAATCAATTACGAGAAGAGCAGGGTAGGGATCCTTATATCCCATGATTTCAATTACCTCAAAATCGATTGTGGTCTTAACTCCCGCAACATCTATTTCCACATTTTCCAGCCTTCCTACTGGGAACATGTAGTATTGGTTTTCCATTCTCAGCTAGATGGGTAAATATACTAAATGAGGCATTCCCAAAGCTTCCCAAGTCTTTTTGGGTAGGATGTTAACATCGGATCCCAAATCTAGCTTGACATCTTTGATTTAAAAATCATCTAGTTGGGCTTCTAACCTAAATTCTTTTATTGTTCGTACCTTTCTTATTTGTATTCTTTGGGTATTATTCTTAGGGAGGTTGGTCCTTACTATGGATTTTGGGTTTCCCTCATTTCCCAGTATTAGGTACAGGGTGTTGCGCAAATTTTCTGTAAGTTGGTCATCCCCTAGGATATCAAAGAAACAATTGAAACCAAAGATTGATTACACTTTGAGACTGCTTAGGGTGTCTCCTTGGAATTGCATAATTTCTAGGTGTCGATGGTGAGGTAGGGGATTGCAAAAGGTTAGGTTGACAAGATAATTTAGGGGGATTATCCATTATTTCTAAAGTGGGGATGCTCTTAAATATTTCTATTGCATTTTTGAAAAAACACTTTTGTTTCATTGGGTCATACCTGTCATCTTTGGGAACAACTTTCTGAATCTTGGGCTGACTATTTGCACTCGTCCCAGATTTATATCCTCCAGATTAATGATTTTAATATTAGGTATCTTTCCGTCGATTCCTCTTTTTAATTCTGAGATTATGGCTCATTGTTGACAAACTTGATCCTCCCATTTCACGATTAGCTCTGGGAAGTCTTCATTTGTGTGCCCATTATTCCTGCAGTGAGAGCACCATGGTCATCTTGGGTGAGGGAAATATTTATCCAGGTGACCTTGTTCATTTCAATTGTAACATCGGCTCAACCCTCTCCCTCCATTTCTCTATCCTCTGAATCCCCCTCCCTGGCCTCTTCTAGGTCCTTGGGGGGTTTCATTTATTTTGGATGTTGTCTGGTCTAATCTGTCAACAAGTACATCCAACACTCTACATTTATTTGTAGCATGGGTCATAGATGTGCATAAATCACAATGTATTGTATTGGGAGTAGTCATGTACTTATGCATAATAGGACACTTCCTCGGTGCATGCCTATATGTCCGACAAATATCACAATACTCAATTGTCTGAGACATTTGAGCGCCCATGAAGGTATTGTATATCCCTGGTGTATGGAATGGTGGAGTCGTAGATACTTGCGAAACTCATCCCATTGGTCCTGAAGATGGTCCTATATGATTTTTAGGAGGTCCCATTCCCCTCATGCGTGAACATTAATTTTCCAGATGACCTTCTGTGTAGCATCCTGTGCACCAAACCCGAGGCTGTCCTGGTATTGGTGTATTTCATTCTTGAATATTTTCCGTTAGCGCCAATCTGTTTCCCTGGAGTTGCGACAAATTTGCATCTACTAGAGGCTTGGTCATCCTCAGATTTCCTGGATAACCTACCATGTCTTCGATATTCATTGACTGCTCCAAGGAGTTTGTTAATGTGACTATCCACTATCATGTTAAAGGAATTCTCATCAGAGGTACTAATCCTTGGATGTACCATTCCCTTTGGTGATCTTCTTGAATTGGATGCGCTAGTCTCCCAATTGCATATTTAAATTTTTGGTTGTACTCCCAGGCAGATTCACCTTCCCTTTATTGAATCTCTCACAACTCGGAGAGAGCCTATTGCTCTGACTGAGGTAGTTTGAATTTAGAAATGAAATTCAAACTCACTCGGCCAAGGGTGAATGCTTGTCCTTGCACCCCTAGTTCAATATCCTTCATGTACCATTTGAGAGATAAACCCCTCAAGGTAGTCTAAAACTCTACTAACTTGTTTGCATTGAGAGTCCCTCTGGACCTCTGGATGGCCTCACATAAGAACCAATGTTTATTTATGTTATAACCTAGGTCTACATCCCCTGATTCTCCTCTTGTTTCACCATTTCGTCATCATTTTTTTTTTTGATTGGTTCTCCCTTTACTAAGTATCTTGGTCCTTATTCGTTTTTGAGTTGTTGCACATGTTTGTCTCTGTTTATTGAAGGATAAATATATGTTTGATTGGGTTCAAATTAATTGTCATCATATTTTCCCATTGATTAATCTCACCACAGGTCCACCAAATCTTTGTGCATACACAGAAAATGCCCATGGATAAACGCAGCCGCTCAGAATGGTCATATTTGGGATAGGGTTGCCAAAATTAACAGGGGAAAGTTTCAATGGTGGAGATCTATCAAGCGAATCAGATCGAGGGTTGTCATCCATTCAATGGTGAAGAATCATGCAGAGTTTAACATCAAGAGTCATCAGAACTACCAAACTTTTGAAGACCCAAAGAGAATCTGGGATGTTCATCTACCATGACATGCGGCGACAAATCATCTACTTTGGTGATTTTCAATTCGAGATTTTTCCAAGCACAAACATTTGAAACTCTTGAAGAGCCAAAGACCTGAAGTTCCGAAATGAATCTAGACCACTCATCAGCGACGACAGGTGGAAGCATATCATGTCACTTTAGGGGTTTTACTCTAGAAGATTTTCATGTTTCAAATTTGAAAGTCCCAAAGAGATGAAATGCCAAAAGTCTAAAATGAATCTGGACCATTCATCGGTCGCGACATGTGCAAAAAGATCATTTACTTTGGGGATTTTCCTTCGGTATATTTTCAGGTTTCACATTCGAAAGTCTTGGAGAACCAAAGACCCAAAGTCCCGAAGTAAATCTAGACCATCCATCAGAGGGGACATGTGGTGATAGATAAGTTTCTTCGGAGATTCTCCTCTGGGATTTTTCCAAGCACAAACATTTGAAACTCTCAAAGATCCAAAGACTTGAAGTTCTAAAATGAATCTGGACCGCTCATCAGCGATGACACATGGAAGAAGATCACATAACTTTGGGTCTTTCCCTCTAAAATATTTTCATGTTTCACATTCGAAAGTCCTGAAGCCCAGACCTCCAAAGTAAATATGGACCATTCATCTTTCAGGGGCACGTGGAGGTAGATCATCCACTTCGGCGATCTTCCCTCTGGGATATTTTCACTCTTAAACATTTTAAACTCCCGAAGCCCGGAGTACTGAAGCACATGACAACCATCATTTGAGGCACATGGTGCTCTCATTGGTCATAACACGTGGTGCACTTATCAGTCAGGACACGTGGCACTCATTCTGGGTCATTTTGGTTGTGTCATTTACGCATTTCCACTTGACACGTGTCACCCCTCTTTTCACTACACGTCAATATCCATGACATCACATGATATCATGCCACCACGTCACTCCATCCTTTTGTCTCTGGACATTTTCCACACTTAACATGCATAAACTCCTGAAGTCCCGAAACACAGACTCCCGAAGTAAGAACATACCACTGATATTAATTCAAGAAGAACCATCGATTCTTGCAGTAGATAGTACCTCCTGGATCATAGATCATAACAATATCAACGACCATACTTCATTGTGGGGATGCAAACTGCTCAGATGTTAATTTTATAGAGCGGTCCTGCAATTTGAACCACGATATTGTTGGAAGGGTACATGGAAGCTTGTGGGGGATTGCGGGCCCAAAGGTGGTGTGGACCCAAACCACCCTGAATGACTTCCACAACCATGTGCTCATCCCAATCACTACTCTCGCTCCTCTCACCACTTGACACATTTCCTCCACTTGCCTCTATTGTATTCACATATCCTATCACCTCTCGACATTTGTCTTCACATGTCATCTATCCTCGCATCCACTCATCCCATCTACCAATTGGGTTCTCACCTCCGCATCTCCCTTCATGACCTATGGGCCATCAACCATTCTAGTGAAGATATCTAGCAGGTACACATGGAAGTTGACGGGGTCGATGCAAAATGCTCTTAATTTCTGAAATCTTAGACACAAATGGAGAGTTAAGTCTCAGTCATAGGTTGGTGCAGATTAGTTCCATAACACTTCAACGAGCTCTGCTCACATAGCCAGTTATCTCTAGTAGCCTCCAACAACTCGCATGCATGCCATCACTTGAAAACAAATCTCTTCTCTGTCACTTCGAGGCCCATTTTCGGACATTGAGTTCCTTCAACATGCATCAGTTCTTTCTCAGAGACAATAGTAGTTTTATTTTGAGTAAGTCCAACATTTTCCTAGATTAGATGCAAGAGTGGCCTTCTGTGTGAGATAAGAACCACTCTTGCTGATTAAATTTAGCATCTTAGTGAAGTTAATAATTTGTTTAATGAACAATCCCCTAAGGACATGATCCTATGCAACTCTTTTAAATAGTCATTTTTGGGATATAGTAAGGGTCAGATTTTTGAGGAAAGAATAACAATACAACAGACTGGTTGGACCCATTTATGCATGGATTAAAGCTCTCTACCTAGTGAACATACTCTTGATGACATTGTTTCCTTCAACTCTTCATGTGTTTTTATTGTTATCTTGAATACAATTTTTGATTTGTGCAACATACATTTCATTTCCTTTCAACTATTGTATGACTTATTTTTATTGATGTGCAACCTATCAAACAACTAATGCTTTGGTGAATATTTGTTTTCTGCAACCCGTGGAAGTTATTGTGTTTTGATACATGTTTAATGTCTTGAAATGATATTTTAAGTATTGAACTTCTTGCAGAAGATTATTCATTGAGTAGTTTGTTGTTTCTCTCTGTTTTCTATTATTTCATTGTTCTGTCATTAGTGTGCCATCAGACAAGGAGGGCCCTCATCCATATCATTCTTCCAACCCAACTTTGCCTTTGTCTTGATAGAATAACCCTCTGACCAACCAACAAAAAATTAAATAAACAATCATTCTAAACTGATAGGTGGCCTAGATTTTCCCTTTAGCAGTCAGGTGCAGACCTTAGGACCAACACTCTACATCCTCATCCCCTTTACACTAGACTATTTGGGTATTGGTTGATCGATCCTCCCATATTTCCATCCATTATGGGTCTCACTTCTTCTATTAGAATGAAACCTAACGGTTGTGTTTGTGATATGCATGGGGATCCCAATATCCTCCATACATTTACATTCACAGACTGGCTCTCACTAACTAGATGCGATGGAATAGAAATAGCATAAGTAGGAGGCATAGAATTTACCATGGGTATAGATGATAGTTGGGGGAAAGGTGATTCGGGGCTGGTTCCACTATCTTCTAGGTGGGTTTCTTTGATTTGGGGTGTTTCATTTTCTTCCTCTGGAGTAGCCTTCTCTGCCTGATTCTTGATCTTTCCTGATATCGAGGCTGAACATTCTTGATCACCCAAAAGGTCCATACCTACTTCATCTTCCCTTCTCCAAACTCTTCTTATCATCCACCCATCTGGGGACTCCTTCTTCTCTGCGCTTCTGTCTATTGTAATCTTAGAATGGCCAATATTTCTTGTCTTCTTACCTTCCTCAACTCTTCCTTCTTTCCTTCATCTATTCCTCTAGATATGATTTATTTTTGCAACATCTCAGACTGCTTTATTTTTTTCTTTACCTTTTTGTGCCACCACTTCTCAACAATGGAGACTCTCCTTAAGGCTCGCTCATTTCTCGCGTTTGTTTCTTGATCTTCCCCCATCTGTCAAATACCCCTTTCCCCTTATTAGGTCATCATCGTACCCCAAAATCACCCTACCCCAAAAGTAGGTTTTTAGGATGCCATCTCAGATGAGGGAATATTTATCATCCCCTCCTCCATAAAGAATACTTTGATCCATAGGGGAATTTCCCTTAATAGTCTTCCCTGTGCACCTTTCTTGAAAATTTCTTCCACCCATGAAAAATATTGGTGATTCTCAGTTGTGAGTTCAATGATGTGTTCCTCCAAAGTTGTATTAACCCAAAAATTGACTGCTCATGTGACATGGTGATCCAACTAATGAAGTGTTGCGATATTCTCTCTATCCCAAGTGCAGGTCTTCTTGACAGATTCTTGGAATTCTGGAGCTTTTTGGAGATGATCTATCTAATGGAACAGTTCTTCCAGGGATTTTACCTAGAATATCTCATACTGGTCGCTCGATATTTCTAAATAAAGGACAAAATATCTTGTAACCTTTTCACTTTTACCTCACAACTTCACTTCCATACATATAAAGGCCTCACAATTTCATTCCTGCCATTTCTAAATATCAAATATATAGATCCACGAAATAATTCTCCTCACAGGTTCCCTTTTAAAACACAGGTCCCGACAACAGAACCATTTTGTTGGCTCAAAAGTGATCAGACTAGGATCCTTTTCAAGTTACCAACAAAAAGTACCAAAGTGGTCTAGAGTGCTGGAATTTTCATCTTCCTGGGAGGGAATAATTCTCACCCGAAGGGAAATCGAGACAAGAAAGAGAGGGAAGGGTAAGGAGAATACTTAGACAGATCTCAGAGTGATCAAGATTCATATTAGTATTGCGCAAGATAGATTAAACTTGTAGCAGTTCTGAACATTTCCTAGCTAAGAATAAAGATAATAGGGTTGTGTTGCCATTCATAATGAAGCAATTTAAGTATATCAGACATAAAATATAATACAGAGAAACAATTAATACATTCAAGAGACTAAGTACACAAAATATATTCAAAATTTGGGCCTCAATTATATTAGCATATAAGGTTCTTCTCACAACTTGATTTTCATACATAAGTAATCATAGGATGATCCTCATCAAATATGAGACAATGTTACAACCTATTTCTCCTCTACATCTAAACTGATACAAAACGTTGATACATTGATAGTCTGGTTCTTACCCATATCTCCAAGACTCAACTATCCAAATAGTATGGACCATTACAACAGTGACTCTCGTCACAAAAACAAAAATAATAACAATCCCAAACCAAAAACTCTTTTACAATCATATCAGTCTCATATATATAATATGATATATAATTTTTCTAGTTGAGAACCCGAGAGTTATCTCTTCTTCTTGATCTTGTTGCAACTTCTTTCCTCAAAACTGATGTTGCGTTGTCCTTCCAACCGCTTTATGTTTCTTTCTTTAGTCTGTTATCTAGATCCTCAACATCTTGTGCAACTCATGTTCTCCAAAATGAAGTTGTATCATATCTTGCATAACTTATATTCATCAAAACGAAGTGCCCAACACATATCCCTTGGGACGGATTGTTCGTTGGTCACCTCTAATATAGTTCATTCTAACTAGCCTGTACATATCTAGTCATGAAAATTACAAAGTTCATATACCCAATTTGTGATCCTCATAATGACCCAATCATACTAAAAGGGGGGGAATTTTAATTCATAAATACCTCTTACCAACTCAAGGTCCCTAAACATGTTGCATAAGCCTAATATATCACAAGGTTTGTTATCACCCCTTATCCACATAACAAACTTGAATCCTCACTGAATTTAACACAATTGACTCTAAAAAGGGCTAGGGTTACATTATCATATGTCTCTATTTAATTTAAATAGGTAAAAGGGCCCACCGTGTGATAGACTAAGGGGAACCAATTTTTATGAGTAGTTTTTAGTCGAATTAGTTGAATTGAACATAGGTTGGAATTTTTTTTATTTGTATAATAACGTGTTCATGTTTTCCTTTGACTATTTTTACTGGACAAATCAGTAAGTGTGGACAAAAACTAATCTCCCTAACTTCAACAAGAAGTTAGAACAAAACATAGCATAATACAAACTTCTCCTTAGATTTCATTGTAATGTAAACTAGTTCAATGAGGGATAAATGACATAACGTTTAAGAACCATTTGATGCTTGCTAGTGTTGTCCTTTCTCCATCCTTATATTTGTGGGATGTTGAAACTGGTTAAGAAGCACAAACCAACAAAGAGAGAGAGATAAATGATATATATTGCAATGAAACCTATGCATAAGATCAAGGATTTATGCAATAAAAATGGAGACACTTTTATAGGGAATAAATCTATCACTGCATTATATTGATGAAAGTGGAGAATACAACCTATGCCTTGATGTTGCAAGGTCCCTTCCAATGGCACTTTGCCTCGACACAAACACGTTTTCTCCAATGACTTTGATGAAGAGTATTCACAACCCGACTTGGAAAGATAAAGAAAAGCTATCACAAGTAAAATCTTAAGCATAATTCTTCATGCATAAGCCAACCTAACTTTTCCCATTGGAGATCCCTCTTTATATAGAGTGAAGAGGGATGTATGAAGAGATTAGGATGATCCCACTAAATCAAAGCAGCAAGTGAGATCCAAACTGATCGGAGGCCACCTCATCCTTCCAAAGATTCCATTCTAGAACCTTCAAGAATTTCACCTTTTTATTTTGCTTGAGCATCATCGCACCCTAAAAACAAGAAACCTGTGACCACGCCACATTCCACTGTGGTGCAGCATGTGATGATCAAGGATCATCACACCCTTAACATTAGGCAAGGTGCAACGATATTCTTTGGTAGGATTTTCAATAAAGGAAAGATGATTCTATTTCCCATGGAGAAAGTCTTATTTCTTCAATAGTTTCATGGAATAGAGAAGTAAGCAATACACATATCATCGGTGATCACTGGGGTGACCAAAATAATGTGTAACATAACGCCCCCCAAAGTATGAAGTTGGAACATGTGATAGTTGAAATACTTTGTAGAATGTGTGTGTCGAGAACAAGGAGCACATTGGTCAAAAACGTGCAAACAAACAAGCATCTGCATAATAATATACAATTTACTGAGGTAGGCATTCCCATACTCGGAATACAAGTGACTCTAATCATAAGTTTCAAGTGAGTCATGGCCACTAATCATACACTGTGGATCCATGTCATTATGATTCAACATAGCCAAGAGAAGTACACTATGGATCTATGCATCAGTACATAGTTATGAATACTCCATCAAAACCTAGATCTATGTGATATTATCCAGAGTCTTCATTTCCATCATCTCGAAGTACGAATCTATCCATGTGATTACATGTATCGAAGTCGAACATGGTAGAAACCACTTTATTACCAGTAATTAATGGATATCGTTAACAAGTGAGAGGGAAATCACCATTGATGTCAATGACCCCCAAGGTATTCTAGTACAATCCAACAATTGTGAATTAATGAGTTGAAGTCGAACACTCAATGGAATTTTTGATGCAGCACCCCTACCTCAATAGGTTCTGTGTGACCTCTCGGTCTACGGATCGTTCTTAATCTCCCTTGAGCCGAAATGGCACCTTTATTCCCCGTTGGAATATTCAACACATATAACCACATGTCCTTCTTATAAGTTATGCCTGTGCAAGCAAGCGCTAGGCGTGAACCTCCACTCCATGTGACCAATACCTTTACCCGAAAAGGTGTTTCAGGTTTCGCGATTTCGTGATCTCTATTGTGAGACCCTTTGACTCCTTTGACTCTACAAACCCTAAAAATGGGCTAACGGATCTTTAACCCTTCATTTATGCCTCAACCATGTGATCTCAGTCATGTCCTAAGGTCCACCTCTGAGTGCATCAAGATTTTTCTACTCGTGAGTTCATGATGTGACTCTTCTCCTTTTCCTCGAATTCTGAACTCGCAACTTCTCCTTAGATCCACGACCCTAAGATTCCCACATTCTAATGGTTTAGATTGTATCGAAATTTCACGTATCAGGATTTCGTAATTCA
>JASDQU010102896.1:20782-30897 GCA_032191745.1 Picea mariana | reverse complement strand
TGCAACTGAGAATAATGATACATTACAATACATACGAGGGAGATTTCTAGAGTTTTCCCTCCTACAACCTCTAGCTATCTAATCGAATTAAAGCTTACATCTACTTTATATTTACTACAATAAATGCCTCCATCCAATAGATGAGAGAGAACGCTCAAGATCGATGTTGCAATCTCCAAACCATAAAAGAAAAAATATATTTTTCAGACATTACATTAATGCTTCATCTTTTCAAATTCAAAACATTTTCAAAATGTGCACTGGTACATATCCATCTGTCCTTCCGCTTTGTTTTCTTTGTTGGCTTGCGATGCTCCTACATAAATTTTCCAATCAAGGGCCAATGATGTGAACCCGCTGTTGAAAACAAGGAAACCTGCCATTGAGGAATGCAGGTTCCAAGGTACTAAATGATTTCTAAGTCTAATTATTGGATAATTAGTTGAAGTCGACAGGAAAAGACTCATCACAGAAGGACCTTAATGTATCCTCCATCAATGACATGAAAAATGTAACGGATTTGAAGTAGATCAGCGTATAAAGTGATTCAGAACTGACTTAGGGAAGGCCGACATGGTAAAATTTTGAGGACTGCAGATGGTTGACTCAATAGAAGGTTTTTTTAGGTTGAATTTCTATTGAACATATGAATGACATGAAAATTGTCTTGGCAACATTGACTCAAAGAGGACCCAAATTACATACTTGTGGATGATCAAATGAGAGACAAATGGATTTCCCAACCCAGATAAAATAATGAAGAGGGGTKTCATGTTCAAGAGTGACTTACTRCCACTAACATAGATACAGATATACATTTCTTCCCAATTTCCCCCCACCATTTGTGGCGATTACCTCTTTATTTTTACACAAGCTTAAGGAGGATAACATATGCTTGAAATGTAAGCTCATCCTTTGAATGATTCCCTTAGAGTATTTTTAACGAACCCTAGGAAGGAGTTGTTTGGTCCCATATGGGCCTTTCGATGCTTGTTTTATGAGTCCAAAGAAAGAAAAATCAGGGATTTTTCAAGTTTAGAGAGTCTGAAAACACATAAAGATAACTCCAAAATGTCCATTTTTGTAAATTATTCTGATGAGACGAAAAATCACATAATCTACTGCTCATCATACGTTTTCTTCAAATACTTTTATGAGCATGAAAATAACAAGGTCACTCGGCTATCGTTTCATGTTTAGGGAGTTTGAAAAGAGCTTAAAGAGGATTCTAGGGGGGTTCCTTTTTCGTATAACCTTTACGAGTTTGAAAAAGTGATAAAAGTTTACTCGGTTACATTCTCATTGATTTACAAGCATGAGAAAGAACAAAGACTCAGCTTAGGATTGTTTCAATTTTATGCAAGCTTAAAATAAAACAAAATTGTGCTTGGGATAGATTTTATTTTTACACAAGATTTAAAAATAAAAAAAAATATGCTTGGACCTAGTTTCATTTTTAGACAAGCTTCAATGAGAGGAAACTATGCTTTAGGTAGGTGGTTTCATTTTTACATAATCTTGAACTAGAGAAAACTATGCTCACGACTTCCCAACGCATTATCCAGGGATGGTTGGTACTTTACCCCCAACTTAAAAAGATAGTGGCTTAAATTTAGCATGAATTCAAGAGGCTATAAGCATTTTCCCCTAAGCTTCATTTCGTCCAACAACACAGGAGAATGAAATGAAGCTTCAAATACTATGCGTAACAAAGTACTTGACTCAATCGAAAAGGGGGGAAATTCATTTCATTTTTTAACGAGCTTGACACAGTAAAAGGAATTATTCTTGAAAATCCATGTTCAATCCCCCTTTGTTTCATTGTTTAACGAGCTTAACACGTGAGAATAACTATGCTCGTAACCTATGTTTAGTTTTTTAACTAGATTTCCACAGAGATGCAAAAATATCCTCATAGTTGGTTTCATCTTTTAACGAGCTTGAAATCAGAAAACCATGCTCAAAGATGGTTTTATTTTCTAATGAGCTTGAAATTAGAAAACCATGCTCGTAGATGGTTTCATTTTTTAATGAGATTGAAATCAGAAAACCATGCTCAAGGATCTCTTATTTATCATGGTTTCCAAGAGGGAAATTCTCTAGAAGGACACCATGTCAAGGGACAAAAATTGGTCATGGATTCCAAGAGATCTTCACTGGATGGAAGAAACACACTCTGGAAGGAACACATGTTGAGGGTGGAAACAGGGGTAAGGAGATCAAGCTCTAAAATCCCTATCAAAGAGATCACCATGTCAACTACCGGATCCAACTCATAAGAGATTGAACTTACAGTGAGAGGCTCATGTACATCAGTAGCTGAAGGCATGGGAGACAACACCACATAATTGACTCATGGTGGGGGATATATCATCTGCATATAAGAAATGTTTAGGGTAGTCATTGAGTTGGTAGTCAAGTCAGGACCAATGAATGAAAGTTGATCAATAATTACAATCCTTCCATCATGAGGGAAATATATCACACAAAAAAGAGTGTACACGATAGCTTTCATGGTGTAAACATAGTCTCTCCCAAGGAGTAAATCGTAATCCAAGGGGTCTTGGACTACCATGACGTCAATAAAGACATTTTTCCCTCCCAAAGTTATGGGAAACTAAGGAAGGGGCCCTAAAGGTTGACTATTTCTTTAGTTAAAAGATAACATATCCTGCGTAACTAACGCAAGCTAAGGATAAACCAAATCTTGCCAAGATATAGAGGAAAAAATAATAACGAACGCACCTTCATCTATTAGCATCTAAGGAATGTCCCGACCACAAAACTTTATTGTAATCCTGAAAGGGATATGAGAGGGAATATGAGGTCCATTTAGCGCACCCCAATAAAAAAGGATGGCCTCATTACTTGGAGGGGGTTCCATGGGAGAAGGAGGAATTTCCCCTAGCACGGTAGTGTCTATATCAACAAGAAAAACATGAGAAGTATCGGGTTTACTCTCTAGAGGGAGAGTAGGATCGATGAATCATGAGATCAGATCGACCACTTGAGTTGCATTCTCCAAGGCAAGAATGGGGACGACGGATGGAAACAAATAGACCGCTTGGGTTACACTCTCTAACGAGAGAGTGGGTTTGACGAAGGATGGGATTAGATTGACCACTTTATCAAGTGGTTCAACTAAATACATGACTAGATTGACTACCTGATAAATCAAACCGATTGATGAAGGGACCAGAATGATCATGCCATCAATGGAAGGTGGGTTGAGACTAACGATGTGGTAAGAAACCAGACATTGAGGTTGGGAAATAGTCATTTCTTCCATTAATTTTGAGGCTTCTTCCATACGATGGAAAAAGTGAGTTTGATGACTCCCTATGCATAACATAAATGGGAACTTGACTCTACTTTTCTTCTTCCCAACGATATCTTGACTAGTTGATGGGAGGTCATCAACATGTTGTTCATAGGTTGATGACATGGGTTGGCGAGGGCGTGTAGACCATGCTTCTATAACCTTGGATATACCAAGCCAATCCTTAAGAATATGACTACCCTTACAAATCCTGCAAGGGTACTTGGGCTTACAGGTTGTTTGGGTGATCTTGGCATCATCAACACTCCCATCACGATTATAAGTAACTAGGTTTTTCCCAACATGTCTGGAAGTGGTTGGAAGTTCGGACCCTTGCTTAGTTTTCATTTTCTTAATATTCCTTTTCTTCTTCTTCTTATCCATTGGGTTACTAGCTTTAGATATTTCACTAGGAGAAGAATATGAAATAGAAGAATACCTTGCAAGTGAAGAAGGCAAAGAAGATCTTACTGTTGAAGAAGGAGAAGGATCAACATGAGGTTGATGCTCTTGGGCGGAAGTGATTACAGCCGAAGCACCAACTACATTCGGGATTACCTGAGTGCAAAACAACCATATCAGTAATCTAATTGTGAGACCTGGAAGGCTCAAAGTAGTTATATAAGTAGGACCAATGTTTCTGAAAGAAGGAAAAACAAAATGTTAAACTAGAGCAGGGGTTGCTTCATTGGTCATTCCAAGAACTGACACCATTAAAGACAGATCCAACCTAGATTCTTCTAGGGAAAATAAAAAACACATGCTAAAGATCTAGGAAGAAAGAAAACAAACAAAACCTTCTCAAAATGAATGCACTAGTTGGTGCTGAAATCCAATGTCATGAGAATAATGTAAGAATGGGTTGAGATATAGTGGGTGGAAAAGTTATGTTGATGACCTGCTTAATGGACTTATGCCTTGGTGCAAGTTTCCACACAATAAATGTGGGTTGACCCTCCAAGGAGCCTGAGTGAGTTTGGCCAACATCGATTCCAGGTATAGCGAAGACTTCCCCTTCACCATCACCTCTTGTATTACCCTAATGAGAAAGGCCACTAAGTTTACCAATTACAACAATGATGCCTGAGGAAACAATTGACAATATGATACATGCATAAGGGCAGGGTAACTAAGCCCGAAATCGACTTGAGAAGACCCACACATGGTTGTTTTCTCAAGTGACCCCCAATAAAACTTGCAACCACTAGACCAAGACCAACAAAGAAGGGTTAGTCACTCTTCTAGTATCAATGTTGTTGGACAACTGAGAGGGGGGAGGGGTGAAAAAGTTGCTACCGTTCTTAAACAATTATGCTTATTTTAAACTCTTTACAAAGAACTTAATGACAATCACAATAATGAAAGGAGGTAAGCAATAGAATATTCAACATCAATCACACACATGAAATATACAGAGACAAATATTTCCTGAGGATACCCATAAAGGGAAAAACCTCTTCTTCTTGATATGATAAGTAATTATTATTTTCTGTACATTATCATTCTTATGAGAACCAACTCATTGTGAGGCTACCATCTCTATTCTGCAAGATGCAACTTGTTGAGACCACCAACTCTCTGGTTTCTCTAGTACCCACTAGAAGGAAGCACCAACTCCTTGGTTTCTCTAACATCCACTAGAAGGAAGAACCAACTCCCTAAGTGTTCCAGCACCAACTGGATGGAAGCAACAACTTCCAGTCACACAGGCACCAACCTATATACTAGAGAACAATAGTTCTCCCTTGCACCACCCTCCCACTCTGGTTGTTTTGGTTGCTACCGGATGGAAGCTACAACTCCCTATGTTCAAGAACCCACTTGAAACTCTGAGGACAATAGTCCTCCCTAGCACCTCCCTACCACCCTGAAATATAAATATTTTCTTTCTTACAAATTTATCACAGTGATACAACATTTATCTATGGCTTACCAGTATCATCACTGTTCTCCTACACTACTTTTCTCTGCCTACATCAGTGTCCCTCTCCTCGTGTCTATTGAAATTTATGTTCTTCTCTCAGATATTCATTTATGTTATTTTCTTCTTCTATGCTTCATCTCCTGCACACCGCATGCTTCTACCTGCATGAATCACACTCAACAACAACACCCATCTCTTCTTTGTTCTATGGTTTTATACACTCTATACACCTTCTGCATACTTCATGCGCTATGCCACTTCATACTCTTCATTGCATCATTGTTATGCCCTATAGGTTATTCACTGCATCTCTTCCCCACTCCTACATAGCTCAACAACAGAATCACTTCCTTTCTCTACTATGCATTATTTTCTCACGTTGATTCATCTCCTTATCAACATTGCAAATATTCTTCTTCTCTAGTGGTTCTATTCCCTGTGAGTTCATCATCAGTGGTCATTATGTTGAGGTTCCTTAGCTTCTATGGCAGTTGAGACTCTTTGTATTCTCTGTCAGTTACATCCAATCAACTATGGCTTCTTTGGCTTCTTCTTTGGCTTCTAACCCCTTCATTCGCATGACCACCGATGGTGACCAAGTGCTTATTCAAAAGGCACTTCCCGATTTCTATCTAGTGAGCGCTGGCTCCATTTCATGATATGAACTTGGGCTATGAGATTCATGTGACCACGAGATTGTGGGTGCGTCCATAGGCAGTTTGAGGGAAACCTTATTTTCTCCTTGCAATTCATTACAAGCCTCAATGCATCCTTTCTCCAAAACCATGGTTTCAATTGCGACCCGCTCATGAAAAATTAAAGCCCTAACATGTTCTGGCCTAGCAATGGAGCATGACTGTTGATCTCACGATATTGAATGTGCTCTTGAATGGATGGTTCAGATCTATCCTCTCAAGTCTACAGACCATATCTCTCCTTCCTACATCAACGACTGAGATTTCCTTCGTGATTCGGGCTCTGATAGTTTCAACTCTCAAACTTTGTTTCTGCTGACTGGATATCTTCTAGAATGGAAGATCTGTTGGCATCTGTCCTCTTCAATCGACGCCTCTATCTTATTTCCTTTGTCCACACACAATCCTTGGTCTCAACGATCAGATAACACGTTTCCCTTCAAACCAATGGACGAGATCGATTTCTCCTTTCAGGCTTCGAGAGTTTCAATTCTCAAAATCCACTTTCTCTCAGAGCATTTCACACAGAGTCCACAATCCAATGACGTGTGTCCCTCTCGGATCAATGGTCGAGATATCCTTAGGGTTTCTGGATGTCGGATATTTCAATTTTGAACCTCCGCTTGCTCAGAACGCTTTTATCCGGAGTCCACAAATTCCTACCATGTGTCCTCCTCTAATCAACGGTCCTTGTTCACTTCATGACTTTGGTACTTCGAAAATCTCTAACCTTTCTCCTTCACATTTTCCTAGAGAAGTTGCTCCTAGAGTTCATGATCCATTGACATGTATCCTGCTACACAATCAACGATCAAGAGTACACCTGAAGTAGTCTTCAGATTGGATGACTTGTATCCACTTCAGGTCTTTGTACAAGTACTGGTGGTAAAAATCCCAAATCAAAGCTCTCAGAGTGACATAAATCTTGCGTCACTAGATGACGTGCCAAGAGCCAAGTAGCTTCCATGCGTCACTCAGATTTGTGATTTACATGTACCTAAATTGTGAATCAACTTGACACTTATCATTGTCTGATTGCACCATGTGTCCTTCCGGACATGGTCTGCCACGTGTCCTTGCTGACATGGTCTGCTGATGTGGTGTGCTAGATTTCCTTGAGGATGATATTTTCTGATGTATATATCCCTAATCTAACAGTCATTGTCTAATCTCCAGATCTGATGACTGATGGAACTTAGCATTCTGGGCATTTCAAATCTCAAACTTTCAGGAGCATAACCTCCTCACATCTATATATCCGAAGTGAATGTTGTTTGTTCGATTAGGATCTTGGATCGACAACTTGATCTTTCTGTGATGTAACATTTCTAGCTTATCCTCTCCTTCCACTCAAAATTGATCCGACGACTGATGAAACTTCACATTTGTCACATACCCACTACCTAAATCGGATTTTTTTGGTTTTCTGCCATATCAGAAGCCCTAAAACATCCATGGAGGACCAGCGTAAGCTGGCTCTTTCTCTCTCCCCGCTCCCATGTGGTCATGGGTCATGATCAAAGTTCGAATAAATGTAGTACCTCTTTCATATTTAGCGCCTCGGTGCTACAGTGATGTCAGGTTGTTTGACTTGGCAACCATCGAATCCCGACAGGGCTAGAGAACAACCAATGAGAAACAGCCCCGTTGCGCGATTAAGTGGAATACAGGTGGCAGAGAGGGAAACGCGACACGATGGTCAACATGACAATAGGGGCCCCACTTCACATGCCACACTATTCCAGACCGCCCCCCCCAGCATTAAAGGCAGAATGGCAAGGCGGGTCCAGAATCCACCTGAGCACTGTTGATCATGTTGAATTAATCTCGACTGTTCGAGAGTTGCACATCCAATTCCGGACCCCCCCCCCCCCCCATTAAAAGAAGAATGGAAAGGGGGGTATGGAATGTGTCCTTAGACATAGATCTGGGTGGGTGGACTCTAGCCATCCATATCTGTTCGCTACTTACCCTAATGCGCATTCACATCCCAGCGTAAAACTGGCATCCCTTCCTCGCATCGGACGGTCGTTACGGACCCTAAGATTTCCCGAAGGAATCTTGTTCGTCCATCAGGACTTAGCCACATGCTATTGTCTTGACATTATGGATCAGGATTTGGCAAGGCAAGAGCCCGAGTTTTTGTCAGTGAAACTCCCAAATCCCTGATCCCCGATTTCCCGAAACGGGTAACCTCTCAGCATGTCACCTCCTTAAATCGGACGGTCCACAACTACTCCGGGATTTCCACCCAGGAAAGTCCCAGCCCCTTGTCGTCAGGACTCCCGATCTCGCAATTCCCGATTTCCCGAAATGGGAGATCTCTTGATGCATGGCCTCCGTCAATCAGACGACTCAGATCCGTCCCAGGGTTTTCACCATAGAAAATCCTGAACTCTTGTCAACAGGAATCTCGATTCCACGATTCTCGATTTCCCGAAATGGGTGATGTCTTGATGTGTGACCTCCGTCAATCGGACGAATCAGATCAGTCGTGGGGTTTTCACCATAGAAAATCCTGAACTCTTGTCAACAGGAATCCTGATTCCGTGATTCCTGATTTCCCGAAATGGGTGATCTCTTGACGTGTGGTCTCCATCAATTGGACGGCTCAGATCCGTCCTGGGGTTTTCACTATAGAAAATCCCAAACTCTTGTCAACATGGATCCTGATTCCGCGATTACCGATTTCCCTAAAATGGGTGATCTCTTGACACGTGGCCTCTGTCAATCGGACGAATCAGATCTGTCTCGGGGTTTTCACCATAGAAAATCTCAATTCACGGGGGTTTCTAACCCTCGGGTAACTCCGGATAGATCCAATGGCTATCAGGTTTTCCAACCGAGATCTGACGGCTCAGATCGATTCCCACCCATGCATTCTTCCACGAATCCTTGGACGTGGAAAAGATCCATGGTCCATATACTCTCATGGACCTTGGAGATCTACGATCCCAAATTCCTCGCTGCCCACGAAGACATAGAAAACAAAGGGGTAAGGCATTTTAACACCTTACCTTCTCCTACCAATCCAATGGTCGGGTGTGTCCATAGATTTCCCGACGGAATCTCATCCATCGGTCAACACCTATTAGGGATAAGGTATTTAACTTTCCAGCTTCCTCTTACCAAATCTAGCGGTCATGACTGACCAAAGATTTCCCGATGAAATCTCATCCGTCGATTCGTTACTTCATCCTTATGTTGTCATATCAGTTTTCAAGAGGATCGTTCCTCCTCATGCAGGGTCACTAAGGCCTTACACCTTCACAACCGTCTTCCCGGTTCTATATGGGATTTTCAAGGAAGGTATTTCTATGGGGATATTTACTCAGGGTACTACCTGAGGTATGTAAGGATGTCGTCCTCCCAAGAACCAGATGTGAAGTCTGAATTTGATCAGTACGCATACAAATAACGAATTCATGAAGACATAAATCATGTGTAGTCTTTCCATATAAATATACAACTACTAGTAGTGATCAAAACACCATATAGTCATTCTTATAATGAAATCATTCACAGTTTCATAGCTTATGAGCATAATTATCAGAATAAACATATATATATATATATATATATATATATTTCAAGTTGCCAGAGGCAAAACACTTATCAGAAATAACACCAGGGGTCAAGCAACTATTGAGAGGGGTGCTCGTTTCCACCCAACCATAGGCTTAATGACTCCCAACAGATTTACCACTAGCCAGCCCTGAGCTAAGACCACGATGCTATGAGACTGTGTCTCTGTTTGCCAGTGACCAGGAGTGAAGGTTGCAATCCTTCCTCTCTGCTATCACTCACTCTGCATATTGCCAGGTTCTCCCCTCGCGTCTGCTCCCAATCGCTTCTACCCCACGCCTTATCCTCTTGCGAGGTTGTGTGTGGCATGATTACCCTCACTCTTATCAAGTCTGATGGCTCTACGAATGGGAGGTTCACCTCCCATCCCTCATTAAACCTTCTACCTTCCAGCCTGTGAGACATTTAATTCGGGGCCAGCGAGCCACTTTTGGTTCTCCGGGCCAGTGGAGTCCAAATACGGTATTAATTCTCGGTGGAAGTTAACGCCACCTTTTCAGGTGCCTTCCACCACCATCGTGGTCTCTTTTTCTGCACATCCCCTCTCAGCAGTCCTGCAATATAAATTCATAATGTTATTCACATTCATTGA
>JASDQU010102895.1:235861-266172 GCA_032191745.1 Picea mariana | reverse complement strand
ACCACAAACTATCCACAACACTTTCCCAATAAGCTCCTCAAGGCTGCTCCTCAAAAATCAATGCTGCTCCAAAACCCAAAACCTTCAAAATGCTTCCAAATGCTCCCAAATGATGAATGAGAGAAGTGTGAGGCTCTTAGAGGGGGCTGCTATGCCTTTATAAAATTCTGTTAGGGTTTAGGAGGGTTCACAATTCAAGAAAAACAAAAAAAAAATACTTTTTGAAGTCCGTGGGCGTATTAGGAAAAATCAGAACCGAACCGGCCGGTTTAAGACGGAACCGGCCGGTTCCGTCTTAAACCGGTCGGCCGGTTCGGTTTTTCAACCGGTTCGACCCGGTCAGCTATCAAACCGGTCAAACCGGCCGGTTCCGGTTCCAACCGGCCGGTTTTTAAAACACTGCCTCAACTACAGCAAAATGGGGGGGAGCCTTGTCCCTTCCTCAAACAACCTATGCCCATGCAATAATTGTTGATATTATGGTAGCTACAGGAGGTATTAACCTCCACATGTAACCCTGACAAGAATAGAATATTCTGGAAAGCAAGAAGATTCAAGAAACCCTTAAGCTTTGGACATAACCCTAGAAGATAAGTCGACTAAAGAAAATAATTAATATTGAGTCTTTAGCCTCCAGAAAGATAAGTTGACCCAGACAGCTAAGAAAGAGTCGTATAAATACAGGATGCCATAGCTCATTTGTACACAGTGCTCGCAACTGCAGAAATTTAGTGCGCACTGCAGAAATTTAGTAAGTGCGCAAGTTTGGAGAGTAGTTGCAGATGCAGCTACTGCAACTTGTATTTTCAGTTTTAGGCTTGGACTTTCTCATGGTTATGGTTTGGACTTTCTGCCTTGTGCGCTAGCTCTAGAGAGAGGTACGCTACATTGATTGGCTATTGGTTCTAGGGTTGCTTCCGGAATTATTCTCTCTGTCAAGGTTGAGGTGCTCGGGGGTGGCTTCAACCTATGGTTGGGTGACAATATTGCTATATTGTCTATGGTGAAACGAGCACACCTATTTTTCTAACAGGTTATAGGCCCACACTATCTTCGGACAGTCTAACTGCTGGAAGATAGATTGGGAGGATTTGCTCAGTTACAATTGCAGTTGCAGTCAAAGTTTTTGTTGCAGCAACGAAACCGTAACCCTCTTGTTGAAGCACCTTAAGTGAAGATATTAACCTAATTTATTGATAGCTTAGTGCACCCTAACTTAGCGCACCTATTGGCACTCTCAGCAAGCTAAGACGTCAAGTTTGAGTTTTTGGTCAAAGTCAAAGGTTGACCAAGTCAAAGCAGTCATGACTTATTCTATGAAGTCAGAAAACAAGTTAGAAGGGGCTTCTAACTTCAGAGCATGGAAGATAAGGATTGACCTCATCCTTGCCAAGAATAAAGTATTGGATATTGTGAAAGGCAAGATCATGGAACCACAAGTTGAAGCAGGAAAAGAGAAGGAACCTCAGAACGTTGCAGTTTTAGAAAAGTTCAAGGACAATGACATCAACGCTATGAGTATCATAGTAGACTCTGTAAAATACCACTTGATACCCTACATCTCTCATCTTGACTCATCTAAGAAGATGTATGATGCCCTAACTAACCTCTTCTCAATCAGAAACATTGGACAAGTAATGAGTCTGAAGAATGAGCTCTGTGACATGAAAATGAATGATGATGACAGCATAACATCATACCTTGTGAGAATCTCTCAGTTAAGAGATCAACTACAAGTTATTGAAGAAATCATTTCAGAGAAGGAACTGGTAAATATAATACTCAATGGCCTTCCCAAGACATGGGATGCATTTGCCGCAAGCATGAACACAAGAAAGGAGTATCCCGCATTTGAAGAACTTTGGACCTGTTGTGCACAAGAAGAATCAAGGATTAACGCAAAAGAAAAATCCCAAAATAAATACAAAGATCAAGCCTTCACAACAAAGTTCAAGAATTTCAGGAATAAGAAGAAGTTTGGCTTAAGGAAAAAACCAAATCAAGAAAAGGATATGTCAAAGATACAATGCTTCAACTATCGAAAATATGGTCACTACAGGAACCACTGTCCTTAGTTAAAGAAAAGGAAGGAAACAGACGAAGCATCAGTTACCGAAGAAAGGGAACCCTCAAAGAAGGTCAAGCAGGATAAAATAGACTTCTTCTTCTAAGTCAAGGTAACAATATTCTTCAAAGTTCTTGTACATACCATGTTTACATAGTTTTTGTACATAACATACATATTTATTTCTTAGAAGATAAGATGTTCACGTGAAACAATACTTATGGAAGAATAACAAGATAAGAATTGCTATCATGATGACTACAAGTCAAGCAATACACATGAAAAGATGAAGTATGTTGACAATCCTTGGTAACAATTCCTGTAGAAACTATTATACAAGTAACAATTGCCAGATAAGCCGTAATCAGAATCAAACCTGAAGAGACCCAAAAGAAGTCAAAACAGAAAGAAGTCAGCAATCAAGAGGAAATTAGAAAAAGACTTGTGACACTTTGCAAAAGGCAATAAGAATGCAAACAGAAGCGTGGACTCTCTTAGACGGAGGGAGTTGATTACAAAATTCCAAAAGAAGAGCATGCATTCATGTATGAAGCAAGGATTAGGAGGGAGCTAATCCTAAATGATATGATCCATTGAGGATTATGAAGTATCTGTCCATGTTCCCATTGAAAATAGCAGCCATGATAAGCAGCACGTGTTTAGTTTGACTTTAGAAGAAGTCTTCTTCGAAAAGAAGCCTTCAAGTATCCTTGGTTGTCCATCTACATCCACGATCCTATGATGAAAGGAAGAAGTTGGAATCTTCAAGGCATGGATTCTATAGAAGACTCCATGGACCCAAGAGCTAAAGAGAAACATGAGGAAGAACATGAATATTCCAAGAAAGAAAGAAAAACTAGAACAACCAGGTATTATACCAAAAATCATTAGACTACCAGCTTGGAGAAATGGAAGTTGACTTATGAATAGAAACATTGCGAGATTCAAAACTAGAGGTTCTCCCAGAAGACTATGACGACAACCTGTTCCAGTAAATCAGATATACCTCTTGCAGTATCCATGGATTGAAATTCAAATGTAAAACATTGTTCTTCCCAACAAAGCAAGTGATAAGGAAGCTTATACCAAAAAGAGACCCATGTATGCAGATATAAGAAGACCTTCTATGGATTCAAACAACTTGATGCAAAGTATCTCATATATAGCAGAAGCATGGTGAAAACCTTCTATGACAAAAACAGTGTATCAGAATGGTTACTCAGAAGTCTGGGTGGATGGATTTCTAATCCATGGCAAACTCTCATGATGACAAAAGAAGTGCTACTTTGACATGTTTCAACTTGATATTTTCCACGATGTCATGAGCTAGCAGGAAACAGAAGTATTGGATTTGACCATGATATATTGTAAAGATCAGAGCTATATGAAGCCTTCAGAGAAAACCAGTGTTCCATGACAAACCAAAGTACATTGAGATCAAGCATTATATTCTCTGTAATGAAGTCCAAAAGAAAGAAGTGGTTCTCCAATATATCTCCACAGATGAGCAAATAGCAGATATTTTGGTAAAGCCTCTGTGCAAGATGAAAATTTTGCGTACTTAAGAGAGAAATTGGAGCTCGTGGAAACGACTTCCTTATTGAAAAAGGAAGAGATTACTCCTAGGTTAGGAGGGAGCACTGATATGTTATTGATTTATGGACAGTCATTTTTCAGTTCGAAAAATGGTCCAGGATGAGTAGTTCCTTTCCAGTTCGGAAAGTGGTTTGAGATTTCTAACAGACATGCATTTTCCAATTCGGAAAATGGTCCAGATCGGACAGTCATTTTTGTAATGAAAATGGTCCGATAGATTGATGATGTACCATAGACAACGATTCCCCTTGTGGCCAGTGTGGGGGAATGGTCTAGGACAATCATTCTTCTTGGCAGTCACTCTGAGTAGTGGTCAAGTAGAATGGTCTGCCTCGTCGGGCAGTCATTCTTTCGAAGTTTACAGTTGTGAGCAGTTTTGAAGAATGGTCCATTTTGGAGGTTGGTGCAAGACAGTCATTTCCATAGGAAATGGTCCGAACAATCATTCCTTAAGGCAGACTCATTCTTTCCAGGTTGCACTGTGATTAGTGTCGGAGGAATGGCCCCGTTAGGTGAATGGTCCAGGTTCAGCAATCAGGGACAGGCATTCCCTAGGGTAGACTCATTCTCTCCATGTTGCACTGTGATTAATGCCGGAGGAATGTCCCAGTTAGGTGAATGGTCCAGGCTCAGAAATCAGAGACAGATATTCTTCTATGCTTGAGAAGAATAGTCCAGATAGCCCATGGCTGATGTTTTACCTTCTGARGGAAGATGCTCTTCCAGATCTCACAAATGTGAGTGGAAGAATGGCCCAGATGACTCAGTTTGTATCATGATATTGTTATGCAGGTCGATATCGGATGATATGATTACTGTGGAGACTATATGTCTCTGGACAGTAGTTGTATACCACTATGGTGGATGTATTCCACTGGTTGTGACTATGTGTCACTGGTTAAGTAGTCGTGTGCTACTTGGTGTGGTTGTGTACCACTGGATAGTAGTTGTTTACTACTATGAATAGACACAGTTGTGTTCTATTGGATGGCATTGTTCTGATTGCCATGGAGACCATCACTAGTGTTGGAAATGATTACCAACTAGATGGATAGTCAGTGTGTTGGTGGACAGACATTCTCTAGGGGGGAAATGGTCCAGGACAGTTATTCTTCTAGGACGTATGTCTGGATTAGAAGAATAGTCCTTGTAGCCCATGGCGTGGCTTCCAGCATCTATTAGAACAATTATTCTTCTAGGACATATGTCTGGATTAGAATAATGGTTCTTGTATCACTCTGTGGAGTGAGTGACTTATTGAGCATCATGCCTGATTACTCAGATGGAGTATGGCTTCAAGAGATGATGCATTTGATGTTATCAGATGATACTGATAGTGATGATGGTGCTCGTGATTTGATCATGTGATAACCTGTGTGGCTATGATGATGCTACCAGTTGAATTGTATGTTTGTGCTCAAGACCAGTGTTTTCAATACCTCCCTAGCTAGGAGGGAGTGTTGTTATTATGGTAGTTGCGGGAGGTATTAACCTCCACATGTAACCCTGACAAGAATAGAATATTCTGAAAAGAAAGAAGAAACCCTAAAGCTTTGGACATAACCCTAGAAGACAAGTCGGCTAAAGAAAATAATTAATATTGAGTCTTTAGCCTCCAGAAAGAGAAGTCGGCCCAGACAGCTAAGAAAGAGCAGTATAAATACAGGATGTTAGAGCTCATTTGTACATACACAGCTCGCAACTACAGAAATTTAGTTCGCACTGCAAAAATTTAGTAAGTGCGCAAGTCTGGAAAGTAGTTGCAGCTACTGCAACTTGTATTTTCGATTTCAGACTTGGACTTTCTCTTGGTTATGGTTTGGACTTTCTGCCTTGTGCGCTAGCTCCAGAGAGAGGTACGCTACATTGATTGGCTATTGGTTCTAGGGTTGTTTCTGGAATTATTCTCTCTGTCAAGGTTAAGGTGCTCGGGGGTGGCTTCGGCCTATGGTTGGGTGACAATATTGCTATATTGTCTATGGTGAAACGAGCACACCTATTTTTCTAACAATAATATGGGTTTCAGTTTCTTATTTTAGAGTGGCTTGTTGGGTTCAAATCTCCTCATGCTTGTTTTTAAGGTTGTTTATTTCTACATGCAAAGAGTCATTCAGAGGTTGAACGGTTTCTTAGGTTTTTCCTTAATTCGGTAATTTCTTGAGGGATAAATTCTTCGATTCGACCTTGGAGACCCTATTAAAGAGAATGAGCATTTCTTGCTTTCCCTATTCCAATAGTTTAGAGAAACTACGAATCTGAGAAGCTAAGAAAACTAGATCAGTTGAAATAATTACCTTGCTATCAAAGTCATGGCTACTAAGTCATTTTGTTGTGTATGGACAGTTGGAATTAGTGCTCTGTTGTATTTTAGGTGGTTGATTGGCTGCCTTGCCTAACAATTTCTATGTGTCTACCGCCATGGATTTGTTTAAGGGACCTAGAAAAGACAATGAGGAACTCGTGGCCTTTGGGACAGCAAAGGAAATATGGAAGTTTGGGAGAGGGTTTGAGGGAATGAAGGGGCGGATGGCAGAGCAAGAGTAAGGTATCAAGAGGAGAGGGAGAGGGTGGATGGAAAACAAGGGTGTGATTATTAAGGGTTGAGGGAGGGTCATGGGGGAGAAGGGTGGAGATGAGGGAGAAAGGGAAGGGGTTATGGCCCATGGGTGTAGAGGTCGTGGATGAGAGAGGAATCAAGGGTATAGGAAAAGGGGGAGTAAAGTCCACGGCTGAGAGAGGAGTCAAGGGAAAAGGGAATAAATTTATGGAATCCAAAGGTAATGGGGATGAGGGTGAGCAAAATTATAGCAATCGTGGTTCATGAGTGCCTCACTTGAGAAGATATTTTTAAATAAAAGCATTTTATCCATTATGATTTTTTGAGATCATATCCTTGATGCTATCTTCGAAAATTATCTAGTTTATTTTTGGGCAGGCAAACTAGATAGAGAGGGTGCATCAGACGAGAGAGAGGAACGTGTTCTCTTCTAAGTGCAAGTTACCTTAACCCTGTAGAGCAAGTGTATCAACACAGAGAAAGTGTATCAAGTTTCAACACATCAGTATATTTCGCATGTTTTTATGAAGATGGGTTCATCCAAGCTTCGGAACTATTTTGAGGCTGATTTTGTGTTATTTTCGAGACAAAGCCTTCTTTAGAGAAGCACTCAAAATTAGTCCAAGGCTTTCTTTGGAACAAAGACTCAAGTATAAGAAGACAAGCAAGCAAAGGGACTCTGAATCAGTTCATCCTGGGTCTTCAATTTACTCTTCCTTCATCTATAGCTCACATCAGTATATTTGGCATGTTTTTATGAAGATGGGTTCATCCGAGCCTCGGAGCTATTTTGAGGCTGACTTTGTGTTATTTTCAAGACAAAGCCTTCTTTAGAGAAGCACTCAAAATTAGTCCAAGGCTTTCTTTGGAACAAAGACTCCAGTATAAGAAGAGAAGCAAGCAAAGGGACTCTGAATCGGTTCATCCTGGGTCTTCAATTTACTCTTCCTTCATCTATAGCTCACATCAGTATATTTGGCATGTTTTTATGCAGATGGGTTCATCCAAGCTTCGGAGCTATTTTGAGGCTGATTTGGTGTTATTTTCAAGACAAAGCCTTCTTTAGAGAAGCACTCAAAATTAGTCCAAGGCTTTCTTTGGAACAAAGACTCAAGTATAAGAAGAGAAGCAAGCAAAGGGACTCTGAATCAGTTCATCCTGGGTCTTCAATTTACTCTTACTTCATCTATAGCTCACATCTTTGTCTCATTCATGCATAGATCACTTAGTATATTTATGATTAATGTTGGTTCCTTGATCACATTGTTGACATGCTTAGCATCGACCTCTAAGCAATGGGTTTGAAATAGGCTTGAGCAGTGCTAGGACGATGCCCCTTGAGCTCTCTTGGAGTTGATGTTGTTATGACTACAAACCATCTATTTTACTTAAAAATTCATTAATGAATGACTCTTTTGGCATCCAATAAATAATGTGAGTGAACTCTTTGATCAACGGATGTTTGCTGATAGGCTTGAGTATATTGCTCCCCTTAACAACTTTCTCTCTTTTTTTCTAACTCCATTTCATCAAGTCTTTAAGGAACTGGTCAAAAATACATAACAAAAACAATTTATTTCACTGTTTTTGAGTCTTTAACTTGCACATCTGCAACTTTTGGTCACAAACCTTAAGTAGATTATAGCAGGTTTATGAAGGGAAAACGTTCATTTTACAATCCAACAAATAAATCTTAAGTTTACTTGCTGTTGCCATGTGTTGTAAGGCAGAAAAATCTGAATACTTTATGAGATTCCGGCAAGCACATATTGCAGATTTGAAGCCTTTTGCAGGGTAAAACTTCTGACTTCAAATCATTAGGGATGCCACCCTGAAGCTAGCAAGCACTAGCCTGATGTGAGAGGGACAAGAACTAGCCTGAAGTGAGAGGCACTATGCTAGGTGGCACTGGCACTTTCCCTAAATGTCCATTCGATTCCCTTGGGACTAAATTCGCCAAGGACAGTTTTTTGTGATAACATTATTTGAGTTGCAGCCAGAAGGCTTGGTTGTTTGATAATCAAGCATATGGAGACATATTGCTGAATCAGCCAATTCCACGATTGGCTTCACTAGAGATCTGATTAGCTTGAAAGGTTTCGTAGGAGCAATGGATTATATGAATAGCTGTATTGGTCATTTAAGTATATTGATCAATCATGTCTCCATTTGGGTTATGTTAGGATAGGTTTATTTTCAATCAAGTGTGATGTGTCGCTTTGAGTTCAAAAAAAAGGAGTTTGATAGGTTTAGTTGCTTTCCTTTAGGGCTTTAGTTTACTTTTTGAGTAAAACAAATGTCTTTTGACACAATTGGTCTCTAGGGTTTTGTGAAGATGTAAAAATCATTCTACACATCACTGATCCACACAAAGGATCAAGTGTTTTTTGACATTTTGTCAAGTACGTGGTCAAGGTATTGCTTGGGAACAAGGTCAATCTTGATGTCTTTAGTTGAGTGTCCATACCAAGTTTTGAAATTTGGGAGTTATCTGTTAAGTTGAGTCAAATCACATTATAGGGTCATATTAAGTTGAGGTGATTTAAGCATGTGATTTGTTCCCAAGTTATGAATTTCAGGTTTTCAACAGCAACTGGAGTTGTGGGATTCTGGGCATCCCACAGAGAAACCTGTCCCCAAGTTGGAATCATTATTAACACTAGATTTGCCCATGCAAATCTTGTGTTAAGGAAAAAACACATTTGTAAGTATACACTTTGGCACCACATTTCACAGTTCAAGATGTGCCCTAGGTTTCTTCAGATTGGTTCAGAAACATCATTTTCAGTTTGAGATCAGCCAGGACCACATCAAATTTCTATTTTCAGCAGGTTTTCCATGCAACACTTGGAACATGCATGGGAGGGTGGTTGTTTCAAAAGCATACTTTCTGATTTCAAGATTTGTTATTTCAGGAAAGTTTTTATTTTTAGACTAAAACAGCATTGCACAAAAGGAACCATAAAATAGTTAACAGCATCGGGATCTCCAACTTTGTACTGGAACAATTGATATTAAAATTTTATTTAAAGCCGATAGCATTCAGCACACTATGAAAAGAAGAAAGCCATCTTGATAGATGTAAAATGAGATACTACAAAGTTTGTCTCAACTCTTGTTATAAAACTTGGTCAACTCATTGAGTACTCTAGTGTCAAACTTGGCTCGGTAGAGATTTGAGCCAAACTAACTCACTGGCAACTCAAACTCGTTATCTGACTCACAAGTACTTGCAGGTATGTTTCAACCCTTGTTTTAAAACTCAGTCAAGTCATCAAGTACTCTAGTGTCAAATTGGCTCAGCACAGATTTGAGCCAAACTGTCTCATTGGTGACTCAAACTCGTTGTCTGACTCACAAATACTTGCAGTTCAAACTCTGACCCATGAGTACTCACCATTTTTTTCTCGAGTTGGTGAATTTTACTTGCAAGCCCAATGAAAAACCCAGTGCACCCTTTTATAGCTTTATATAACCCAAACAGTAAAAAATAAATCGCCATTATGCTTAGAAAAATTAATCTAGTTTTTCCAGAATTTTTCTACTGTCCAAATCAAACTTTTACCCACCAAGTTTTTCATCAAGCCATGTTTTGTAACCTCGTTTTCAACCTTAACCTTTTTCCACAGTTGCACCTGGATAGAAGAATAAGCTGGAAGAATAAAGATGACATCAGCAAGAAGCAAGTTATGAACCAACTCACTTCGCTACATTGTCAAGTAGATGGATTACTCCACCAAGCTATGGTATTTTGCATCATGTAATCATCTGTGAAAGTTAATATAGACATGGATTTCCTTCTAAAATGTCATTTCTGTGTATTTAAAAAAAACTATATATCTATATTTTTTGTATACTGCATTTCCCCCATGTACCCATTTCGGGAGGGTCACATTTCCAAGTGTTCCCATTTCGGAAACTTGTACATGCTTCCACATTTCATGCAACTTAGATTTACATGCTCATGTTAAATATGTAAATAAAAGTATAATGGCTTCTGCATAATGTAGTGTACAAGGGAATGTACAACTCACCTTTTCCGAGTGAACTCAATCTGGACTGGAACAGTCTTTGTGCATTGTCTCGAATAGCAACCTCGACCTTAAAGTAAGACAATGCAACAGAAAAGTAAATGACTTTTGATCATGATTTTACTACATAAAATGCAGTTACAAATTTAGTAAGGAAAACTATCTTCCAACATATCCCAGTATTGCGAGCATATCAGAGAAAACAGCAAATAGTCATACCACTAATCAATGAAACAATAATGTTAGGATTTAGCTCATAAATTCTTCTTCAGTATTTCCAGAGTCAATAATACGTGGTACATACAAAACACTGGTTCTAATTTGCTAATGTTTTCAAAACATTACCAGCAAACAAATAAGACTATCTCATATACCTGAGCATCAGTTACTTTGAAAACCCGCTTCCAAGGTAAAAGAAATTTTGATGCATCTCCAAAAACAAGGCTTGAAACATAAACTAACTTTTGAAATGCCTGCATTAAGATTCCATGGAACTCAGACAAGGCTCATGCAGATCTGCAGATAAGAGACCTTATGAAATATCCCTTCATGAATCATAATATATGGCCTGCGACTGCTGCTGCTAGCATCCTATTTTAATTCTTTTTGAGAAAAGGATAGTGCTCAAAAAGATGGCTCAGATAACAGAAAAATATTGTACTTACCCTGCGTTCCTCTATTGCAGCATCACGATCTCCTGTTTCAAGCCTTTGCCTGAAAATATGTCTTCCAATCTATGAAAAATTTAAGTGCACAGGTAATAAAGAAGAATTAGTCCTGGCAAAAAAAGAGATACATAAGATCCCTTCAGTCCAAAATATTCTTTAGATAAAAAATAAAATAAAAAGTGATGCATTATTCAGATAGACATATTATATCACTCATACTTCTATATGCACAGCTGCTGCATCAGGGTCATCAATACCAAGAGCCTTTTTGAATTTGATTATTGACTCTGCCTCATCACCTTTGAGGTCCTCGTTGCCAGAAGGAATAATAGAAGAAACATACCTGAAGAAAGCATTAAGCAACAAACACTTGACTACAAAAAGAAGAAGACAAGCTGAAGATATAAAGAAGGTGATTAAAAATGCTATTAAACCAATGTAGATTGCCCAAAACACTGACAACCAAATTTTATTTATTAATCATCAATAAGTTGAAAAAGGACATCAAAGAAAAATGGCCTCAGACCTGTAAAATATAAATAGACTTTAAAATATCCCAATTCACAAAAGCACGAGATTGGGAATGGAGAAGAAGGAAAAAAGAAAGGCACCCGTCTCCCTATCATCCCTTCAGCCCTTACCCCTAACCCTGTTAGGGCTTCGCCACCATGCAGAATAAGGCATGGTGGCAACCTGAGAAAGTGGGGCAGTGGCTGTATTGGGGTTGAGCACAGAGCTCAGGTGTCTCTAGCAAATACCCTGGTGGTTATTTTGTAGATAGGGGAACCTACTGGTAGCTGGTGACTTGGATGTGGGCTTGGGCTGGTTACTTCTCTTTCCACCTTGGCTTCAATGGGTTTTGCAAGGGTGCCATAGGTGCCATGCCCCTGACTCAGACCAAATTGCATTGAATGTTGAGAATCTGCCCATGAAGGGCACTGAAATTAGCTTTTGGCTGCAGGAGGAGTGTCTACAGATGACTCATAGGATTCACACTTTGCAGCAGTGTTGTGTGGAGTCATGCTCTTATGATGGCGAGACTATGTTCCAGGTGTCTTTTGTTTTGGGCTCCCACATGCTTGGTTATCTCACAGTTTGGGCCACAATGACCTTGGTCTTCAGTTTTGGCCCAGGATTGTCCCAAGTTTATATGAGATTAATAGCTGCTATGAGGCAGATTTTGGCAATCTTGGGCACTGTAGATTAGGTTAGGCCATAAGCCATGATTACCCGTAGAACACAAAGGATCTGTCATTCTCAGTACTTTCTTCTTTTCTGTGTTGTGTTCCTTATGGCTTTGGTGGCATGTTTGTCCCCACACAGCCTTTCAGCAGTCTGTGGGGTACAGTTCTTTGGATTTAATGCACGGGCTCATGCTGCTCCTTAGCATGTTTCCTACGAAAATGTATAGGGATGGTGTTTTGGTTCTAGGTGGCTTTGCCAGGCTCGTGATGTTCCCTTACATGAATACCTAATATTTTGTAAACGGAGGTAGAAATAACTATATGAACACTCCACTATACCAAATACTGATAATAAGAAAAATAGCAAAAATGAAGAAAAGAAGAAAGGGTTGAGGGTACCTGCAGACCTAGGATTGGAACGCACCGACAATTCCTAAAAGATGGAGGACATCTCCATGAAATAATACTCAAGATATTAATATGTTTGTATTGATAACAGAATGGATGATTACGGCTGCAGAAACCCTAGGATGGTGAGGCCTTGGGCACAGCAGTTTTCAGGTGGTCTCCCTTTGTTTGCCGGTGGGTTAAGCTTTTTGGTATGCAGGCCGCTGAAGACGTATTGGACTTGGAGGAGCTCCTTGACTACAGTATAGATCCACTGGAGAGAGTGGATATTTGGGGGCTGCCAGCTGGCAGTCGAGATTCTCCAAGTTCTAACACGTCTTATGTTCAGGCCGACATCAGGTCTGGAAGGTCAGCAGACTTTGTCTCCTCTCCGAGTCTCTTGCCGGGGTTTTCTCCCTCCTTAGAGATTGAAACCTCTCCCTCCTTTTTTTCTCCTTTGGAAAATGTCTCGGGGTTAGTCCCGGAGCTAGGGTTCCAGATTCCTGCGGTGGAGCCCCTTCTAGCCTACTCTTTCTCATCTTGGGCAGAAGCCCCCTTGGCCGCGGAGATATGGGAGTCGGCGTAGCTCGGACAAGTGGATCTAAGGTTTCTCAAAGATGGAGACCCTTTGGGTTTTTCGTTCTCAAACTGGAGTTATCATCAAGTCTTTTCTGAGGTGGGTTTTGTTCTACCTCCTAGTCCCCCTTCAAGGGAGTAGTAGTACAATAACCATCTGACCCCCGTTGATTTCATAGACTCTCTCTTAGTTCACACTCAACTGATGGGTTCAGTTCCAACTTGTTCAGGGATTGAAGCAGTTCTTACTTCGGTTGAGGGGGTCGATCTCCCTAGGATTGAGGTTCCGCCAAATGATCTAGCTTAGCCTATCAGTGCGCATAAAAGGAAAAATAAGTGCGTGAAGGCAAAGGACAACCCAGCCAGGCTATTGCAATGTCACAGGTACTGCAAATGTCTTCTACGACTGTGGTACGGAATGTGCGGGGTCGCCACTTTAATGCGAAAACCTTGAAGGAATGGGTTGCTTCTCTCTAGCTGGGCCCCTTAGGATACGTGCCCGTGGTCAAGCTACTAGCACTGGGATGGTTCATCTTTAAGTTTGGAAAGGCTGAAGATGTAAAATGGGTACTAAATTCAACATGGAGCGTAGCGTAGATTCAACCCCTATTTTTTTCAAAATGTGGATGCCTTTATTTGATGCAGGGAAGGAGCGGCTAGATGTTGTTCCCATCTGGGTTTGAATTCCATGTCTTCCGGTGGAGTTTTGGTCCAGAGAGATCTTCTCTAAAATTGGGAACACCCTGGGTTCTTTCTTATAGATCCAGATATGTCTTTCTTAGCTTCGGATAATTACGTTGTGGCACGCATTTTGGTCTTGGAAAACCTAAGGGAAGGTTTGGTGGAGGATCTGGAACTTGTGTTGGGAGGCAATATCTTCAAGCAACGGTTGAACTACGAAGGAGTTCCCTTTAGGTGTCAACAGTGCCATAAACAGAGGCATATTGTTAGCCAATGATCGCTCCCTTTCCGATCTCGAAAGAGTGGTGAGGGTTCCCCATCAACACGGAAAAGGTCGACTCCCCGATCTGAAAATCCTTCGAAATATTCTGGCAACTACCAATATAGGAAGGTGGTTCATAATCCCGGAGAAAAGGCCTCCTCTGGAAAGGAGTCAGCAAAAAGGAAGTTCCAAAATCAGCCCCCTCTCGCTGTTATTGGTTAGGCTGGAGTCACAAGTTTACCTTCCATGGTTAGCTCCCCAGGACCAATTTGTGGGCGGACCGAGGTCGTCTCTCAAGGTATGTCTTTTCTGCCTCCCCAGCCTATTAATATTCTAATAAATTCTTTATCTTTATTGGGCAATGACTGGTTAGGTTCTCTTGAAAACCTTTCCTTCCCACACAGCAGTTTGGACCCTTTTACCTCTTCCGAACAGCTCCTCCCCATTGCTAATTGCTCCCCTATCCCTTCTCCCTTGTCCTCTGCTCCTCAGTTTTCGAAAGAATCTGAGTCTTCTCGGGATACAGAGGAAGAGGTCGTAGCATATAATCTTAGAAGCAGAAAGGTCTCGAGGTCTAGGGAATTTTTTTTTTTTGGTTTAGGGAAGAACCATGTGCCCTTGTCTAGTTCAAAAGGTAAGGGCCGAAAATCTCACTTCTCAAAGACTCAGCACCGAGCATTGGCAGATGTAGCTGCAGGAAAGCAACTCTCTATCTTTGGGGCACTTAGAGCAATGTGGTCCCATGATGGAGTTTCCCCATGAAAATCATCTCTTTTAATTGCACGAGTGTGGCAAGCCCATCTAAAAAAAAAATCCTTAAAGAGGTTGATGGAATCCAATCAAGTCGGATATTATTTTATTGCAAGAAACCATGGGGGAGAGTGAAGCCATTGTCCCCTTACTTGAATCTCTTTTTCAATAGTGGAGTTTCATCGGTCTGGATGCAAGGGGTAGGTCTTGTGGATTGGCTATTGGTTGGAGCAACAAAAGGATAAAGTTGATTAACTCCTAAGGTTTTGATTAGTGTTTAGGAGTGGAGGTCCTTTTTGCAGATTTCGGGAGGATTTTCACAATCCTCAATATCTATGGGCCATACTTTGATAGGGTCACCTATTAGGACTCCTTGATGCGGAAATCTTTTTTTACAAGTGATAGTCTTATATGGGGTGGTGATCTAAATTTCTCCATGGGATTAGCAGAGGTCTGGGGCCCTTCGGCCCAAGCTAATCCCCTTTCTGATTAGTTCAATCATATTTTTTCGGATGCTGGCCTTTCTGATATCGCCCCAGTTAAACTAAACCCCACTTGGAGGAATAAGAGGGCGGGGGAGGACCATATTGCCAAGAGACTAGACCGGTTTTTATCTCTGATAAGCTTCTGGAGCAACCCTTGCATTTCAAGCAGTGGATCGGGAATAGGGGTGAATCATATCACTCTCTTATCTTCTTTGAATTAGCTAGTGGCCTAGGGAAGCCTCCCAACCCTTTCAAATTTAACTCGGCTTGATTAAAGAAAGAGAGTTTTCAAGCTCTAGTTAAGGGATGTTGGTTACCTTATGACCCATCTTCGAGGGATGTTGTAGGGGTACAATTTGCAGCAAACCTCAAACAAGTAAAGAAGGAGGCAACACGATGGGCACATAACAAAAGGGTGAGGGACGAGAGGGCTCTAAAAGATATTGAGGAAGCCCTTCAGGTTATCTATGATTCGGAAGGGGAGGGCTACATCTCTCTTGAATCAAAAGAGGCCCTGGTTTCCTTGGAAAAGGAAAAAAGACGTTTGTTGGAGGAACATGGGGAGGTATGGCGCCACAAAATCCGTGTTATATGGTTGCAAAGCAGGGATGAAAATACAAATTTTTTTCAGGCATATGCAAAAGGAAGAAGATCGTGAACACAATTTGGAGTCTTAAAGACTCTTCGGGTAGAGATGTCTATTCTTTTAATGATCTGGCACATCTGGGGAAGAGTCATTTAATGGAGCCAATATAGCAAAGATAAACCAACTTGCCCTTCTTTTTCCCTGCTTTGTGAATGATGAAACAAATAGGTCTCTCATGGAGGAGGTCTTGAAGGAAGAGCTTAAGAAAGTGCTTCACAATTTCCAGAAGAATAAAAGTCCAAGGCCAGATGGATGGACAATTGAATTTTTCTTGGGATTCTATGATCTAATTAGTAAGGATATCCTAGTTGTGGTTGAAGAATCACGTAGAGAGGGCCATATGCATGCACCCCTGAATGCTACTTTCATAGCTCTAATTCCAAAATCTGATTCACCACAACATCTAGATGACTTCAGACCCATCTCACTTTGTAATTGTATATATAAGGTGGTGGCAAAGGTGATTGCCAATAAATTATGGGGGTTCTCTCTGAGATGATTTCTAAAGAAAAATTTGGTTTTTTGGAGGGTCGCCAAATTCACGAAGCCATTGGGGTGGCGTAGGAAGGATTACATTCCATAAAAGTCAGGAAAGAAAAAGGGGTGGTTCTCAAAGTTGATCTATCAAAAGCCTATGATCGTGTAAACTGGCTTTACATCCGTCTCCTCCTAACACAGGTGGGTTTCGAAGTGAATTTTATTAAGTGGATGATGTGTTGCATCTCATCAACTTCCTTTGCAATCTTGATAAACGGATCTGCTTCCCCTTTTTTTCAAGCAGAACGAGGCCTACGTCAAGGATGCCCATTGTTGCCACTCCTTTTTCTCCTTGTTGCGGAAGGCCTCAGCTAGGTACTGGAAGCAGCCAAATTAAATACGGAATTCCGTGGGATTTCCATTTCCCCCACATTACGGATTACTCATCTCATGTTTGTAGATGATGTGTTGATCTTTTGCAATGGTCTTCAAGGGGATGCGGAAAAGTTGCACAATACTCTGGACCTATTCAACAAAGCAACTGGAATGCTCATAAACGAAAGGAAATCCTCAATTACAATCCAAAATATGGAAGATGAGGAGCTAGAGATATATTGTTACAAGACCCATTTTCCTTTTGAACTTAAGAATTTTGATGAAGGGCTCAAGTACCTGGGGTTTCACTTAAATCCCAACTGTTATAAGAAAGAAGATTGGATGTGGATGCTAGCAAAACTAGAAAAGAGATTATCTAGCTAGAGTTTAAGGTGGCTCTCTCGGGCAGGACGCTTGGTGTTGGTAAAATATGTGTTGGAAGCAATTCCGGTTTATTGGATGTCCTTGGCTTGGATCCCTAAAGGAATCCTGGAGAAGATCAAAAAGCTATGCTTCAAGTTCATATGGGCTAGATCACAGGAAAAAATGGTTCTTCCTTGGGTAAAATGGTACTCTTTGACAATCCCAAAATCTTTGGGAGGATGGGGACTAAAGAACATTTTCCTCTTTGCCAAAGCTCTGGCTGCAAAGTCTTGTTGGAGGCTCATATCATCAAAAAATCTTTGGACTCAAGTGGTCACACACAAACATATCTGGCCTCTTCCCTTCAGGACTGGATAAGGAGCCCCCATTAAGAAAAATCCAGTGTCTTCTATTATCTGGAAAGGAGTTACATCTTCTTTTGATGTGGTCGAGGGAGGCCTAGCTTGGCGTATTGGTAATGGGAACAAGGTGCGTCTTGGTTCGGACCCATGGCCGGATAGTGGAGAGGCTCACATCCTCCCTGAAAACCTGATTCAAAGCCTTCATGTGCAGGGACTATTTTCCCTAAATCAGATTGTGGACCCTATGAGAACGTCGATATGGTCACAAGAATGGAAGACATATGACCAGCTGGATCTAGAGGAGATTCATGAGATCCATTGGGGAAATTACATCAGGGCATTAAAGATGGCCCATGTTCGCCTCTTGGTCCAAGAGGATGAATTAGTATGGGCACATAAACCTCCTTGGATTTTATACTCCAAAACTGGGATATATCCAGCTCAATATTGACTTGCATCTCAGGGACTCGGACTGGTGGTGGAAAGGCTTATGGAAGGTAAGGTGCCCTCTCAAGTCCAAAATTTTCATATGGTGCCTTCTAGTCAAAAAGGTCCCCACTTGGGAAGTTATGAAAAAAAGTTCAATTGAAGGTCCGGGCTGGTGTTCTCTTTGTAAAGCAAGTGGGGAATCATCAACTCACCTCTTCTTGTTATGCCCTTTCAATAAGGCTGTATGGCAAGAATGTTCTACCTACTTGGGCAAGGTTGTTCCTGTCAAGGACATATGGTGGAAGAAGCTTGGAAATCATGGGTCACCGATGCCACTACTAGTAACATCAGGGCTCTCCCTCTTCTCATCTGTTGGGGTACCTGGCTGGCTAGAAACTCTTCAATTTTCCACGATAAACCTAACCTGGAGGTCATTGCAACCCAATATCTTAGCATCCTATCTCACTTTCCTCGGGAAAAAGGGAGGAGGCCAAGTAGGACAACACAGGAAGAACTAATGGACTGCTCCAGGCCCTGGGCTTTCTTTGATGGTGCCTCACAAAACAGAAACCAGTTGTGTGGTGGAGGGGCAGTCCTGCACTTATCTGATCATGTTTCCTAGAAAACAAAAATGGGGTTGGGCCCAGGCACTAACAATTATGCAGAACTGATGTCCCGTAAATTGCTCTTACTTTTTGCAAAGGAAAAGAATGTGAATTCTCTACAGATTTTTGGAGACTCCCTCAATGTTATAAATTGGGTCCGGAAATCACAGCAGTGTCGTAATATTCATTTGCTTCCCATCCTTGAAGAAGTTCAACGACTTGTGGGTTCCTTTGACACTCTTACTGTTCACCATGTTTTCAGGGAAAGGAATATGGTAACAGACCAGCCCTCAAAAGGAGGAGTTCAGATGGGACATGGGCAATGGCTGATTACTGAAGACAAGAGGAACTTTTTATGAGATTTACCATAGACCTTTTATAGAGGAGCAGCGCCACAACTCGGTTTCAGACTCATCTTGACTCTCGATATCAGCACTCTTTTTGCCACATACATTACAGTGTCCACAGGGGACTTCTGACGGTTTCATCTACAGTGGTTTCTCTACAGCTAGCTTCTGTATACGGGTTTCTTTTTGTAAAAATATTTTGTATTTAACGGGAAATATCTGGAACACTTATTGTCCTTCAGTCAGTGAATGTAATTATGCAGAGTTCTCTCTCTGAAACACTTAGTCTTGTATAAATATCAAAGGACTACATCAAAATTATGAGCTTCCATACAAAATAGGTCATAAATATATATTCACTCACATACAAATAAATGTTATGTTTAGGTACCCAACATGCCCTCCCCCATGACAATTTCATCCCCAAAGCATGAGCACCAAAGAGTAGCCTGACCAATACCATGGATCTTATTCTTCTGATGCTTCTTTGACCTTTGCTTGAATAATATCAAATGCACAAACTTGAATGGATAACAGCTCTAAGAATAGTCTTCTTCGATGAACTCATTAACTGTACTCTACTGAAAATGCTCAGAACGATCATACGGGTCCAAGCAAGACTCAACCAAGATACTAAGAACCCCGGATCAGAAATATTATCCACATAGAAGTAAAAGGTTCGTTGTGACACTGGAGAGAGTATTGTCAATGGAGAAGATTCATGTGGAAAAATCCTTTTCACCACATCAATGGTTTCTTCTTCCTTTTCAACCAATACATTTTTGCTCATTCCCAGATTCATGATAAAGAAGAGCTTCATGGAAGAGAAGTTGCAAAATCATGTTTGCCTCTTCTAAACCCTCTTGATACGGAGATTTATCATACAGAGAAGTAGGTTCAGCAAAGAGAAGTTGAAAGCAGTCAATTCATAGATCTGGGAAATATTTGCACCATGCACAACAAGCCTCTTCTGAATCCAACCATGCCTCTATTTCGTTTTTATATTTTTCTTTTTTATGGATTGAAATAATAAACCCATCACATAAATCCATAATCATTTCCATCACAACCATGCTACCTATATTTGACTATGCCCTAGCTTGATTCAAAATGATAATAACTACTTTATTACAAACTCAAATCAAGCATATAATACGTCAACAGAAAGATAAGTAGATGACTTTACCAATGGGCAAACCAACCTAGCACACTCTTCTGATAAGTAGCTGAGAAATCTGAATTTGTAGCTGTCGTAGTACAAATACCCTAAAAATATCAGATTTTCAATCTTCAAAATCTTGGTTGTCCGACCTCTGATTTCAGTGATTTTTTTTGAAATCGTGTATTATTTTACTAGAATCTAGATCTGCAACTTGTTTCTAAAATTTATCCTAGAAAAGTTATAGAAAACGCTCCAAGTGTCATGGCCCTAACTTCCATAGTAAAAACACACCTAAAATAGCAGATTTTCAAGATTTGATATCTTTGTCGTCCTCCCTCCAATTTGAAAGATTTTTTTCTGAAACCACTAGTTTTCCAAGTAGAATCCATATGTACAATAGGTTTCTGAAGATTCAGCTGAAAAAGTTTTAGAAAATTATCTATATGTCACAGCCCTAATTTTTTTCCTTATTTTCCCTTTTTTTTGACAATGCACAACAAAAGCGAAATTGACCTGCTTTAATACCAACTTGAAGTCTTCCTCAAATTCCAATACTCACAATAAAACTAGTCCAATAATAAACAACAATCAATAGAACAAAGGGTTGCGGGCACCGCACACCTAAGGTTGGAATGCGCCTACAATTCCTAACAGATCAAGAAAGACATCTCCATGTACTTGGCACTCAGAATGAGTAAACAAGATTTGAATGTATTGTCTCCCCTCCATTGTAATCAATCATTCTATTATCAATCTAAACATATTACTGTCTTGTATATTATTTCATGGACATGATCTTTACTTCATTGTTGTTATTTCTCTTATTATCAATACTTGGTATAGTATAGTGTCCATTTTGGTTACAGGGGCAATGCATGGTGGTATAAGAACTTCAATAGATTCTTGCTTATACTGTGATGTTGGAAAAAAAATCACTCAAGTTGGAAGTCGGGTGGCCAAGATATCAAAGTTCGAAAATTTGTTATTTTAGTTGTGTTTCTAATATGGAAATTAGGGTCTAGACACTCGGAATGTTTTTTGTATCTTTTCCAGCAGAATCTGTTGGATTACTAAGAGGGGGGGTGAATCAGTAATAGCGTAATTATAATCATTTTTCTCCAAATAATCCAAGTGTTATATCAATGTAGAATTATTATCCAATAATGAGCAATAAGAAATGAACAATCACACACATACACAGTACACCAGTGTTGTACGTGGAAACCCAAATCAGGAGAAAACCACGGAATGTTTTATCTTATATGTCTTGAAGAATTACATTCATTGGAAGCACCAACTTCCTTTGTTTTCCAGATGCAACTGGAAGGAGGCTCCAACCCCCTAGTTTCTCAGACTACAACCTGAGGGAAGCTCCAACTCCCCAATTCTCTGGTTACAACCAAAAGGAGGCTACAACCCCCTATGTTCTCCGGCTACAACCGGAAGGTGGCTACAACCACATGTCTTTGCCCCGTCCAACCGCCCTGAAGTAAAACTAGAATGATGGAACCACTATCACACTATCATTGTGAGATATACCGCTGTAAACATGTACCAATAAACCCGAACCATGCATCAACCATGCATAAACCTGTACCTCAACCTGTAATCAACCTGTACCATAAACAAGTGCATCAACCATGCACCAACCTGTACCAAACGATCTATAATCAACTTGTACCGTAAACAAGTGCAACCAACCATGTACCAAGTATGTACCAATCATGTGTCAAGTACTCATCAACTATGACTCATCAATATGTACCAACATCATCAACTATACACCTCATGTATGTGCCAACTCATCAACTACTTCTCTCAAGCATGTACCCAACTTGTACCTCAACCAAAAGCTTTCATCAATTTCATCATCCAAATATGATTTGTAACTCTGTAATAGACCTAGTATATATGATCACATACTTGCAAGTCTTCCTTAACTTTAACAACAAGAGACTAGCATTTTCATCAAACGTTTCTTTAGTCTCACAAGACTAGTTTTGGATTAGTCAACAACCCTAACTTGAAATAATCATAACTTTGTACCTGTAATGAATAAAGATCTGAAACTGATACACAATGTTCTTTGGAGTGTTTTATGCAATTCATCCAAGTGTCACTACTTGGAACCTCTCAAAAAAGGAGTTATGGAAAAAATGGCACACCTTGCTGAATTCTGGCTTATTCTAGAGAGTGACCTTGTAGAGCGTGCCCCACACGAAATATTTGTTGAATTGATCTAAAACTGTTACACAGCATACTACAGACTGTACTCTAACCAACACATTTAGTCTTACTGAATTTGGATCTGTTATGAAGAAGTTATGACGTTTTTACCCGAAACACTTGTTTTTGACTAGTTTCAGGACTAGCCACAAACCCTATTTTCCACAGAGTGTAACTCCAAAAATACAACGACCCACAAGCTGAATTTCTTACCACAGATACTTGGATATGTTTCCTCAATGGCATAGCAATTTCACAGTCTGAATCATTCTAGAAAAAAAATTATTGCAAAAATGGTGAGATGACCTGAAAAAAACATACCTTAGAAAGCATCATCAAAAGAATTTAACCTTCCTTGAATTCCGACCTTCTTTTCTTCACTTTCCTCAGAAATTCAGCTTAGATATCCTTTGGTTACCTCAGACACCTATAGGTATTCAATATGCTCAAGTGTATCTTAAATGAGAGAGCCTTTCCTCTTATTTATACTCTCCAAGTAGCTTCTTTAAAAACATCTTCTAGGTCACTTTGCCCACTTTCCTTATTTTAGGGTTAACCCACTTCTAATTTCTCCATTAAATTTATTATTGAATTAATTTATTTTGTATTCACTTTGAATTATGGTACACTCATCACTTCACTTTATTATTTACCTTTTAAAATCTCTTAAACCACTTTGAATACTTTGACCTTTTGGGGCTTCTAGATGACATATGAGGATCCTCCAACTTCGTAAGGCCATAACACTCAAACTGTGAGGAGTTATGTGACGTTCCACATACCACCAAAAATGGAATGACATGTACTGTCCATATAGAATAGTATTAAACGAAAATATATCAAAACTCGTACCGTTATCCATCAAACAAACTTGGGTCCATTACCCAAACCTAGGTTCTCCAACTTCTCATGGCCATAACTCTCTAACCGTGAGGAGTTATGTGACGTTCCACATACCATCGGAAATGGCATGACAAACACTATCCATCTAAGATAGTTTCACTGGCAAATTCACTGGCGTTCATCTCATTATTCCACAAATAAGCATGGGTTCTCTAACCATACTTCTAGGATAACTCAATCCGCAAAGCGTCTTCCCGTGGGGGCTTTCACCATAAGGGGACCACTTTGAAGTTCATCCATTTCTACTTATTATCAACCATGACAAGACAATAATGAGTCATCTTTACATCAAACAATCTTGGGTCCATTACCCAACCTTTGTGCTACAAAGGTTTCTTCAAGGATTGACATCAATGACCACCAATCTTAATCAACAATCTCCCCCTTTGGCATTGATGGCAACACTCTGATGCAATACTGAAATCATATCAATCATGCTCCCCCTGGAACCATGTCTTTGTCCTCTGCCTCTGTCCTCTGCATCTGATAAATCTCTCCCCCTTTGTCATCAATGGCAAAGGTATCTTTCCATCCGGGGTTGCTCCCCCTGACTGAATTGTCCTCTTATGGTGCTTCCTCGTGTAAATCTAAGACATATAAGATAAGCATTCAAAAAGCATTCATTTTGGAGTAGAAATAACTCCAAGTCTCTGGCGAAGATATTCAAAGGATTCCCATGGAAGTGGTTTTGTGAATATGTCTGCCACTTGTTCTTTGGTGCCCACATACTCAACACTAATGTTCTTTTCTGCAACCTGCTCCCATAGAAAGTGATACTTTATTAGAATGTGTTTCGTCTTAGAGTGCATCACTGGGTTCTTCGAGATACAGATGGCGCTTGTATTATCACAATAGATTGGAATGGGTTCATCATACTCAACCTGTATATCTATCAGAGTTTATTTCATCCAAAGAACCTATGTACAACATGATGTTGTTGCAATATACTCTGCCTCGGCTATAGATAAAGATATTGATGATTGTTTCTTGCTTAGCCATGATACTAAACACTCACCCAAGTACAACGTTGCTCCACTGGTACTCAGTCGGTCATCAATACAACCTGCCCAATCTGCATCTGTGTAGGCAATAAGTGATAGATCCTTTCCTTTTGGATATCATAATCCAAACTCTTATGTTCCTTTGAGATATCAGAAAATCCTCTCCACTGCTAACACATGTGACTCCTTTGGTGCTGCTTGAAATCGTGCCACCTGTCCAACTGGCTGCATTACATCTGGTCTGGATGTTGTCACATATAGTAGGCTGCCAATCATTGACCTGTATTGCCTCTGATCTGTAGACTTCGAATCATCATCTTTGCTCAACTTGCAACTAGTTTGCATGGAAGTGATAACTAGTTTCCAATCTTCCATTCCGAACCTCTTTAGCATTTCTCTGATATACTTGGTTTGAGAAATAAAGATTCCTTGGTTGCTTTGACGTATCTGAAGTCCCAAAAAGAAGGATAGTTCTCCAAGTAACGACATTTCAAATTCATTCTGCATTTCTTTTGCAAATTTCTGGCTTAACATGTCTTCATCACTACCAAACATAATATCATCAACATAAACTTCAATTAATAAAATATTACCTTCACTTACCTTGATGTAGAGGTTGTTGTCTACACTTCCTTTTCTGAACCCTGCCTGCCGCAGATACTTATCCAGTCTAAAGTACAATGCTCTCAGAGACTTTTTTTAGACCATACAAGGCCTTCTTTAATTTACACACATAATCTGCATTCTCTGACAACTAAAATCCTTCTGGTTGTTCAATGTAGACTTCTTATTCAAGTTCCCCATTCAGAAAAGTTGATTTTACATCCATCTGATATACTTTAACATTTTTGGAGCATGCATAGGCTAAAAGCAACCGGATTGCTTCCATTCTAGCAACTGGGGCTTCAAAGTCAATTCCTTCAATTTGTGCATATCCTTTACATACCAATCTAGCTTTGTTCCTTGTAACTTGTCCATCTTCATTTAATTTATTCCTGAAAACCCATTTTGTATCGATCACATTCTTATTCTTTGGTCTTGGAACCAGTTCCCAAGTGTCATTTTTCTCTATTTGATCAAATTCTTCATTCATGGCCTTATTCCAAAATTCATCCTTGTTGGCTTCTTCAAAAAAATTTGGTTCAATTGTAGATAAGAGTGCTAGTTGTGTTTGTTCTGGTGAACGGATTTTTTCTTCTAGTCTCAACTCCTGCATTACGGTTAGTGCTTCACATTTGCCGGTCTTCCTTTCCATAGCTCGTAGGGAGTTTTATCAGTGTTGTTTCTGAGCATTACTCTGTTTTGAATGTGAATTGTTGTATGCACTCCCTGTGTCCAAAATATATCTGTCAATTTGGAATCCATTAGCATTGTTCGAGCCATTTCTTGTACTGTCATGTTCTTTCTTTCAACAACTCCATTCTGTTGAGGTGTCCTAGCAATGGAGAATTGCCTTTTTATTCCATGACTGTTGTAGTAGTCCATAAAATCCTTTGAAGTGAACTATCCTCCATTATCAGATCTCAAGCATTTGATTCTTGAATCCATCTCATTTTCAACCATTTCCTTGTAGATCTTGAAGTTTTCAAAAGCTTCTGACTTATTCTTGAGAAAGCAAATTGCAATCATTCTTGTATAATCATCAACTAATAACATAAAGTATCTCTCACCTTTTAAGCCCTTTGTTGTAGTTGGTCCAACTAGATCAGTATGCACAATTTCCAGTGGGTCTTGTTGTTGAATATTCCTTTGATTTGAACCTAGTCTTTGTTTGCTTTCCTTGTTGACAATGCTTGCATAAAGTGTTGGTTGGTTTCATGATCTGAGGGCATTTCTCTGACTACTTTTCTTTTGCTGACTTTGACAAGATTATCAAAATGCACGTGACTCATTCTTTTGTGCCATAGCCAACTTTCATCTTCCTTTCTTAGACAACACTTTTCATTTTCAATTTCACTTAACACATATATGTTATTTGAAGTTCTTGCAGCTGTACCGACCAATTTCCCTGAACCTTCTCTTCTTATCTCACACTTCTGTGAATCAAAATTAACTTTATAACCTTGGTCACACATTTGACTCACACTTAGAAGATTATGTTTCATATCTTCTACCAGTAGAGCATTTTGTGTCTTTTTTATACTTGTTCCCAATTCCGACTGTGCCTTCTCCAATGATTTTGGCTGAATTATCATTTCCAAAAGAGACTGATCCATTTCTTTCCTTTCGCAATGTAAGAAATTTGTCACTATCACCTGTCATGTGTTTTGAACACCTACTGTCAACATACTAACCGTGTTTCTTCTGCTTAGCTTGTAGAACGACTGTGCATTCTTCATTGTTATACTAATCTTGCTTTCTTATCCATGTCGTTTTCTGAGGTTCTTGTCTGTGACTGTTGCTACTCTATTGAGGTTCTTTAGGAGGGACTGTCATTTTGCAATTTTTGGCCACGTGTCCAAAATTGTTACATTTGTAACATTCCACTTTAGTGCTCAAAGATTCAAACCTGTTGTAACTTCTTCTTTGTGTTTCACTAGGTCTTCTTGAGTAACCCCTTTGTGTATGACTCTCAAAGTTGTTATTGTTCATGTTGTTAGCTCTGCAATTCACAGCTTTATGTCCAAAATTATTACATGCATAACATAAACAGAAAAATATAGTTTGATACCTGGGAGTTGAAGATCTTCTGAAAGGAGGTGCTCTTATGAATCCTTCTTCTTCTTGAGGCCTATCTATATGTTGTTGATTCTGAAATCTGAATCTTCTCGGTGGAGGAGTGTCCCTGTAATCTTCCTTGTACATCTTCTTATCCCCTTTGGTTGTTTCTGCATAGCTTTTTGGATTTGTTTCTTGCTCTGTTGTTTTGGAGCTTGATCCTTTTTCTGTCTGATTGTATCCAAGTCCAGACTTGTCAAGATGAGATTTTTGACTGTTGATAATGTCATCCAGAACTTTTGAGCTATTCTGCATATTTTTCTTTTGAATATCATTTCTTAGTGTGACTATCTCTGCTTCAAAGTTTCCAATGATCTTGTCATTTTCTTCTAGTTGTTCTTTGAGTGCTTCTTCAATTATTTTATCTTCTTCTATTTGAACCTTCAATCTTGTGATCATTTGTTCTAGTTCTCGAGTGTCATTTTTCTTGTCTAGTTCTGGTTGTAGTTTATTGTTTTTCTTCTTTTCTCTTCTGATAACTTCTATGGCACACATTAATTCTTCTCGATAGACAACTTCTGTCTCTTCAATTTCGTCTTCGACTTCTTCATATCCTTCTTCGGCTTCTTCATATTCTTCTTCGGAGTCTTCTTTGTCAAAATCTTTTACTGTCATGAATAGAACTCTTCATGTCTCACTATCACTGATTTCATCTTCATCTAATGATGAGATGTCTTCTTTGATGCATAAGTTTTTCTTGAAATCTTTCTTTGTAGTTCTTTTGCCTTTATATGTGTGTTTGTCTTTTGAGTAACCTTCATCATTTCTCTTTTTCTTATGAGGACATTTGTTAGCAAAATGACTAATACCATCACAATTAAAACAAATTAAAGAAAGCTTACCTCTATACCTACCATTGGTTCCCTTGTTCGGTCTTTTGACGAAGTTGGCCACTTCTTCAGCATCTTTCGAGACGTCGTTGTTGCTACTATATTCTTCTTGTTCCTTTTTCTTTTTCTTTGATCTTTTGGATGCTTTGAAGGCCACTTCTTTTACATCTGGATTTTCCTGTTCAGTTCTCATTTCATATGTTGTGAAGATTCAATGCAGATCATCCATGCTTATTGGGTTCAGATCCGATCTTTCTTCTAGTGGTGATATCTTAGGGTTGAATCTCATAGGAAGAGATCTTACTAACTTTTGAACAATTAGAGATTCTTCGATTTCTTCTCCCAATCCTATGATTGCATTCACTGTTTCGTCAACTCTTAAGAAGTAGGCTGCAATATTCTCATCTTCCTTCATTTTTAGTTGTTCGAACTGACCTCTGTAAGTTTGAAGTTTTGCTACTTTGACTTTTGTATCTCCTTCATAAATATTTCGAAGCTTGTCCCAAATCTCTTTGGCGGATTTACAATGTGCAGCTTTGGTGAATATTGTTTCACTGAGACCATTCAAAAGTGCATTTGTAGCTTTGGAATTATTCTAACCAAGTTTCACTGCTTTGTCATTTGTTGGTGGAACTGCTGGTACTGTGTATCCATCTACAATTGATTGTCAAATTTCAAACCCCTGTGCTTGTATATATGTCTTCATCCTTATGCTCCAAAAAGCATAATTTTGTCCATCAAAGTGTGGTATTCCATTTTTATATGAGTTGGTACTCTCCATGATCTACCTTTCAGTGGTTAAACTGATTTCTGAAGGAACTTGCTCTTATACCAATTGTTGGATTACTGAGAGGGGGGGTGAATCAGTAATAGCGTAATTATAATCTTTTTTCTCCAAATAATCCAAGTGTTATATCAATGTAGAATTATTATCCATTAATAAGCAATAAGAAATGAACAATTACACACATACACAGTATACCAGTGTTTTACGTGGAAACCCAAATCGAGAGAAAACCACGGAATGCTTTATCTTGTATGTCTTGATGAATTACATTCATTGGAAGCACCAACTTCCTTTGTTTTCCAGATGCAACTGGAAGGAGGCTCCGACCCCCTAGTTTCGCAAGCTACAACCTGAGGGAAGCTCCAACTCCCCAATTCTCTGGTTACAACCAGAAGGAGGCTACAACCCCCTATGTTCTTCGGCTACAACCACCTGTCCTTACCCCGTCCAATCGCCCTGAAGTAAAACTAGAATGATGGAACCACTATCACACTATCACTGTGAGATATATCGTTGTAAACATGTACCAATAAACCCGAACCATGCATCAACCATCCATCAACCTGTACCTCAACCTATAATCAATCTGTACCATAAACAAGTGCATCAACCATGCACCAACCTGTACCAAACAATCTGTAATCAACCTGTACCATAAACAAGTGCAACCAACCATGTACCAAGTATGTACCAATCATGTGACAAGTACTCATCAACTATGACTCATCAATATGTACCAACATCATCAGCTATACACCTCATGTATGTGCCAACTCATCAACTACTTGTCTCAAGCATGTACCCAACTTGTACCTCAACCAAAAGCCCTCATCAATTTCATCATCCAAATATGATTTGTAACTCTGTAATAGACCTACTGTATATGATCACATACCTGCAAACCTTCATTAACTTTAACAACAAGAGACTAGCATTTTCATCAAACGTTTCTTTAGTCTCACAAGACTAGTTTTGGATTAGTCAACAACCCTAACTTGAAATAATCATAACTTTGTACCTATAATGAATAAAGATTTGAAACTGATACACAATGTTCTTCAATGTGTTTTATGCAATTCCTCCAGGTGTCACTACTTGGAACCTCTCAGAAAAGGAGTTATGGCAAAAATGGCACACCTTGTTGAATTCTGGTTTATTCTAGAGAGCAACCTTGTAGAGCGTGCCCCGCACGAAATATTTGTTGAATTGATCTAAAACTGTTACACATCATACTACGGACTGTACTCTAACCAACACATTTGGTCTTACTAAATTTGGATCTGTTATGGAGAAGTTATGACGTTTTTACCTGAAACACCTGTTTTTTACTAGTTTCAGAACTAGCGACAAACCCTATTTTCCACGGAGTGTAACTCCAAAAATACAACGACCCACAAGCTGAATTTTTTACCACAGATACTTGGATATGTTTCCTCAATGGCATAGCAATTTCACGGTCTGAATCATTCTAGAAAAAAAGTTATTGCGAAAATGGTGAGATGACCTGGAAAAAAACATACCTTAGAAAGCATCATCAAAAGAATTTATCCTTCTTTGAATTCTGGCCTTCTTTTCTTCACTTTCCTCAGAAATTCGGCTTAGATATCCTTTGGTTACCTCAGGCACCTATAGGTATTCAATATGTTCAAGTGTGTCTTAAATAAGAGAGCTTTGCCTCTTATTTATACTCTCCAAGTAGCTTCCTTAAAAACATCTTCTAGGTCACTTTGCCCACTTTCCTTATTTTAGGGTTAACCCACTTCTAATTTCTCCATTAAATTTATTATTGAATTAATTTATTTTGTATTCACTTTGAATTATAGTACACTCATCACTTC
>JASDQU010102895.1:199544-213420 GCA_032191745.1 Picea mariana | reverse complement strand
TATACAGACAGATTATTGGTTCGGTGATGTATCCGACGAATACCAGGCTAGATATATGTTTTGCCTTGAGTTAGTATCTGGTAGAACCCAGACGTGTTCACCTTGATGATGCAAAACATGTGATGAGATACATTAAGGGTACATTGGATTTTGGTCTCTGTTATACTAGAGATCATGACTTCATATTGTATGGATATACTAATTCAGATTGGGCTGGAAGTTTCTCTGACAAAAAGAGCACCTCAGGATGTTGTTTCAGTCTGGGGTTAGCCATGATCTCATGGCAGAGTAGGAAGCAATCAAGTATTTCTCTCAACACGAAAGAAGTGGAATATATTGCAGCATTTTCTGCCAGTTGTGAAGCCATATGGCTTCATATGTTGTTGACAGATCTAGTTGATCTGGATATGGAAGCCACCGTGATCCTATGTGATAACCATAGTTATATAAAGATGATGTGCTCAATGATGAGTCGAAGCACATAGAGATCCGGTATCACTTCATTCATGATATGATGCAGAGAGGAGCTACAAAGCTCCATTATGTTGGCACGGATGAGCAGGTTGCAGATGTGTTGACCAAGCCTTTGTCTCATGTAAATTTTGAGCACTTTCGAGAAAAGCTTGGTATAGTCCGAAAGGACCTCCCTCGAAAGGGGGAGTAGTGTTGATGCCAGCCTTGTGTTGAAGATTTCCAACTTCGTCCTGATGTTGTTGAGATGCCAGCCTCGTGCTGAAGATTTCCAGCTTCGTGTTGATGTTGTTGAGATGCCATCCTCGTGCTGAATATTTCCAGCTTCGTGCTGATGTTGTTGTGATGCCAGCTTCGTGCTGAAGATTTCCATCTTCGTGCTGATGTTGTTGAGATGCCAACCTCGTGCTGAATATTTCCAGCTTCGTGCTGATGTTGTTGTGATGCCAGCTTCGTGCTGAAGATTTCCAGCTTCGTGTTGATGTTGTTGAGATGCCAGCTTCGTGCTGAAGATTTCCAGCTTAGTGCTGATGTTGATGAGATGCCAGCTTCGTGCTGATGATTTCCAGCTTAATGTTGATGTTGTTGATGCTCCAGCCTTAGTGCTGTAATGATGTTGTTGTTGATATCGTATCAGCCTTGTGATGTTATTGATGATGATGATGTATTAGTGTTATACTAATCCATGTTGATGCAGATAATGATGATGCCACTTCAACTTCTTGCTGAAGATGATAATGATGATTCCACTTCAACTTCTTGCTGAAGATGATGATGATGATGCCACTTCAGCTTCTCGCTGACGATGTTGATGATAATACTCTAGCCTCATGCGGATGAGGATGATGATGCTACTTCAGCTCCATGCTATGAACAATGATGATGAGAACAACTTCCAATGATTTATAGATATGCCAATCAGTGTTCCAGATGTTGTTGATGTTGTTTCCCTCTCTCTCTCCTGATGATGTTGTAGAATACCCTTCTTGTTAAGGGGGAGTGTTGAAATATTGTAACTGCAAAGAGTATTCTATTTATTATTGAAACATTATTCATTAGATCAATCCCCTTTTGTGGATTGATCATGTTGGGCATTGTAATTGACCAAATCCCTTTTGCGGATTGGTCAAACCCTAATTGTATTATGTAAATTAAGAAGTCAGCCCCCAAGAATAATTAAAGTGGTTTTAACCACTAAGAAGACAACTTGGTCCTGCCCAGTGAAGAGACACCTTTCCAGCACCTGCCAGCTAGTATAAATAAAGGAAACCAGTGCCTCATTATCTCACTCACTCATTCGCTCATCAAGTGCGCAAGTTTGGAGAGTTGCAGTTGGGAGAAGAAGGAAGAGAGAGGCGCATTGCTCAGTGTTGGATATTCTCTAGTGTTTTTGGTTTATTATCTTGGCATTGTATTGGCTATCTATATTAAGGAAGTTTTTGTTGGGATTTCTCCCCCATGAAGGTTTCCCAGGATAAATGTTGTATATCTTATGATTGTGTTTCTCTCAGTGATCCTACCTATGTTATTGTTATCTAGTAAATTGAAAAGAAACATAATAATAGCTCAAAACTTAACATGAACTCATCACCTGCTTCATTTTCTCGAATGCCTCCTGGGCCTCTATCCAAACGAAATCCCAAAAGCCCCCTTTTTGGTGAGATTGGTCAGTGGCGCTATCAACTGTGAGAATCCTTTAACAAATTTCCTATAGTAAGTGTAGAGACCATGGAAAATCTTTAGTTCTGTCACATTCCTGGGAGTTGGCCTCTCAATGATCGCCCTGATCTTTTCTTGGTCATACCCCAATCACGTGCCCCAAGTAGAGCATCTTTGTCATACCAAACCCGCACTTGGATTCCTTTGCATACAGCTGCTGACTCTCTATAATACCAAGTACTTCATCAAGGTGTCATAGATGGTCTTCCCATGTTTTGTTGTATATGAGGATGTCGTCAAAGAAGACCAATAAGAACTTCCCCAACTGCTTATTGAACACATGATTCATGCACAACTGGAAAGTGGCAAGGGCATTAGTTAGCCCGAATGGCATGACCAGAAACTCATAATGCCCATAGCGGCATCGAAAGGTTGTCTTAGGTATGTCCTGCTCTCATACCTTATTCTAATGGTACCCTGATCGAAGATCAATCTTTGAGAAAAGTTTGGCTCCCCTGATCTCATCCATTAATTCATCGATCCTAGGTATGGGGTATTGATTCTTGATCATCTTCTTGTTTAGAGCCTTGTAATCAATACACATCCGCAAAGTACCCTCCTTCTTCTTGACTAAGACAACGGAAGAGGCAAATGGGTTGGAACTAGGGTGGATGTGGCCCATTTTCAACAATGCTTTGATGCTTTTTTCAATCTCGTCCTTGTAAACTTTAGGGTGTCGATAGGGGTTTGTGATAACGGCTTGGACCCCCTCTTCTAGCTCTATGATATGCTCAAAACCTCTATTAGGTGGAATGCCAGGAGCAATGTCTTATAATGTTTGCGAAGTAATACCTGTAAGTCATTTGGAAGTTGCTGCAGACGGTTGGGTGGCTCTCTGTCAGAAATAAAACTCTACAGCCCACTCTATATCACCATGCCTCATAACTACCTCCGTGTTTTGCGATGACACAATCTTCGACGGATATTGGTGCATGGATGTAGGACCACTTTCTTGCCATCCGAGCCTGTGAACTCCATCTCCATGGTCCTTTTATTAGTAGTGTATCTCCTAATAGAGTAAATCCATTGAATGCCCAACACTACATTGGTGTCTAGTATGTCCACCATGAAGAAATCATCTGTCATTGAGTAATTTCCCATGGTTATTGTGAGCTTGGGAATCCACTTGGTGCAACTCATCAGGTGGCCTCCTGGTATGACTACTGTAAACCCATCGAATTCCTCTGACGAAATTCCTCTCTTCTCGACCATGTTACCGTCAATGAAGTTATGGGATGCTCCCCATCAATCAATATTGCCACCTTGTGCCCCTGTAGGACACCTCTAACCCTAAAGGTATGATACCTCGAAAATCCTAACATCAAGTCCATGACTGGGCCCTTAGCCCCAACCTGTGAAGGCTGCTCTCCTAATGTTGGATGTCCCTGGTCCTGTGCCTTCTCCACCTCCTCATCCTCATCACTGTGACTATCAAAGTATTCCTCAATGTAATGAGCCTTGCCCATTCTATCCTTCCCAACGCATTTGTGTCCTGGTGCCCATGGCTCCTAATAGCTGAAACGAAATTTATTTTTCCTCAATTCTCTCCTGGTCTCTTCATCCAATTTGGGCTTGCCGGCCCAATCTCTCTGAGGTGGTCTGGTTTCCTTAGTCTTCGGGGTAAAAGTGGGTTTGGGTGGAAACCAACTTTTAGGTACTGCATCCTGCATATCCCGAGCTCTACTGACTGCATCCTGTAAAGAGGTGGGCTTATAGGCCTTGACCCATCCTCGTAGAGTCTCCGTTAGCCCCTCAACAAACAACATCACCAAACAGGCCTCTGAAATTTTTGTCACCATCACAACAACCATCTGAAACTCAAATATATAAGCCTTTGGGATACCTGTTTTCTTTAGTTGAGCCAGCTCTCTGAAGTGAAGCTTAGGATCCTTCCTATCAAATCTCTCAATGAGTCTCTGTGTGAAGTCCAGGTAAGAGGTAACCCCAGCATGTTCCAAGGTGACTAACCCATGGTACCACCACTCATGGGCCTCGCCATCCAGGTGCAAGGTGGCCAACTTAATGGCATCTGTCTCTGTCATCTGGCGCAGCTGGAAGTAAGTGTCGAGCTTCTTCACCCATGATCTAGCGGAGCATTTAGAGCCCCCATCAAAGTTGGGAATAATGACCTTCCCAAGGGTACGCTGCAACTCAAAATTTTCCCAAGGGTACGCTCATCTAGCTCCTCTTCACTTTCCAAATCATAAAGTAAAGTATTATCAAAATTTTGGAAAGGAAGGTAACTTACTGTGTTTGTTTCTTCTTGTGCAGGAGCTTTGAGGACTTGGGTGTCTTTATTGAATGAAATAGCATGCATCATTGTTTCATCCTCATGACTTGCCCTTACATTTTCAACTGCACAACAAGGAGGAACTACCTTGCCCGAGGATTCCACTTCTTCTTCCTTCTTTAAATCATAAAACAAGGCATTGTCAAGATCCTGAAAAGGAAAGTGACTAACATCATTCTCTTCTTCTTGTGTAGGAGGAATAGGATCATGGATGGCTTCATCAGAGGGAGGAGCACATATCGATACTTCATCATTGTGTTTGATATCTTCAGGCTTTCGCTCTTTAACCATATCTTCATTGTCTTCGACAGAAGCATCAGTAAATTATTTCCCTTCCTAATGGAATATAACCTCACTAGGAAGGCTCTCCTCAACTTCCTATTGGTTGATGATTGTTCCCTTCTTCCAAAGATATCAAGGGAGAGCAATTTCTCTAGATTAAAGGTATCTGGGGTACCATTGGGGTCATCAACTTTGGTCCCTAGAGGGAAGATGTGTTTTCTTTTGGACAAAGAGATATTCTCCTCGATTTGCACAGCCATGTTATGAGCTTCATGGAGTGTTTTTGGCCTCTTCTTATTTAGGAGAAACCCTAAATGCACTAAGAGCGCATTGGTATAGAGATACACAAGGTACTTGTCTTCAGGATAATGGCTTCTAGGAATTTGATGTAGCAATCCCTCAAACCTACCCTCGAAATCCTTGACAGTCTCGTTCTCATTTTGTTTTACATATTCGAGTCTTTTTAGTAACGTTTGGATATCTTCCAATTTCATACCCCAGTTTTTGAGAAAGGTTTCTTTTAATTGGTCCATAGATGTGATGCTAGCAATAGGGAGATTATCATACCATTTCCTAGCATTTCCATGAAGAGTGTCAGAGAAAAGTTTCATTGCCAAAATATTCAGCATCAACACTGATAGGATGGAGTTGAAAGAAAGCCCAAAAATCAGCCATGTGATAGTCGGCTCTTTCCCCATCACTACCAGTGAATCTAGGGAGCCAGTTTTTGTACTTCAAGGGCATTTTTCGAGGGTATCCCGGGATTTTACTCATGTCTAAAGGTTTGAAGTTTCCCAGGTTCCATTGAGAAGTCATGGTTGGCCTCGTCATTAGTGGAGTCGCTAGATAATTTTCTTGAAATTATCAAAGAAATAAGGGAATCATCCTTAGTGGATTCGCTAGGCAAGCTTGTAAAATAAAGATTCTTGAGGAAAGGCTTACCGAAAAAGTGTCGTTTGAGGAGAATTGACTCGGTGTTCCCCGACAACGGTGCCAAAATGTTATCGCACAATTTGTACTTTGATAGAAGAGAAGGTAAAAGGAAAACAAGTTGGCATAACGGGAGACTATCCTATCACTGTCACCTCAATAGGATGTCTCTTTCTATTTAGGGTGGTAGGCCCAAGGAAGACGTCCCCGGTGACCTAGGGTTTTGAGAAGGCAAAGGGAAAGTAGCTAGGTAAAAGGTCCCCTCTCACAAGTCACCACTGATCAAAAAGTCCGGTTTAAATAGCCAATTAAGAGATAACATGCTAGAAGTGTACCTGCCCGAAACAAAGCAACAGGAAAACTATATATTTGCAATAGCACTTGTTGGTTAGTACTTCATAAAACCATTGACTTTCTTAAATAAAGCAATTTGCTGAATATGATGAAGTAAACAGAAATCTTATAACAATGTTTATAGAGCAATACTTCACATAAAATGTCTTAAAACTAGCTTCAAAATGACTAAAAACCATTAACATTGAAATCATAACATTAGCATTTGACAGAAGCACATAAGACAAACTATAACTCATCCTTTGCAATTGTTTTATTCGCTTTTTAATGCTGCATTAAATGGCTGTAACGTACTTTATTAACAACGGCAAGTAGTTTAGTAGATCAAGCTATTCTAGGGTTAGAAAGTGTTAGTAGGTTGTTCAAAGAATAGGTTTTGAAAGTTGTGTTGATCAATTACTCAATGGAGGACTTGGACTAGTGCTTTCTTAGGGAAAAATGGAGTAAATAAAGTGGCAGCAAATGTTGAAGAAACAGGATGATAGTAGGAGAGCCAAAGACAAGAGGGGTTGATTAATGAAGCGTTGGTAAGCCAGGGCTTCAACCACCAAACCCTAGGGGAAAATGACTACTAAGGTGTAGGTAACCCTAGGCCTTAGTAGATTTTCCTCCCTCTTTAACTCAAAGATGAAGCAAGTGACGGCTAATATGAAGCAACAAGTTCTAGGGTGTTGCAATGGCAAGGCCCTTAGCAATGGCTTCAAAAAAATGGCTCCTTGGCACAAACTAGTAGGTGGATAGCAATTGAGATAAGGACAATAACATGTGCTTAATCTCCTAGGGTTTTAAGCTAGCAATTTCATAATCTTTAGAAAAATGCAAAGTAAAGATACTATAACCATTCAAAGGAAAGAAGAATTGCAGAATTTTACTTACATTCACTAAGAATAATCTAGCATATCACCTAGTTGTAGACTTTCCACCAAGAAAATGCCCAAAAAACACCAAGATTAGCCTTCCTTCAACAAGTGTGCACTAAATTTCAGTCACAAAACCCTAAGTAGGGTGAAAATTTCAGACCTCACAAGTGTGAGTGAAAGATGATGAAAAATAAGAGGTAATTTCCCCTTATTTATACAATACTAAAGACCAAAATTAGGTCAAAAAGGCCGACATGGCCAGTTACAAATAATATCCATTTTTTACATTAATAGTCACAAACAAACCCTAAATCAAGTTGCTAAGGTGACGTCATGCCCTTTTAGGGTGACGTTAGGCCCTTTTTGGGCAACGTTGGCTTCCTGGAGAAAAACGTTAGGCCTTCTTGGGCCACAGGAACCTACCACACATGCCACTTGGCACACAACTGCCTCCAAAACATCCCAAAATGTTGGATGACGTCATGGGTGACCTGGGTGACGTCATGGGCCTTCCAAGGCCTACATCATGGAGGAACAAGCACAACCCCCTTGGGTCTAGGCCTGCCAGGCTTCCCCTGGTGAAATGTCCTCCTCTTTCTCTGGTGCAATCCTCCGATCTGTCTCTACCCCCTGCTGGGCTCTCAACATCCATCTGGTGGGCTTTTAGCCCCATGGAGGTCTAAACTAATCATCTCCCCATGTGTACCTGTCCATCGAGTTCTTGTCCATTGAATGTGGCCCTGAAACATCAATAGATACGCCCTCCATGGGCTCATAAGTCACAAGGATCATAGCAATGTCAATTACATCTAATCATCAAGTTATTAAACATGTGCATAAAACCCCCTTTTACTGGAACAAGTGCTCAAAGACATTGCACTAATTTGCAAGCCAAGTTTGAAGGAAACACTAGGACGTCCTATTGGGCTAATGCTCATTGGATGTGGGATGTTTCTAGGAGAAGTCAAATCTAGGCCATGTGAGTGGATGAGGTGTTAAGGGATGCCTGGGCAAGGGGTGCAGTGATAGCAGGGAAATGTATGGCTTACCTGTGGGTGCCTCTGAAGAGGGTGAGCTGCACCTATCATGGATACAAATGTTTCCAAGCCCATTCATGCCTTTTACCTTTTATTCTTATTGTTTTTCTTTTAAGAGGCTAGTTAGGGGACTCTGCCCTGGCGTGATGACCAATCATGGCAATGTTACCCACAAGCATTTCACGGAAATGAGAAGGTTGGCTCGTGATAAGACCCCCTTTCTCCTGGCTATGCCACCAAGAGCCACTACCCTGGCATGGTGACCAGTTGTTGGTAGTGTCATACTACTACATGCCCATGGACCTAATAGGATGGCTCGTGATGAGACCCCCTATCCTCTAACTAGGTCTTGTTTTATTATTTTTTATGGGTCCCTCTGTTTCTTGCTGAGAAGATTTTTATTGCTTTCTCGAGGATCCCTGGGCGAAGCATCTCAAGGTTTCATTATTTTGGCTTTTATCTTTTTCCAGCTACTTTTACCCTCTAGGCCTTTAGCCCCTTCTTCCCAAAAGGCAAGGTACAACCCTTAGATATTTGGTCGACCCTTAGATATTTGGCCGACCCAATGCCCGGACCAATGTAATGGGATGTATGAGTGGGAAAAAGATGAAAAGTGGTAAGTATGGTGGGAGCGAATGATGGCCTTTCATGAATCCCCCCAGTGGCAACTCAAACCCTATGGGTACCAGCTTACTAGGGCATCCTATCCTTCCCCTAGGTGTGGTCAAGTGGAAAAGCATAAGATCCAAGCACACGTTAGAAGCAAAAATAATTAAATGCACATATTCAAAGGTTTTGAGGATCAGAGTGACACATACCATGATATCCGGACTCATTACCTCATGGAGCAAGATCCATCTCTGTTGCAGGACCAGGCCGAGGTGATGGATGTTGTTGTTGCTGACAAAGTGGAGGCGCTGAAGAATGAAAGGATGGGTCCTCCAGGGCCATGCTCAAGTCGATCTGGCTCTCGGTACTCCACATCTAGGACCTGTGGGCCTCGAGACATAATCTCCTTAGTTATCCCTAGGTTAGGGGATAACATGCCCAACAACACAGATAAAGTGCCCAGCAACAAGGAAAACAACCCACAATCATTTACCAGCTTCCCCCACTCAGGAAAACGTTTTCCTCAGCATAAAATGGTGCAACCAGCCTGCAATAAGAGTGCAGCAAGGAAGGAATTCGCCCAACTGCTATAAATCGACCACATCAACCATTTATTTGACCCCTTGAGAAGTAAAGTGACCCACTGATAAACAAACTCATCCCACTATGGAAGTTCCAGCTGTTACACAGGAAAACCAGTGACCAATCGACCCAAAAGCTCAACTACAATAAGGTAGACTATGTAGCAATGAAGATTGTTATGGCACAGTTTGTAGTTAAGATAAAAGACTGATGAAAAGAGGTCAAACTGGCGTAACTGAACCAATCCCACCCACTGTCACCTTGATGGGAAGGTTCTTTCTATTTAGGGAGGTAAGGCCCAGAGGAGACGTCCCCGGTGACCTGGGGTTTTGAGAAGGCAAAAGTTTAGCAAGACTAAGTGATAGTAATCCCCCTCACAAGTCACCACCTGATCAGAAATTCTAGCTTATAGCCAATAAAGATAACCGAAAGTAATAACTAATAAGATCACCTGCCCGAGACAAAGCAACAATAAAACGATGCATATGCAAGCTTGCTTGCTAGTTAGTACTTCATATAATCAATGACCTTTCTGATAATAAGCAATTGAGCAATAAATATTGACGAAGTCAATGTTTGTACGATAGCAATAGTTACAATATTACTTCTTCAATAAATGCTAAAGAAACTTGGCATTCAATGTAACAAATTAACACTTCATTAGATAATGCCTTCATCAACCATCCAATTGCTTAAAAGTAAGACGATAGCTGCACAAAGGTGTTTATAGCAAAAGATGACGGCAACAAATAGGGTTAGAAGATTAGTCTTAGGCTAGAGTTAGTAAAGTTAGGGTTTGTTCAAAGTATTAGAAGTTGTTTTGAGATCACACTAGGGCTTAGATCAGTGCGTTTCTAGGGCATATGGAGTCAAAAGGAGGACGCAAGAGCTGAAGGATCAAATGATAATAGTAAGACTAAGGAAAAAAAGGTTAAACCTTGAGGTGTTGCTATGGAAAGGCTTCAAGAATGAAACCCTAGGGGAGAGAGACTCACTTTGGTGTAGGGGAACTAGGCCTCAGTGCTCTTTCCTCCTTCCTACTCAATGGCAAAACGGCTAGCTCAAAGATTGCATAAAACTAAGACAAGAAGGTTTGCAAGTAACGTGTTGCTATGGCAAGGCTTTACTAAGCAAACCCTAGGGAAAATCGGCTCACCAAGGTGTAGGGGAACTAGGCCTTGATGTGTTTTCTCCTTCTTATCTCAACAAATAAGAAAAATGGCTAGCATGGAAGAAGATGGATGGACTGTTGCTATGGCAAGGCTCAATCCTCTTCAACAAGGGATAGAAAGAAAGAATAGAGTGTTTCTAAGGCAAGGCTCTATCTCACTTCAACAAATAGAATGGCTTAAAACCTTGGTAGGGATATGAGACAAGAACCTTCAATGTGTGCTTGTCACCTAGGGTTTAATTCAACAAATTATAACCATAAATGCAAGAAAAACAATACTACAACCACTCAATTAAGAAGTTTTGCAGAAATTCACTTACATTTAACCAAGAAATCATATAGCAAACCCTAGTTGTAATACCTTCCACCAAGAGAAATGCCAAAAATGCTAAGAAAAGACTTCCTTCAACAAGTGCACCTCACAATTTCAGCCAAATACTCCAAAGATAGCACAAATTGCAGACCTCACTAATGAGTGAGTCAAAGATGATGAAAAAATGAAGGTAAAAACCCTCAATTTATACAGTACAACGACCTAATTTTACTTTTTAGGTCATGGAAAGGCCGACAAGGCCAAAATACTAAAATCATACTGTTTTACATTAAATGTTTGAATTAAAACCCTAATCAAGCAATAGAAGGATGTCATCCCCTTCCTAGGGTGACATTAGCCCCTTTGAGGGCAAATGCAGCTCTTGAAGAAAAACGTTAGCCCTCCTTGGGCTTCTCCAAGCTGCCACACGTGCCAAACTGCCCTGTCCATCTGCCAAGATGCTCATGAAGAAAGGATGACATCATGAACCTCCTAGATGAAGTCCTAGGCCTTCCAAGGCCAATGTTCCACTAAAAAGGGATCAATCCCCCTAGGTCAAGCTCTGCCAGGGTGCCTCTGCAATAAATCCTTCTTCTCTCTGGTGCAAACCCCTTTGTTCTGTCTGTGCCTCCTGCTGGGGTCTCAGCATCCATCTAGTGGGCTCTTCAGCCCCATGGAGGTCCGAACTGATCATCTCCCCATGTGTACCTGACCGTTGGGCATGATCCTGCACATCAATAGCTACACCCTCCATGGGCTCATAAGTCACAGTGATCATAGCAATGTCAATCACATCTCATCATCAATATTATTAAACATGTGCATAAAACCCCTATTGCCCCAGTTAAAAGCTCAAAGACATTATAGAAGCCTGCAATACAAGTCTGGGGAAAGTGGCATGGCGTCCTATTGGGCTAGTGTCCACTAGAAAAGGAAAGTTCCCGGAAAAGACTAAATCTAAGCCATGTAAGTGGGTGATGTGGATAAGGGATGTCCTGACAATGGGCGCAGTGAAAGCAGAGGAATGCAAAGCTTTACCTGTGGGTGCCTTTGTAAAAGGTGAGTTGCACTTGTCCTAGATGCAATTGTTTCCAAGCCCATTCATGCCTTTTATTCTTTATTCTTATTGCTTTTTCTTCAAGAAGTTAATCAGGGGACATTGCCCTGGCGTGGTGACCAGTGGTGACAACGTTACCCACAAGTACTTTCACAGAAATGAGAAGGTTGGCTCATGATGAGACCCCCTTTCTCTTGGCCATGCAACCAAGAGTCACTACCCTGGCGTGGTAACCACTTTCTAGTAGTGTCACACTGCTAGGTACCCATGGACCTAATAGGCTGGCTCGTGATGAGACCCCCTATCCTTTGACTAAGTCTTGTTTTATTATTTTTTATGGGTCCCTCTTGTTTCTTGCTAAGAAGCCTTTTACTGCTTTCTCAGGGATCCCTGGGTGAAGCATCTCGAGGTTTTATTTTAGGCTTTTATCTTTTTCCAGCTTGCTTTTACCTTCTGGGCCTTTAGCCCCTTCTTCCCACGAGGTAAGGTGCAATCCTCAAATGATTGGTCAACCCAGTGCCCAGAAAAGTGTAACGGGATTGATCAGAGGGAAGCAACATGGAAAAGTGGTGTTATGACGCGAGCAGACGATGGCTTTTCAGAAATCCCCCCAGTGGCAAACCAAAACCTATGGACACAGGCTTACTAGGGCATCATGTCATTCTCCCCAGACATGGTCAAGTGGGCATGTATAAGATCCAAGCATTCATTAGAAACAAAAGGAATTAAATGCACATATTCAAAGGTTTTGAGGATCAGAGTGACACATACCATGATACCCGGACTCATTACCTCATGGAGCAAGAACCATCTCTGACACAAGACCAARCCGATGGTGTTGGATGTTGTTGTCGCTGGCAAAGTAGAGGCACTAAAAGGGAGAAAAGATGGGACCTCCAAGGCCATGCCTAAGTTGATCTGGCTCTTGGTACTCCATGTCTAAGACCTGTGGGCCTCGAGACATAATCTCCTAGTTATCCCTAAAAGTGGGGATAACAAAGATCACTGAGAAAATCTGAGTGATTTCCTCCCACAACCAGCTAGGGTATATCGTTGCAACACCGAAACCAGTAAACAATGAAGGATTTCACAAACCCTAGACTCTTCTCCAAGAGCTCTCCAAAATATTTTCTCAAACGAACGATATACAAGAATGAAGGGCGCCTCCTCATTTCCCCTCTTTTATTTCTCTGTTGAGTTATTTCCTGCTCACTTTACCTTTAATTTTACTTTTAAAGTCACTTTATGCTTGCACACTTTATAATTTTTAAGTAACTTCATTTTCCTAAGACCCATGTCCCCCCTTTTCCCTTTTTCACTTTATAAAGTTATTTCCTAGGCAAAAGTTGAGTTCCCTAGGTAACTTTTCTGACTTAGCCTACGTGAACCAAGTTAGGCTAGCGGAAACACTCCTTAGGCCTCCTAGGCCAATGAGGACATCACATTTTCATGATGGTATGATTATATTCAGGTGGATTGATCTCCCTTTGACCATGTTGGGCTTCCATAGCTTCAGCACTTTGATTCATTTACTTATCTTTACATGGAAGATTTGATGGAGGATCATAGTATTTTGGTTGAGTGCTACCCTTAGTGCACACATGTTGAGGCGCTCTTTCACATATATCATCATTTTATTCTTGAGATGGGTTGTCCCCATTGATCCTTGATCTCAGATGGTAGTTGGGGTCATTTTGACTTCGCACGTAGCTTGTTATGAACATAAATATACATATAAAATCGATATTAATAACATAATAATTAAATGATAATTAATAAATAATAATTATTAATAATGAAAGGACATGTCTCAAAGGACATGACTATTGATTAAGGGCACCCCTACACGGGTATATAAGTGAGCCCTCATGCTCATTTGTAATCATCTTACCATTCACTCTTATACATTTTATATATATTTGTCCATATGGATTTGATTACTATATTCCAGATATTTTGGATTATTTGTGCATGACGAGCTTTGTTCGTCTCATTTGGTATCAGAGCCCCTTCTTGGGGTTTCCGCTGATTACCGGTTGTTGGCCAACAATTTTTTTTTTTCAGAGTTTCTCTGAAGTCGGGGTATTTGACCAACTCAAGCCTTTGGCCATATAAAAACTTAGAATTTAATTGAAGATATTCCACTGCAAATTCAAAATACATACGTAACTGGTTTATGAATAAAAGGAAAAAATAAATAA
>JASDQU010102895.1:151881-199257 GCA_032191745.1 Picea mariana | reverse complement strand
CTCAGGTTGTGGGTGAAGCAGCTTGAGATAAAAATTGATGCGAAGGCCATTTCATTGGATGAGATTGACACCACTGCTGCATGGAGGGGGGAGGTTGAGGAACCTGTTATTGAGACCGCCCTTGATTGGCTAGAGGATAGTGGTGATGATCATGGTATCTCTGAGGACTTGGATCGAGATGTTTCAGAGGATATTCAGTTTCACGCCGAGTCTGCAAGTGTGCCACCACCAGAGCGAGAGTCACAGTCAGAGGGAGATAGGCCCAATGGTAGCACTAGCAGTCGACCTCCTTTACCAGTACCTTCTTCTAGGGGACATCTGTCTCGAGGGTCTTCTACTTCTACTAGAGGACGTTTGACTCCAGTACGAGGCACACATGCCTCAAGGGCACCTACTCCTATTGCTAGAGGAAAAGCAGTTTCTACGGCGATTACCTTTGCCCGTAAAAAGGGTAGAGGGAATCCATAGTTTATTTACTTGATTTCATTGTAGATGACTCATGAGTCATGATGACGATCATGAGATACATTTATTATATTTTTTGATGACTCAGGAATCAGGACATGATTCATTTTTGATGTGTGATGTATCACTAGACATCTTATATATCTTATATATCAGTTTTCTTTCCATATTCATGTGGCAATCTGTCTATTTGATGCTATTGTTGCTTTAAATGTTTCAAAAATTAAAAAAAAATGAATATTTTTGTATTTTTTTAAGTTTGCCGATTTTTTGCCGATTTTTTGCCAATGTTTTGCCGATTTTTACGAAACGTTGTTTTCTGGACCTCGACGATTTTTTCCCCGAAACGATTTTTACAACATTGCTTCAAATAATAACTCTTTTTGACGCTAAACGCCCACAATCTTTTAACTTTAGTTGATATAACCTCCTTTTAATGGAGTTTACAACCCATTCAAACTAAACAACCCTTTAATTATGTATCTATCTTAATATCTCTTTGGTATTCGTATGAAAGGCTACGCTTCTTATGGAGGTCACCAATCTCAATAGTCACGACTTTTTAGAGGAATGGTGCACGTGAGATAAGAACTATCATTGTACGAACAATGATTGTACGGAATTGCAGGGGACCAGCCTACAAACAGAGATGTGAAAATGTGTGGTATGTATAGTAGATGACGGTGATCGTACAGACGGTACAGATGGTATGAACGTCACAACTGTTGAAATATTGTAACTTCGAAGAATATTCTAATTATATTTGAGTTATTATTTTATAGATCAAATCCCCTTTTGCAGATTGATCAAGTCGGGTCTTGTATAAGATCAAATCCCCTTTTGTGGATTGGTCAAACTGCATTTGTATAGTGGTATTTGTAAAGTCAGCCCCTAGTAATTATAAAGTGGTTTTAACCACTTCTAGGAGAAGTCGGCCCCACCAAGTGAAGAGACATAACCCTAGCGCCTCCTCAACTTGTATTTATATGTGAGGATGGTGCCTCATTTGAACACACTCACTCTCACTAATCTAGTGCGCATATCTTGAAGGCAGTTGCAGTTGCAGGAGGAAGGAGAAGAGAGGCGCATGCTCAATCTTGATTTATCTTTGGTGTTTTGGTCTTAGTCTTGGCATTGTACTGGCAATCTATTATTGAGGAAGTTTTGATGGGTTTTCTCCCCCATGAGGGTTTCCTAGGATAAAATGTTGCGTACCTTGTGATTGTGTTTCTTTCAGTGATCCTCTTTATGTTGTTGTTTTGGAAATGCATTGAATGCTCATGTAATTTGGAAATAACCTAATAACAACAGTAAAAATTTAACAAATGGTACGCAAGAAGAATGTACAGACAACATCAAGTCTAGTACGACAGATGGTTGTGCGGAAGACCGACAACATTTTTTTTGCAATTAAAAAAATTGTACAGACGATTTTGCAGTTTGAGATAATTGACGGCTATAGATGGTGACGGTTGTGGCTAGTACGACTAGTGTTGTAATTAATTCCAATGGCAGTTGAGTAGAGTACAGGCAATTTCCTGTAGATGTAATCTATTATTTTGTCAATCCAAATTTATACCCTTATTCACATGAATTCTCCAGTGTCTTTTACAGCAAAAGCATCTAGAATTGTGGTAATTCGGTGGTTTTCTTGTGTATTTCTGACCACATTCATCAATTATCTCTTCTTGTAGCAGCGGAAATATTTTTTCTTCAATGGAATTGGATTTCTTAAATGGCCAAAGTCTAGTTGGTGGTCAAGGACCAAATCAGAGAAACTTTGGAAATGGAGGTTGGCCAAAAGCCAGATCAACCAATGGGCAAGATTAGAAAAACAAGGCTCTAATACCAAATGTGACAACCAAATCTGGCTCACCAATTAAATATCCAAAATACTTGGAACACAATGTAGAAATCCATATGGATAACAATATATATAAAAAATGTATGAGTAAAAATATGAGATGGATGATTACAACTAAGGGCCCCGTTATATATACCTTGGCGGAGTGCCCTTTCATTGATAGCCATGTCTTTTCAATAAGACACATCTTTTCATTATAATGCCTTCTCATTAATTAATTATTATTATTTGTTATTTATTATTTATATTATTATATATTTATATTATTTATGTTCATAACATCAACCCAAGGATCCTCAAGTCAAGTGTGAGCCTCCATGCAAGCAACCAAGTAAACCCATCTTGTCTAGGGCTCAATGCACTCCTCTAGAATGCCTAATGCTCTTCCTCCAATGCAAGGCATCCTCCCAACAAGCAACCTCCCTTCATGTGTCGGATACATGTAGAAGTCACAAAGCTCCATATGTCTCCAACACTCCAATGAAGAGTGTCATGCAAGCATCCACACAATGGTCTAGCAACCAAGCGTAAACCACCTCCAATGTGCAAATGCATAATAGGACACCAAGGGTCAACCATACACCATGCATCCCACAACTCATGAAGCACCCCCAAATATGGTGTAAACACTTTCGAAGTAACCTCGAAAGCTAACACGAGGGTCCTGAAGTTGCAACTGCATAGACCACCTCCTTATAATAAGGAGAGTGAGTAACATAGAAAGGAATGCCACTGGTAAGGCATCAATTGTATCATCATGTTGCAGTGCATTATACATCCCTATAATAGTGCCACCCATTGCACAACAACAAGAACCCTTACATCTAGATGAAGAAAATGGAGGCATGAGGGAGCATGGGTCAGCTTTCCTTTGGGAACTCACTCCCACATTGTGATCATGTTGGGACATGACATTTTCCCTAACGAATGTGCCCTTCGCATTCACTACAATTTGCATCCTCAGAAGATCAGATCTTTGCAGCATGGCTAATTTCACACACACATTAACCCCTTTGAGGCTTTGCCACCTATGCCCAAAAGGTGTTGTGTAACCCAACAATAACTCCCAACCCAAGGATGGCCACAAACATTGCAAGTCCGATTATGTGACCCATCACTTCGCTTTCCCAATTTTCTATTGGTTGAGGGCTTAGGGACTTTGGGTGTATATAGCAAAAGGGGTTCTTTAGGATCAAACGTCCACTTTGCATATTCAGAGAATACCTTTAAACTTTAAAGGGTAGAGATTGCCTTGGGTTTCACTTAATCTTGATGATGTGGCAGTTCCAGTCCCACTTCCAATCTTTGTTCCAACATGAACCGTTACCCCAGCATGACCCTTTGCTACAACAAGAAGAGGCTATGGTGAACAATCCAAAAAAACTAATGCGACAGTCTAGGATCAAATCCACTCCTTCAAAGACAGTCGGTAAGGCTTTGAGTTCATCTATTTCAGTTCCTACAATTGTGCTTCCAATTTCTACTATTGTTCAAATGGCCCCATTCAATTGTGTTGCTATTGTTAGGTACCCTAATAACATCCCTGATGCACTATACCAGAAGTGTCTTCCTAAAGTTCAAGGTAAAAATGCATTTGTTGAAGAGCATTTAGAAGTTTTTTCATATTTCCTTGAGGATATTAGTGTTCCTCGCAAAGATATCAAGATGTGACTCTTTGTCCAATGACTTGAGGGAGATGCTAGGAGATGGTTCACTAGATTGTTGGTAAATATTATTGCAACTTGGGAGGTATTCAAAACCAAGTTCAATGACTAATGGGGAGAAAGAAAGATGAGTCTCTCTTATTGGCAGATTTGACAGGTCTTCGAAAGCGGGAGAATGGAAGACTTATAGAATTTAATCAGTGGTTTTTCCAAGCATACAACAAACTTCCTACCCCCATAAGACTAATGAAGCCTTGCTTTTATTATGTAGACCAGCGCTTTTGGTGTTCACTTCAATTTCACGTTGAGGGAAAAAGACTGATTGATTTGGGCATTGCTTATGCATTGGTTTGTTCCTTAGAGAAGAATTTGGTTTCCTTTGGTAAGCCTACTTCATTTGATTCAAATAGATGTGAAGCAAGAGTTGAGAAGAAAGAGAAACATGTATCTCAAGATCCATCTTCTGACAGGTTTGACCAGTTATTTTAGTAGATGTCAACGTTAGGTAATTCGTTGTAGGGTATATCTAATAAAGTGATAAACACGGAAAAGACTCAACAACCTACTGCCACTTCTAGCCGGCCTTATGCTCCTCCATAGAAAAGATTTAACCTGTAGGATAAGGTTGAAAAGGTTGAAGCTCCTCCTACATCAAATTTTTTTAATAGTTCTTCTTCAGTTTTGTTGAAATTAATGCAATTGCAAGAGCCATTCTCCTGAGGATGGAAAAGACCCTCGCTGTAGACTAGGGCCCCCAGCACACTCTCGGGGTTTCTTGGTATGAGACCAAGACAGTGAGAGCCATGGCAAAAGACCCTTGTGAGGGCCCCCAGTAAATGACTGGGGTTCTTGGTCTAGAACCAAGCAGCCAGACCCTTGTGAGTGCCCCCAGTAACAGCGAGACCCTTGTGAATGCCCCCAGTAAATGACTGGGGTTCTTGGTCTTGGACCAAGCAATAAGTCCGTAGATGTGTCTAGGGCCCCTGGATGTGTTCCAAGGAATCCTTGCTCAGTGCTTGGATTGATCCTTGGATATATTCCTTGGTGGTTGAGATAAGTCCCTAGATATGTCTAGGGCCCCTGGATGTGTTCCAGGGAACCCTTGCTTGATGCATGGGTTGATCCTTGGTCTTGTACCTTGATGGATAAGACCCTAGATGTGTTCTAGGGCAACCTGGTTCCTGACCAGGTAGATCTTGGTGTAATACCAAGATGTGTTGATATGTGATCCTCTTCTTCTCTCCTGGATGTATCTAGGAGTGTCTATGAAGATGGACTTGATCACATTGTTGATGTACCCCCTTATGCAATGATGATAAAGTTTTATAGGTCACTATGAGACTCATGTGAACATGCTTTGCCATTATGTAACTACCCTCGACTTTGTCTTAAAAGGTAACCCTTTGTTGCTTGCCTTCACTCTTGTTTTATGTGATGGGGATCTTGTTTTATGTGATTGGGATTTTATTTATGGGATTAGGGTTTCATATGTGATTAGGGTTTTAATTAAATATTAATTGACATATTAATTAAATGTCAATAATTAAATATTATTCTAATTACCCTAACCCCTCTCCCTAACTATAAATTAGACCCTACCCTTTGTATTTTAAACCTACACTCACTTCACTCTTTGCTCCTATTCCTATTGTTACTGCGGCTACCTCAGTTTGTTCTTTCTTGGTGATGGTACCTTATGATTTCTCTCCTTCATAACTGAGGTATTGTTTGGCTGGGAGCATCAGTTCAGTTTTTATTAAAGAGACACTTCAGTCTTCTCTCTCCCTGGCTGTATATGCTGTTGTGGATTACTTGCTTGGTTGTTGAAGGCCTTCTATTAAGAGCCTCGGACCTTCATGTAGCTGCCACAGACCTCTCCTCAGCTGGTTAAGTGTGCCGCAGATCCTCCTAGCACTTCTGGGTATGCCGCAGCCTTTTCTATTGCTGTCCCTCTTGTGGAGGGTATTGCTGTTTTCACTTATGGGGCCTCCTACACTTCAGATCTGAGTTTTATTTGCTTATGGAGCCATTGTTATTTCAGATCTGAGTTGTTTGCTTATAAAGCCTTTGATATTTCAGATCTGAGTTGTTTTGCTTATGGAGCCATTGTTATTTCAGATCTGAGTTGTTTGCTTATAAAGCCTTTGATCCTACCAGATCTGAGTTGTTTTTCTTATGGAGCCATTGTTATTTCAGATCTGAGTTGTTTGCTTATAAAGCCTTTGATCCTACCAGATCTGAATTTTGTTTGAGGGTTTAACATTGATCCTACCCGATCTGAGTTTTTGTTTGAGGATTTGACATTGATCCTACTAGATCTGAGTTTTGTTTGAGGGTTTGACATTGATACTATCAGATCTGAGTTTTTGACATTGATACTTCCAGATCTGAATTTTGTTTGAGGGTTTGACATTGATCCTACCAGATCTGAGTTTTTGTTTGAGGGTTTGACATTGATCCTACTAGATCTGAGTTTTGTTTGAGGGTTTGACATTGATACTATCAGATCTGAGTTTTTGACATTGATACTATCACATCTGAGTTTTTGACATTGATACTTCCAGATCTGATTTTTGTTTGAGGGTTTGATTTTAATATTTCAGATCTAAGTTTATTTTGCTTATGGAATCATTGGTATTTTCAGATCTGATCTTGTAATTGCTGGAGGAGCCTCTTATACTTCCAGATCTGAATTTGTTTGCTTGTGGAGCCTCTTGTATCTCCAGATCTGAGTTTGTGTTTGCTTGGGTTACTTGCTTTTATGACTTTGGTTTATTATTGTTTCCATTGGGGTTTTACTATCCATGGCAAAACTGTCCCACAGTTCTCTTGACAGAGATCAAACCCTAGAGGTTTGATATATGAACCTAAACTTCATCTAAGCATACTTACAGAGGCATACTTCTACATGTGACAGGTACACTTTCTTCATTGGCTAAGAGGTAAGCTAAGATTTGTTTTTCTACACTCAAGAAATTTGTTTATGTTCAGAAATTTAATTTCATGCATACAGATCTGTTTATCTCTTGGTTTAATGTGCTGATCTAAAATTGTTTTAGTGAACAGAATTTAAAAGAATGTCTCTGTTTCACTTTTTTTTTCCCTAAAATCTAACAAGTTTGGTGTAGACCTTGTAATATTTCACATCGGGAAGATACTTATGGAGTTTTTGCACTTGTAACACAGAACTGTAAAATGGTGGAAGAAGAACCACTTCTGGAATACCCTGAAAATCCATTTTGGGTGCGGGAGGATGAGTTTGCTGCTGACTTTTCCAGCAATCACAAGCAGAGTTTAGTGCAGTCCAACCAGCAAAGAGCAGTGATTTCACATTCAGATCAGCACATGGAAGCAGTTAATAAAGTTATGGTGATAACAGAAAACTTAAATTCTGTTCCAATCACTGATCAGATTTCAATGCCTACTAATGAACCAGTTGTTTCCCAATCAAACATGTATATCTCTAGAAAAAATCAGCAAGTAAGAAATTTTCAGAATAGAGTTCAGAGTAAAAAACAGATTGCTTCTTTTACTACTCCTTCCTGATCAGTTAGCAGGTTTGATTTGACACAAGAATTGTCGAAGGTAAAGATCCTTGTCCCTTTGGTTGATTTAGTAAAGATTGTTCCTGTTGTCATACATGATAGTGACACAATTCAGATAGCAGAGGTTAATAATTCAGATGATGTGGCTGAGGACTATCCTCGCATTTATATTGGGGAAAACTACAAAGATATGTCTTTTTATGTGTCTTTAATAGTTAATGATTTGATCTCACAAGCACGTTAGATCCAAGGGCCTCTAACAACATCATGCCATAGGTACTGATGAGGCAGCTTGACTTGACAGTTACAAAACCATATCAGAACATGTATGCAATGCACTGTAGAAAGGTAGAAGTATGGGGGTTAATCAAGGACCAGCAAGTACGGTTGGCTGCATATTCAAAGAGGGTTATCTACATGGACGCAGAGGTGGCAGAAGTGCCGAAATCATGGGGCATATTACTTTCCAGGAGTTGGGCAGCCACATTGGGGAGTACTATACAAACAATGGTAAAGACGCATGAGATTAATGATGGCAAAGGTGTCGAACATGTACAGGGAAGGAATGAGGTGATGAACAAAGCAAAGCTTGAAGTGGAAGTTGTGGTAAGAAACAACAAAATGCCGTTGTGAATTGGAGAAGCCCTGATAGGCTCAAAGCCTATGCAGCTGAGTGTGATTGTTGAAGTAAATTCCATGTCTAGAAGATTTAAGGGAACAAAGGTCTCTTGAAGAAAAAGAAGTTGAGTCTACAGCAGATGTGAAGATAGTAGATTATACACAACTTGTTCACCACGAGGAGGTGGTGTTGAGGACAAATGACCAAAAAGGATATTACATAAAACAAGAAAGAAGTTATTGTAGTTTCTATGATGGAAATTTGCAGCAGTGAAGAAGATTGTGAGCCAAGCAAAATTGAAGAGGTGAAAGTAGAAGAGGCACATTCCTATGCTCATGGAGATCAGCATTCCAGAATGAATAATTTGCATAGTGCAAGGAAGGAAAGAGACAAAAAGTAGTTGAAGTAGCACCAGTGATGGAGGTGTCTACCAGGAATGAATATTCCTTTAATGTTGTAATCTCCGATTTGTGTGCAAGTGTGAAGAGTGCAAACAGTGAGAGTGCTATTGAAATTGAAGATAGAGATCAAGGGGTATGTCACTGTAAAATGGTCCAATCTGTACATAAAGGGACCCAAATGATTGAGGAAGAAGATGTGGCAAGAGAGTACCACAATATGCAGAAGCATAGGTGGATGACTGTTGATGATTTTGTGATGAGCAGGATGCCTATGCAGCGGAATGGTGATTTTATAGCTCATTCTAAGAGCTTGGAGGAATTGTTCTAGCCGAGGAAAAAAGGACAATGTGATGAAGTGTCAGTGCCAAAGAGCAGAGAAGGTGAAGAAGATTATCAGTGGGTGGACATGGGGAGTGAATCCAATAGAGGATTTCACTAATGGAGATGGCACTGAGAAGACAATTTCAAGAAGGCTTGCTGCACAGATATAAAGACAAAGGCCCCGGCAACAAATCAAGAAAGAATCGAGAGAGAGAGAGAGAGAGATACATCCATCTGTCTGTTGAAATATTGTAACTGCAAAGAGTATTCTATTTATTATTGAGTCATTATTAATTAGATCAATCCCCTTTTGTGGATTGATCATGTCGGGCTTTGTAAATGACCAAATCCCCTTTTGTTGATTGGTCAAACCCTAATTATATCATGCTAATTAAGAAGTCGGCCCCCAGGCCTAATTAAAGTGGTTTTAGCCAACTAAGTGAAGAAGTCGGCCCTGCCCAATGAAGAGACACCTCCCTAGCGTCTGCCAGCCAGTATAAATAAAAGAGGCTAGCGCCTCATTAGTTCACTCACTCAGCTAACTCATCTAGTGCGCAAGTTTGAAGGAAGTTGCAGTTGTCAGTTGCCGGAAGAAGGAAGAAAGAGGCGCATTGCTCAGTGTTGGATATTCTCTAGTGTTTTGGTTTATTGTCTTGGCATTGTATTGGCTATCTATATTAAGGAAGTTTTTACGGGGTTTTCTTGCCTATGAGGGTTTCCCAAGATAAATGTTGTGTATCTTGTGATTGTGTTTCTCTCAGTGATACTACAAATGTTATTATTGTTTAGTAAATTGAAAAGAAACTTAATAGTTTCTCTAAAATTAACATGGAATCAGAGTTAGGCTGAAGAGAGCACGTTTCACTGGATAAGCAAAAACATCAGTGTTGTCGTACAAGAAAATTAGGGCTTTTGTTGAAGAGGAATTTCAACCTAAAAAACTTCTAGGGAAGTGCGCCCTAGCCCAGCGAACTCATTGGCAGCTTGAGCGCACTTTTTCAGTGGACAAAACTCTCGGAAAGTGAAACCCTAGTTTTCACTGGTACCAGAAAACCAGAAAACTAGAAAACCAAGAAACCAGAACTAGTACTATAAGTACCAGTCCAAATTTGTGCAAGCTCGGTTTCAATGGGTAAAAGTTGGATTTTCAGAAAATTGGCTACATCGAGCTACTCGCCTTAGCCAAGCACACCTCCTGTTAAGTTCAGATCTAAATTCTAAGCACCTTCATTTTTTGGTCATTTTACCAGCTCTAGGTCAAGATGTCTGCAAGTACCAAGCTTGTTGACAAGTTAGAAGGTGTGGATAACTTTCGTGCCTGGAAGTATAGGATTACACTCATTCTTGAAGAGAATGACCTAGCAAGATTCATCAAAGAAATGTACCAGAACCCGGAGATTCTACAGCTAAAGCAAAGTACCAGAAGAACATGGTTAGGGCCAATAGAATCATTGCAGACTCTATCAAAGATCACTTGATCCCTCAAGTGGCATCTAAAGATACCCCAAAAGAAATGTTTGATGCCCTAACCAGATTGTATGAAGGAAGAAACATTAACCGGAAAATGAACTTGAGAACTCAACTCCAAAATACAAAGATGCAGAAAGGAGAAACAGTTCATGAATATTTCTCTAGAATCTCTCAATTTAAGGAACAGCTAGAAGCAATTGGAGATACCTTAGATGAAGATGAACTCATAATGACAGCTCTTAATGGTCTCACAAGACCTTGGGATGCATTCATCCAAACCATTTGTGCCAGAAAGTAGAAACTTCAATTTAACAGTCTTTGGGAAGAATGTGTTCAAGAAGAAGCAAGAGTAGCCAACCGAGAAGCAGTATTATTAAGGGATGAAGATCAAGCCCTAGCTGCTCATGCTAAAGGATGAAAGAGAAGGTCTCACTTCAAGAAGGAGACCCATCTAAATATGGAGTCTCACTCCCCAAATAGATTCATCCATAAAGAATCTCACCCTCCAAGGAGATTCCAGAAGTTTCAAAAAGGAAAAAGAAGAGAAAAGGATTTCTCATCCTACTAATGTTACCATTGTGACAAGATGGGACATATTGCTAAGAATTGTCCAGCGAGAAGAGAAGAATACAAGAAGAGAAACAAAAGGCACCATGCCCATACAGTTGAAGATGAAGAGCCACCCACAAAGATGATTAAAGAAAAGATTGAAGACTATGTCTTAATCTTTGCCCTCTCAAGATCAGTGTCACCTGGTGAGGATACTTGGCTCGTAGACAGTGGTGCTTCCAAGCACATGACAAGTCAGAGAGGCATTCTCTATAGCCTTACAGAAAAGAACTTTCCCCAAAAGGTTACACTTGGAGATGATTACCAGTACCCTATCAAAGGAGTGGGAGAGTCCAATTACAAACTTGATTCGGGGACCCTAATGAAGATGAAGGATGTACTATGTGTACCAGGTTTGACGAAGAATTTGCTTTCTATCTCAGCATTAGATAAGAAAGGCTTCAAGGTTGCATTCATAGATGGTGAAGTCCTTATGTGGCCTAAAGGAAAAACCATAGAAGATGCAATTGTTATTGGAACAGAAGAAGGTGGCCTATACAAATTAAAAGGTCACTCAGATGCAATTTTGATTCACTCCACTGAGAGTCCGTGTGAACTTTGGCATAGAAGACTAGCTCACATCAACTACAAGTCCTTACCATATGTAAGGAAGGTAGTTACAGGTCTACTAGATTTCAAGGTTGACCATGAAGGTGTGTGCAAGGGATGTGCACAAGGAAAGACCATCAAGAATCCTTTCCCAAAGAGCGACAGTAAAGCAGGAGTCTTGGAGCTCATCCACTCAAATGTATGTGGCCCAATGCCATCCACTCTCTTAGTGGGTATGTATACTATATATCTATATACAGGTCTACTAGATTTCAAGGTTGACCATGAAGGTGTGTGCAAGGGATGTGCACAAGGAAAGAACATCAAGAATCCTTTCCCGAAGAGCGACAGTAAAGCAGGAATCTTGGAGCTCATCCACTCAGATGTATGTGGCCCAATGCCATCCACCTCTCTAAGTGGGTATGTATACTATATATCATTTATTGATGACTATTCTCGCAAGACTTGGGTTTACTTCTTGAAATCAAAAGATGAAGTGTTTGGAAAATTCAAGGAATTCAAAGCCTTGATAGAGAATCTCTCAGAAAGAAAAATAAAGATTCTCAAGTCAGATAATGGAGGAGAATACACCTCAAAAGAGTTTGTAAGCTTTTGCAGAGATGTTGGGATTAAGAGGGAGCTCACCACTCCCTACAATCCTCAACAAAATGGTGTAGCAGAAAGAAAGAATAGAACTATAATGGAAGCAATGAAAACCATGATCCATGATCAAGATCTTCCAATGCACGTATGGGAAGAAGCAGCAAGAACAGCAGTGTATGTAGAAAACAGATTATCCCATAGTGCACTTGGGTTCAAAACCCCCGAAGAAATGTTCTCCGAAAAGAAGCCAGAAGTAAGCCATCTCAAAACATTTGGTTGCCCACTGTTTGTACACATTCAGAAAGACAAGAGAACCAAGTTGGAGCCTTCAGGAAAGAAAGGAATATTTGTTGGATACTATGAGGTCTCTAAGGCCTTCAGAATTTACATACCAGGTTACCATCATATTGAGATCAGTAGAGATGTAACCTTTGATGAAGATGCAGCACTCAAGAAATCAAGGAGATGTCAGCTTGAAGAAGTATATGAAGAAGAACCTGTAGCTCCCAGAGCTGCAGAACCAGTGAGGGAAGTCACAGTTTCCCCTGATGAGGAGATTCCAGAAGATCAGGACATGATAGAATCTCAAGAACCTCCCCAAATGACGATCTCTCACAAGAGAAAGCCAGCTTGGGCGACGAAACTAATTCAAGATGGAGAGAAGTATGGTGCCCTAGAAGGAACCATGAGAAAAGTCAAGAAACCTAAGCCATTCTCCAGTTACATGGCTTTGATGTGTGATCTCATAGAGAAGGAACCTACTTGCTTGAAAGAAGCCATTCAGAAGAAAGAATGGGCAGATGCCATGACAAAAGAATACCAATACATTATAAAGAATGATGTGTGGGAAATACTTCCTAGACCGAAGATCAAAGATGTGGTATCTTCCAAATGGCTATACAAGATAAAACATGTTGTTGATGGAAGTATTGGGAAATATGAAGCAAGGTTTGTAGCTCATGGCTTTTCTCAAAAGGAAGGCATTGATTATGAAGAGACGTTTGCTCCTGTAGCCAAATACACTTCTATCAGAACCATCATAGCCCTTGCAGCTAAGATGAACTGGAAGTTACACCAGATGGATGTGAAAACAACCTTTTTGAATGGTGTCATTAAAGAAGAAGTGTATATAGAACAACCCCAAATGTTTGAAGTTGAAGACAGAAATACTCATGTTTGCAGGTTGAAGAAGGCTCTGTACGAATTGAAGCAAGCTCCTAGAGCTTGGTATGGAAGAATTGACATTTTCCTGATGAGCTTGGGCTTTACCAAGAGTAAAGCTGACTCTAACCGTTAGTTCAAGGTTATGAATGATGAGCCAGTTATATTACTGTTGTATGTGGATGACTTATTCTTGACCAGAGAAGAAAAGCTCATCATTGATTGTAAGAAGAAGCTCGTTGCAGAATTTGAGATGAAAGACCTAGGCCTAATGCACTATTTCTTAGGTCTTGAGGTTTGGCAGAGCCTAGAGAAGATCTTCCTTAACCAAAGGAAGTATGTAGTTGAAATATTGAAGAGGTTTAATATGTTGGAGTGTAAATCCATGAATACACCCATGGAAACAAAGTTGAAGCTCTTGGTTGATACTTCGTCAAAATTGGTTGATGCTACGCTGTACAGACAGATCATTGGATCGTTGATGTATCTGACGAACACCAGGCCAGATATATGTTTTGCTGTGAACACCTTGAGTCAGTATCTGGTAGAGCCCAGACGTGTTCACCTTGTTGCTGCAAAACATGTGATGAGATACCTTAAGGGTACGTTGGACTTTGGTCTTTGTTATAATGGAGATCAAGACTTCATACTGATTGGTTATACCGATTCAGATTGGGCTGGAAATGTTTCTGACAGAAAGAGCACTTCAGGATGTTGTTTCAGTCTGGGGTCAACCATGACTTCATGGCAGAGTAGGAAGCAATCTAGTATTGCTCTCAGCACGGCAGAAGCGGAATACATTGTTGCATGTTCCGCCAGTTGTGAAGCCATGTGGCTACGAAAGTTGTTGATAAGTCTATTTGATCTGGAGATGGAGGCAACCATGATTATATGTTATAACCAGAGTTGCATAAAGATGACAGAGATCCTTGTGTTCCATGACAAGTCAAAGCACATAGAAATCCGGTATCACTACATTCGTGATATGGTAAAGAGGGGAGCCATAAAGCTCCAATATGTTGGCACAGATGAGTAGGTTGCAGATGTGTTGACCAAGCCCCTGTCTCGTGTAAAGTTTGAGCACTTTCGGGACAAGTTTGGTATAGTCTGAAAGGACCTCCCTCGAAAGGGGGAGTGATGTTGATGATACTATGGTATCCTGACCAATAGTGGGTAGCTCAGTTAGGATTTTATATCCTAGGGGACTGATCATCCCTGGACAAATCCCGAAGGTCCAGTAAGGACGGTCTGTCAAAGTACCTATGCATGTATATGCTAGTTATGGTCAGTAGTGGTAGCTCTGTTAGGATTTTTATAATCTTAGGGAATCTTATGATTCTTGGGCAGATCCCGAAGGTCCAGTAAGGACAGTCTGTCAGAGTACCACGTGGTAGCTCCGTTAGGATTTTTCATCCTAGCGAATCTTATGATTCTTGGGCAGCTCCTTAGGGACTGTCAGAGTACCACAAAATGTTGTTGATACCTAGGTTGCGGGGGAGTGCCCCCCCCCTCTTCACGCCCCCGCTCCCGAAGCGCGCTCCCTGCCTAGGGAGCGTTACGCTCCCTGCCCAAGGAGCGTTTCGCTCCCTGAGCGCTCCCTCCATTAAAAAAACGCTCCCTAAGGATTCCCCTTCAATTCGCGCGTGTGAGGCAAGAGAGTGTATTTTTTTTTTGTTTTGGGAGTGAGTGGGAACCAAGACAAGGTTCCATAAGAGAGGAAAAGGTATGGCTAGGGTTTCTAAGGGAATAAAACATCGACTCACTCCATTTTTCTCTCATTCTATTTCTCATTTCACTCATCTTTGCTAGGAGGGTTTTGAAAGGGTTCTTGCTAGTTATTGATGGGATTGAGGGAAGATTGAAGGAGAATGAAGGGAGATTTGAGAGCTTGGAAGGGATTAGAGAACTTGGAAGGAATATTGAAGGCTTCCATAGGGAGATTGGAGAGCTTGGAAGAAAGATGGACGGCTTCCATTTGTGAGAGCTTAGAAGGGAGATTGAAGGCTACCATAGTCATATTCAACCACCATTGGAGAGATAAAGTGATAGGCTCTTAAGCCCGTTCTTGTTTCTTGTTTAACAATAAATAAAATCCATTTGTTGTAAACTAGTATATTATGCTATGTTGAATATCTGAATGTTTTCTTCTCCTACTCTTTCCCATTTCTCCTCCATCATTCTATTGCAGGTAGCAAGTTATTATCAAGGTTCAATAATCATGATGATGATGTCAATGTGGCATGTCATTTTGGTTCCATTTTTTATTTTGATGGTGGTGGTGGGAACTTCACGTCGAAAAAACCATGATAGTGACGAAGAAATAGAAGTGGACAACACAGACCAAGGAGAGGAGGAAGGAATTACACACCTCTGTGGAAGTATGTCACAAGGCTTGGGGGAGGTAAAGGGGGTGGAACCACAAAATTTACATGTCACCATTGTCATACAAAATACATAGGTTCCTAAACCCGTGTCAGAAAGCATATGTATGGGACTATGTACAAGGATGAAGGTAAGAGTATAAGAGTCAAAACTTGTGTGAGCGTGCCACCCGAACATAGACTCAAATACTAAAGGGGAGAGGAGGAAACACAAAACAAATCCAAAAGACCAAAGGTTGAATGTGAGAGTGCACAAAGAATGTTCATTGGTCGATCTGCATCCCCCCATGTTAGTGCATCCTAGCCTTCGTCTTTAGGGCATAAAACACTATCATATTTCCTTGACGAAGGTTGTAGAGATGATGTGGATGCAAATTTTTTTAGGTTTCTCTATGCATGTGGTATATACCATTCAATGTTCTTCGCTTACCATATTGGCATGAAATGCTACAAGTCATCAATGGTATCCCTAAAGGATACATTAGCCCCGAGTATGACAAAGCTAGAGCCTTGGGACTAAACAAGGAAGGAGCCAAAATCCAAGGTGCTCTAGGAAAATTTACAAATGATTGGAATTGACATCAGGTATCAATTTTATCTAGTGGTTGGAAAAATGTGAAAGGCAGGCCATTGATGAATATTCTTGGTGTGTCTACTAGTGGTGCAGTCTTCCCTTCAACCCATGACTACTCGGATTGCTACAAGATATGTATTAATATTGCAGATGCATTGATTGAAACCATTCAAGATATTGGGCCCTAGAATGTTATTCAAGTCATCATTGATAATGTTGTTAATTGTAAGGAAACAAGAGCAATCATTGAGGATAAATACCCTAATATATTTTGGTCAGGATGAAGCCATGGTTTTAGAGCACTTGGAAGCATAACTTTTGGGTGATCATGATGGTGATCATATTCTTGGAGGAGACTTGCCACCCCCATCCACTAGCAGCATTCCAGATGCATCAATTTTTCCTTTATCTTCACAACGTCCATTGTCACGTGGGGGCCATTCAGCCGCTGGTTGTGTTCCACAAACACTTCCAAGTTCCACCTACTCCTCTTCTTCAAACTCAAAGAGCACGGGAAAAGAAACTAGAAGTTTCTCATGGCAAGAGGAAAACTTAGAGCATAGTACTTAGTACTTGCTAATATATATTAGAGCTCTTTTTATTTTTCCTTTTTATAAGTAGTCTCTAGAACTTAGTACTGTCTTGACTCTTTATTATGGCTTATTCCGTAAACAATGAAGTTATGAAAATTATATGACAATTTACCTTTGAAGTTTGAATTTTGAAATTTGAAATTTGAACTATTGACTAAATCTTACAACTCTTTGGTAATAAATATGATACTCTAGAGTCTATTTTATTTTGTGGTTGATGTTGTGTATTACAATCTATTGGTGACAAATGTTTATGGTTGATGTTATATGCGTACTAAATGGTTGATTCTTTAATCATCATCACTAATCAATTGGTTAAATGATCTTATATCTATGTTTTCATGTTTTTTGCAATTAATTCGCCATTCTGCATGCTCTTTATATATATATGCATCAAAATATATATTTTTTATGTATTATATAAAAAACGCTCCCACTCCTGCTCCCCGCTCCCAACAACCTTGGTTGATACACCTGCCTCGTTCTCTTGCCCCGTGATGATGATGATGATGTTGTTGCTCCAACCTTCGTGCTGTGAGGATGTTGTTGCTCCAGCCTTCGTGCTATGAGGATGTTGTTGCTCTAGCCTTTGTGCTGTGATGATGATGTTGTTGTTGTTGATGTTATTGATGATGATGATGATGTACTAGTGTTATACTAATTGATGTTGATGCAGATGATGATGATGCTACTCCAGCTCCATGCTGTGAATGATGATGAGAAAAACTTCCGATGATTTATAGATATGCCAATCAGTGTTCCAGATGTTGTTGATGTTGTTTCCCTCTCTCTCTCCTGATGATGTTGTAGAATACCCTTCTTGTTAAGGGGGAGTGTTGAAATATTGTAACTGCAAAGAGTATTCTATTTATTATTGAGTCATTATTAATTAAATCAATCCCCTTTTGTGGATTGATCATGTCGGGCTTTGTAAATGACAAAATCCCCTTTTGTGGATTGGTCAAACCCTAATTATATCATGTTAATTAAGAAGTCAGCCCCCAAGCCTAATTAAAGTGGTTTTAGCCACTAGGTGAAGAGGTCGGCCCTACCCAATGAAGAGACACCTCCCTAGCGCCTGCCAGCCAGTATAAATAAGAGAGGTTGGCGCCTCATTAGTTCACTCACTCAGCTCACTCATCTAGTGCGCAAGTTTGAAGGAAGTTGCAGTTGCCAGTTGCCGGAAGAAGGAAGAGAGAGGCGCATTGCTCAGTGTTGGATATTCTCTAGTGTTTTGGTTTATTGTCTTGGCATTGTATTGGCTATCTATATTAAGGAAGTTTTTGTTGGGTTTTCTCCCCTATGAGGGTTTCCCAGGATAAATGTTGTGTATCCTGTGATTATGTTTCTCTCAGTGATCCTGCATATGCTATTATTGTCTAGTAAATTGAAAAGAAACTTAATAGTTGCTCTAAAATTAACATTGTCTGCCATTCCTCTGTCAGTCTGTGAGTGTTTTTTTCTTTTCAAAGCATTTCCCTTCCTTTTGTCCTAGTCTTTGATCATCCAGCTTTATTAGATGTATTGCTCATTTGTAAAGATGATCCCTTACTGTATTTCTCCTTTACTTCCAGGTTTCTTCTATTGTTTTATATGGTCCACAAGAGCCCCAATCCCAGTCTGTTTGGAAAAACGCCTTTACTTTTATCGTTTAAGTATCAGGAACATTGTGTCTTGCGATAGGCAAACACTTTATTCTAACTTGATTTTTTTACTCTCACAGAGAGTTATTTCCAAGAGTTCATAACATTTGTGGTTTTAGACTTTTTATAAAGCATGAGATCTCGTGTGTGTTTCTCATATGCATCTTATGAGTTTTAATGAATGAAATCATTTAAAGTTCTACGATTTCCGGACCACCATCTTTATTTTATGTCTGTGAGTCTTGCTTCGAATCCCTTTTCTCATTCCCTGAATGACTGAATGTGATGGAATGGATGTAGTTATTCTTTCATGTGAGGTTACCATCTTTTTATTATAATTCATTTATTATTTGATCAAGTTATTTTACCACCTAGTCCACTCAGAGGTGTTTATGTTATGAATGTATTAATCTATGTTTTGAGCAAGTTTATTGAATATCTGAGTGAGAAAGAGAAGTACCATCTCTATAAAAACACAAAGGGGATCTTGATAAGTCTTTCAAGAAGACCTAGGAGGTTGACTCTAGTTTTTGATAGGAAGAGAGATCAACACATGGTCAACCTAAGAATCTTAATTTAAGACTGTCTACATCTATTGTTAGCCCTGAGATCTCTCTCCTATTCTATAAAGGAGAAACGTCTTAATGTTTTGGCAAGAGAGTTGCTGTGTAATTTCTGTTTTGGAGTTAATTGAGAGAGGTGGTTTGATTGATGCAATTCTTAGTTGGCTGTAATTAATTTCAGTGTGGTGTGTTTATGGATCTAGCATTCATTACTTACTGTTTTGATAAGAGTTTCAATTTTACACTACCTAGGATTTGTAGGAGTGCAGGTTTGATTACCATGATCTGAAAAATTTAACACTGGCTACAGTAATGACTTTTGTCCAACGAATCAGGATTAAACAATCTTACCTTAGTTGAGATGTAGATCGTTCACACCATATCTGTAAAGAGTTTGGCCTTTGACTCCAACAATCTGCTCTATAAGTTAATTTGGCCTTGGAACTTCTAAATGTCTTCTTCAACCATCATGTCTTTCTATATCAGGTACATGAGTTCAGCATCATAGGGCTCATCCCAATAACAATCTGCTCTCTAAGTTAATGCATCTGCAAACTTGCCAAAGCCCCTCCGGGGGTTTTAGAGATTCATCTCTCAACCCATATATGGGCTGCCCCGTCCAAATGTTGCAGGACAAATTTATTTTATGCTTTTGGTTGTAAATGAGTAGCACCTTGAAGGTTAACGTGATCTTGCTTAGACATGTGTGCACTTCCACCTTGCCTCCAAAATCATATTGTGGGATCTCCATTTGTAGGTTAAAAGTTGGGTTTGTGTGAGTTTTATGCATTCAATGAGTTTCGAAGTATATTACCTCTTGTTCCACAAGGGTTTAGATCCTCTTCCTCCTTGGATATTTCAGGATTGTGGATTGAGGTATTCAGTTCTAGGTCCGTTGTCCTTTTGCCTAGGGTTCACAACCACTACCTCACTTCTTCTGAAAACTTCAAGGGGCTAACTCCATCTCAGTCACATATTAATATTTTCCCTCAACATTTTTTCCATGACCCAGGTCTTGGTTCTGCAACAAGAGCAAAAATATGATGTTTTCATACCAACTTGCAATGTTCCTATACCCAAAATGGAACTATTACTACAACTATAGAAAGAATCAAAATAGAACGCTGAGAATAACATAAATAAACAGCCAAGCTAGAGAAAATAGTGGGGACCCATGCACACCCAAGGGTGGATTGCACCTATGAATCCAAATAATGGACAAAGACTTCTCCAAATAAACCAATGGATAGTATTGATAAAATGACAAAGGGTTACAAATGAGATGGGGGAACCCCTATTTATACCCAAAAGGAGTAAAACCTAACTCAAAGCTTAAGTTACGAATAAGTGAGATAAAGCCCTTATTACATAAAAGTGACATTTTACAAATATTGAAAGATGATACTTTAAAGGCTTGGGACTAGAACACTATTACAACATCATGAGCTTTACATAGAAAATAGCTCATGTACATAAAAATCTATCGTCTAATAAAGATGATGTGTTTAAGCACACAACCATAGACGATAGAGTTGGAAACAAACAAACCCGAGCTAGGAGTCACTCCTAAAGAGTAGAAGAACACCATATCAACCATGTATAAATGTACATCTAAGGCATGATACAATCTAAGCAACATAATAATTATAGCCAAGCTTAGAGAGAATCTTTGGAATGATAGGAAACATAAACTTTGAGAAAAGTAGAGATCAATGCTATCACGTGTTGATCATCTTGAGCAATTAATTAAGCATTAGAGGTCCGACCTCTGATCATAAGAGACCAAGAATTGTGATATTGATAGAGATAAGTGAAAAAAGTTGAAAACCCGTGTCAAAAAAAGGATGGAGACTTAGAAACCATAAAATGCAAGACAAGGACTGAACCAATATAAGAGAGGAAGACACAGAAACTTTGCAACATATCAAAAAGATAGCATTACACTAAGCATGAGAAGTACTGTATTTACAACTCTAAAGACCACAACGTCTCAAACTACTTGCTACATGAAGTAACAATGCTCTTTTAGGCTTTTATGGACCAAAAATAGGATTATTTTAATATTCTCTCTCAGTGATCTCTCACTACCACTATTTAACACTAAGGGTAAGGGATCCTTAACCACTTTTTTCAATATTAGGATTCATCACCTTTTGACACATAAAACATAGGACACACTAACACAGTGACTAAAAACTAACCAATAATATTGACAAAGGACGAAATTACATACTCCCATCTTTGCCATCAAACTTGAAAATTCAAATTTAGTGACAATTGCTTAAGATTTCATACATTTTTACAACTCAAATTACTCGAAGATGCATTTTCTCTTCGTTGTGAAGAATCGGAAAGTGTTAATTGAAGAACCTTGTGTTCTTTATAAGCAATGACTTACTTTCAAAAACAAGACAAATTGATTGGAAAATCACCCCTTTTGTTTTAAGTTTTCATATATATAACTAATAAATCTATTTAACTATTAAGAATTAAAGTGTGTTTCCTGTAAGACCATTTTTTTAAATAAATGGAGATATTTTACTTCAAGTCAAATGCATTCCGACTCCAAATTTAAGATTATACTACAATACAAGAAAACTTCCCTATTTTTCCTGTAATTGTTATACTGTGAACTTAAGGATGTCAAAAAGTAATCGGCATGGCTATGTGGAAGGTAGTTTTCCAGATACTATGGTTCCAATAATGTTAAGGGGTCGATTGTAAATCATCAATTATAGGGTGGGCACACAATAAGTGTCTAATGAAAACATATAAAGAAAAAAGGTAACATCTCTACTAACCGTTCATAAAGGTTGCATAGCTCGGCATTGAAAGCTTCATCCTGTTTGCTTACCCCGTACCTGAACAGTTTTTAATCACCAAAGCATCCTTGACGTCAACCAATAAAGTTCAAGGATGTAAATCAAAACTTCAAAACACATGTATGTCGTGCTAATATCGACTTCCTAAACGCTGATAAACTAAGATGATCAACGAGTGAAATGAAAAACCAATACTATTGCTCATGAAATTTGGTTAGCACTTTCACTGAAAAAAATGATCTATGATTAAAAGCATCCAGCACGATGCTTTAAGCTCTCTTTCCAATTTCGTGAACTCGTATTTTCTTCCAGCAAGAGCGATAAGTCATAAATGATTTTAGTCTTTAGATATTTAAGTTGATTAAAGTGATAGTGATACTAGTCAGCGGTGCCAAAAGGAAACGATAAAAGAAAGTAGTCAATCCCTTGTCTTCCCTTTTTTTAACAGAATAATGGACTCAAGGTCATGATCCTATAGCAGATATATTAAATTATTTTGCTATGGCAGGTGACTTCACAGTCAATGATGACTTCGACGGGGAGACTGTATCGTAGTCCCCTCACCTCCGCAGCCAGCCCGGGCTCATTTTCCCAGTTCCAGCGGGCTTTGACATTTTTTGACATCATCTTCTCTATTTAGCACTGAGACTTACTTGCACCTTCTTTTATATCTTCTCTGCTTCTAGTTAGACGCATACTTTATGCTTTAAGTATTGATTTAGGAATTGCCTTCACACTCCAATGTTGTATTTACAATGTACTTGTATCTTCTTTTATGCCTTCTCTGCTTCTAGTTAGAAGCATAGTTTATGCTTTAAGTATTGATTTCCGATATTGTATTTACAATTTACTTGTATCTTCTTTTATATCTTCTCTGCTTCTGATTAGACACATAGTTTATGCTTTAGTTTAGGAATTGCTTTTACACTCGGACGTTGTATTTACAATGGATGTGCTCCTTTAAGTCTGATTGACCTAGTCATTTGTTGGACAGTAATAAAATTCTCTTATATTGACAAAGGAATAATTTTCTTGCAAATTATAACAATGATGCGGCTAGCAATTTGTTCAGCGTAAATGCGGAAATCCTAAGGACTTTGCCAAAGATAGTACTGCAAATAAAGTAGATACAGCAAAGCTTGATCTTAACTAACGTAGGCTTCTTCATGCTGACTTATATTACCAATTAATTTAGGCAAAGGGGCCTGGAGTAAAGATTATGCTATGTTGGAGTGAAGATTATGCTAAGGCAATTTTGATTTATCATGGGACAATAAAAATTATTATTCAAATAAAACTTAAAAACAAGAGGGGGAAAAAGAGTTTGATTATTGAAGCGGTTGCTTACTTGTGAAGTAGGGAGTCAATATCTTCGCTGTTAAGAGTGGTAGGATCGCCGCATTTGACGACCTTATTGTGCAGAGTAACGGCGGCAATCCTGGGCGCTGTGGAGTTCAAAGCATAAGCAGTGGCTCCGCCTGCGACTCCAAGGGCCAGAGCGCCCCCGAATGCAGCGGTCCTCGTGCCTTTAGTAGTGACTCCCACAGCGTATCCGGTTGCCAGTGCCCCTGCCACTATAACAGCACAAGCCCCGTATCTCGCAGGGGCAGACAGGCTTTCGAAAACCTTCTCGGGCCCCGAAAGCTGCTTCTCGCCTCCGAATATCACCTGCGAAGGAGGAGGAGCTTCGATCGCATCTTCTTCAGGAGCCATTGAAACCCTAACCTTGAAATTATTGCGCCTTTTGCATTTATTCCTGCCCTGCGATCGGTTCGAACGACAAGATGAGGGTAAGAACATGGGAGCCGCGGAGGAGGCCGGTGATTTTAGCTGCCCCGGGAGACTAAGTGCAGGAGCCGGGAACGCCATCGTTTCTACTCTTCACAGCCCTGCTCTTCCCTTCCGCTACTACCAGGAGACGTTGGATTGAAGATTGAATTCTTATGGATAAAATTTACACAACATCGGTTAAATTTTTGTTATTTTGAGGGAAGAAGAGGAATTCCATGCAGCAGATGTGGCTGTGACCACGACAACTCGACCCGTGACGGTTTGATGTTAAGCAGCGAAGTTCATGTGAGCAGGACGAGAATTTGTCAATCATGCGCAACCAAAAGAGAGGATCTCCAAAGCGAAAGAGTCAAAAACATGAGGAAGTAGGATATTCTAGAGTTTGATGGGTAGACTAGTAGGATTAGCTTTATCAAACTTGGCTCGGGTTGTTGGATTATGATGATATAGAAAATTAGAGCATTATTAATTGATTTTTAATTTTGATTCAATTTTTTTATGTTTTGGGTTGACATAAAGTAAAGTAAATTTTATAAGAGTATTATTTTATCACAGAAACTTTAATATTTTTAAAAAATTGTTAAATCTTTACTAATCTAGTTTTTTAGTATTAATTAAGAAAAAGAATTTAAAGTTAGAGCATTATTAATTGATTTTTAATTTTGATTCAATTTTTTTATGTTTTGGGTTAACATAAAGTAAAGTAAATTTTATAAGAGTATTATTTTATCACAGAAACTTTAATATTTTTAAAAAATTGTTAAATCTTTACTAATCTAGTTTTTTTAGTATTAATTAAGAAAAAGAATTTAAAGTTGTATTTTTTAGTTACTCGAGTTGATGTGATATAAGTTGAGGATAAAAATCATATAACATTAACTTTGAGATGTACAAAGTGTAATTATCCGTACATGTGCAAGTGGTGTTGTCTTGAATATGCCATACGTAGCATGGCATATTATGTGGAATTTGGATATGCATGTTGCAAAATAGTCGAATCCATATTGCTACCTCTAAAATCTGCAAAAGTCTATATGAAAGTATTATTTATGTATAAGTAAATTACGCTGTATTGTCAAATGGACTCTGCTGCGGGGCTGGTGGCTTCTTTAAATCGCATTTGAGGAGGATCACTAAGTGGTTCCTTAGCTACGGGGAGGGTACTAATACAAAAGCTGAACTCTTGGGCTTGTGGGCCACCCTCACCTTAGCCTCCTTCTGGTCTATCAACCATCTTCTTGTTCTTGGTGACTCGAGAGTCATCATTGACTGGATAAGCCAGAAAAGAAATCTTCACTCGGTCCATATTGAAGGCTGGTTGGATAAAACGCGGGACCTGTCCTCTCGCTTCACCGACATCAACTTCCTTCATATTTCCAGAATTCACAACAGGGAAGCGGATGCTCTCTCTAAGAGGGCCCTCAGCGAGGCGGTGGGAAGACTCTCGGTCTTCCATTGTGACAATGGAATAGAAAGCTCCATCTCCTCCTATAATATTTTTGAATGATGGATAGAACCTTATTTCTCTGGTTTAGTAACAGGATTGTATAGGCAGTCTGCTTGTTGACTCTGCTATCCTTTTACTTTACTGGTCCGACTTACATTGACCGGTTGCGCATTAGTAATTCTTCACTCTATGAGTTTGCTGCTTGTTGACTCTGCTATCCTTTTCTTCACTGGACTGACTTTCATTGACCGGTTGCGCATTGGTGTTTCTTCACTCATCGAGTTTGCTGTTTTTATCCATTTAGCACATGGTTGTTCACATTGTAAATGGTTTTATAATCTTTATAAACTGGAGCAATTTTTTCTTGGAAAAAAAGTAAATTAAGCCATGACATAAATATGCAATTGCTAGAGAAGAGAATTTTGGTATTGTGCGTGCATGCTACACTAGTTTGTATTATTATTATGTATATATAGAAGTATATAAAGTCCAAAATATGAATTTATTTGTAAGGGTTTTCTAAATAAAGCTAAAATTAATTATGGTTTTTTCGAGCAAGAGTTTTGTGGAGCTTAATCCATGCCTTGTTTTTCTAGCTCTTTAACTAACTTCAACATCTTCTTGTAGACATTAAATGTGCCTCGTCCAACTTATGTGACTTTGAAATCAAGCAAAGGTTGTGTTATATTTCTGAAATATGTTGAAAACTTTATCAATTCTTGCTTGCGAGCAATACTATCTAATGTTATTTGTAAGTTCTTCATTCAACTTTATTTTTAGTGGTAAACTTTTATGTCCCTGTACACAACTTACCAGTCTATAGCAGTGTTCGCAATGGTGTTCAGAGCCGAGACTTAAAAAGTTGGCATTGGTGAATTATGAACTAACACATCATGGTAAAATATAGATCATTTATTGTTTGCTTATTGTTAGAAGACATAATTCCAAAACATGGAAATATTATTCCAAATAGAGACAATTCTAATGGAATAGACTTTTTTCAATGTTTTAATAACTTTCAAAATGTAGGAATGGTCGATGGTTGTTTTTTTGGCTAGTGAAAATGAGTAGCTAATATATTTCCCACTAGAATTCAAGTTTCACCAAGTGACATGTCAATGCTTACACTTGCACTTGTTGATATGCACCAGCGGTTGGGGCAAATGTGAATCTTGGGCAACTTTGGTGAAACAGATATCTCCACTAGCAACTTATTGGTTGAAGGTAACCAAATTGAGTGATGCCAATTGTTCCCCATAATGCTAAATTTGAACGTGTTAGCTCCGTCGTGATGAGAAGAAAAATATTAAAGAAAAAAGTAAAAACAATAAATAATCCACATTGTGGCCAATACATGTCTTTAAAAGTCAAAGTTAGATTTGACATAATGAACAGTACCTATATATGCCTTTTCTAAATTCCTTGGTGTTGTTTCCATACACATAGTATAATAATGATGGTGAAGATGTTGATATTTTTATGTAATGATTGCAATTGAAAACAAAGGGTAATAAAGTGTGGTGCTTAATAAGGAAAATTGGATGTTCATGAATTTCCAAGTTCTTTCTTTGCCTATATTTGTCATGGTTGTTGGGGCTATAAATCCTATTGCAAGAAACTTTGATTATACATGTCACTTTATTTTCAAGACACGAGATGGAAGAGGTTGGCATCGTTGCACTCTTTGTATAGAATTTGTGTAATGGCACACTTTTCAAGACACAAGATGGAAGAGGTTGGCATCGTTGCACTCTTTGTATAGAATTTGTGTAATGGCACGCTTTATTTTCAAGACACAAGATGGAAGAGCTTGGCATCATTGCACTCTTTGTACATAATTTGTGTAATGGCACACTTTATTTTCAAGACATGAGATGGAAGAGGTTGGCGTCATTGCACTCTTTGTATAGAATTTTTTTAATGGCACACTTTATTTTCAAGACATGAGATGGAAGAGGTTGGCGTCATTGCACTCTTTGTATAGAATTTGTGTAATGGCATATTTAGGGTTAAGGAGCGGCACAAATTTTCCTTTTACTTGATGGTATGTGTGGCAGGATTAGGCAACATGTTAAGATTTATGTGTTGATTATACCAACTACCTCCACACTACCTCTTGCTATTAGTAAGGGGTTGTGAACAAGGAGGTTGATTTGAAGATGTCATTAACCAATTTACTGTATCTGTTCAAATTAGGAATATCTTTTGTAAATAGCAAGCTATACATAAGGAAGCAAAGCATTGACTATGATTTAATTCACACTCGATGTATCATTTGAAWTTTTCACTCAATGTTAACACATATGATTGAGGATTTACAACTATACCCAACATGAATAAGCATCGGTGAGAATAATATCATAGTTCGCAAATTTAAATCCAACATGTATGATAAAAGTTAGTAATAGGAAGATACTCAATCTGATGTGTTTATATTTTAAGCATTACTCGTTRGATTCAACAAATATTATTAATCTGCACAACTCTCTAGAGAAGTCTTAATGGGGAATATCCAGATATTGGAAATTCTATCTTACCATAGGTGTTGCTTTTGGTCTAGCATGAACTTTGTACAATGTCACTTACGTCGAGGCTAATGGGTTGGACTATGACTTGTGGCGATGGTTTGCATAAATGATAGGGATTTTTTTAATGGAAACATGTACTTTTTGTATTAATAGCAAAAAGAGAGGGCTGTGACCATACCATCCAGCCTTTTAATACAAACAAAAAAGAAGATCCATAGTTCAAAATTCTCCAGTGAGATTTAAAAAACTAACTAAAGGTTGATAGTCAAACCCTAACTCCCATGTTCAAAAAACTATTGCAACTATTAATTGATTGGTTGGTATACAACCTTACAAATTGCCCAAGCAAAAGTAAAGTCTTAAAAAACATAAAGATAATCAAACATTTTGGTTGTCAAACCCCAACTGAGTTGATTTCTTTCCTCCCACTATTGAAGATAGAAGAGAGGGGTCTGTAGTCTTGGCATGTTCCAATTGCAGCTCCATTGTGTCCTCTTCCATGGCTATTGCTTGATCATGTACAAAAGAACCAACTAAAGTTGTTGGAGCTACAGTTGTCATCAACTCCTCAAACCCAAGTTTTTTCTCCAATTCCAGGTACTTTACTTTCTCCAAAAGTTCCCTAATCATATTTTCCTCCTCCTTGGCTTCTCTCTATTGCTTTCTTCCCCAACCTACAAAAGAACATTTTTCCCTTTGTGTTCCCCAATTGTGATTTCATCTTGATCAATTGCCTTTGGGTTACCTTTAAATCCCTTGCATAAATGTATTCCCATTTATTTTTCTAAGTTTCTCATATTCTCATTACTAAAGCCAGATTTTATTAACTATCATCGTTGTGTCATTCACACCTACAAATTGAATCATTGAGAGCAGAGTGCTCACATAACGCACATCTATTTGGATGGTCGTGGATATCCATTTCACAATTTCCATAAATAGATTCCATAACAAAGGCCCTATACTTCTCAAATTGATTTAAACAAATATTGTTGTTATGCCCAATGCATAACTAAGAGAGCCCCTTGAAAACTTTCAGATTTGGAACATTGATAGACAACCTACTCTCATTGCAAAAATCCAAACCTTTTTTCACTATTTCTTCAGGATTAAAGTGGAAGATCGGCTTTAACAGAGTAAGCTATATAGAATGAAACAAAACCAGAGACCTGAAAGACAAGAAGAGGTGAAAAATATACATACAAATGAGACTTATGGCCACAAAATGTTTTGCAAATTCCGACCCCCAACATCAAGCATCCATAATTCTTTCAGAAAATAAAAAAAACAAACATCGTCTTAGTCTGGAAGAGTCCCTTGGTGGCATTGCATTTCAAAAACAGGGATAAAGATCCAGCAAAACAAGGCGAGATAGGAACTCAAGTCTCCCATATGAAGGCTATACAAAGATTTCTGAGTACTGCTCCAAATCCCAAACACAAACCCACATGCTCTATGTCATCCCATATTGTCAGGCTTAAATGAAGGTGAGAACCCTCAAGATGTTTGAGCAAAAGGGCAGACAGTCCCAAGGAATGGATACAAATCCAGGGTTGTGTGGCTTTGCCACTTGTCTAGGCATATGAATTGGATCATTAAGGAGGTTAAGTAGATAAAAATATTAGGAGGGGTTGCAAATTTCCTCACCCCCGCTTTATTTTTCCAAAGAATTCCAAAAGCTAGGTTGCAAGCCTTGTTGGCTATAGAATTTTCCATAGTGTTTAGCCCTCTCAAGGAGTGGTAGAACCTAACACTTTTGAATCCTTGTATCATATTTTGAATGCAACAAATCGACCCATTCATATGATTTTACTTTGGAAGGGTTTTAATTACTATGTGTCGAATGACAAATATTGAATCCCCAATTACTAAATACTTTTTTTTATGTTTTGACTCTTCTTTATCATGAGTCCTTTCCAAAGGGCCAAGACTTCTACCTAGTTGTTAGTTGTTTCTCTAATTCCCTGGGAAAATAAGTTTATTTCTTTCCTTAGGAGTCAAAGATAACCCCCCGTCCCTATTGCCCCTATAAATGATAGGGATTGTTAATAGCTACGATATTATTGAGATCTTTCTATTGCAATTTACCTAGGTATGGTTGTGCATTATGTAGTTAAAAGTTAGAGGAAAATTGGGATCAAAATGGTCGTTGTAAGAAAAATCATGTTTGTTGAGACGGAAATTTAATAACCACTAGAATTTCAAAGAATTGATTCAAAGAATAATCGTTGAGTTCGACATGCAATAGTCAAGGATGATTATGTGTCATGTTTCTATTTGACAATATTTAACCATATATACACCTTACCTTGGTTGAGATCTCGGTGAGATAGTCTCGAGATATGATAAATCTCTTTAAAATACTAAATATGGAATATTTATATTATTAGTACTTCCATTATTTGTTGTATGATATCTATTATTGTTTATTTATTATACTTTCATTAATATTATATTTTAATAATCAATTGTACTTCTACAATATATATAATAATAATAATAATAATCTAATTTTTTAAGGTTACAACCAAGCTAGATACCAAATTCGTGTATGAGACCTCCTTGTTTGTGGGACAAGGGACCCTCTCCACACAACAATTGACTGGTTAAGTTTATAGATGTGTAGTGTAGCTTGAGTGGGCCTAATGGTTAAGAACATGTGTTTCCTTCTTGGAGGTCACATGTTCAAAACCAAAGGGGGGTAGAGTATGTACATGTTGAACGATTAATATTGGCCCAATGTGATAAGGATTGAAGAGTAGGCATCCCCCTAGAGTGGGACCCCCACATGGGAGTGTTTTCGGATGTCTCAACCCTTGCCAAGTCACAAATTCCTACTAGTATTGGCTTGCAGGTTGTCTATACTAGCTACACACAATTTTCCAATTGTAAAAAAAATTACATATGTGTACATACCCTACCCCACTTTGGGTTTAAACCTATTGTTGACTCAAAAAAACTCGCCACTAGTTATATAGCATGAAAATAATTGCAAGGCATACGAAAAAAACTATTATGATATATTATTAGTAGGTGGCCCCCCCGATAAGGGAAAACTAATGGAGGTTTATTTTCAATTATTCCTAAATGACAACATATACACTTGCTTGATTCATTAAAAGGTTCAAAGGTATATTGATTTTGGCACCAAATGACATACATCCATGTTATGTGTGATAGTGATAATGTTTTCATTTCTTCAACTTGATGACAAAACTTATGAAGCACCAATTATGAGGCCTATTCTATCACTTGGTTACATATAAAAAGTTGAGGCCATGTACCTGAAGTTTAACATGAAGAAGGTTTGTTTATGTTAAATATGCATACAACATGATATATCATGTTTTATATCATGTTTTAATGATTTGAGGCACTTGAGTCATATAACAAGAAGTTACAATGATATGTGAACAATTGGGTTATGTGTGTGTGTGTGTGTGTGTGTGTGTGTGTGTGTGTAGGGGGTAGGGGGGGAAGGTGGGGATGCAAACATATCGAATGCAATCATATCAGGTCGAAGTTGAAGGTTCAAGCTTTATGTAACATTTGGTTTATATAAGTTTTGTGGTCATCAATATGACATTAAGTTTGGGGTTGTCATTTGAGCTTTGTGCAGTATGGTATGTGATATACATTGAATGCTCGAATCAATTTATTAAAATGGGCTTCATTTGAGATATGTTATGAATGTGGATTATAGGTTTTACATGGCAACATTTAAACCCTAGTTATTGATGTGAGTCGTCATTTGGCTATTATAATGAAGTGACAGTTCTGATATACATTGATATGGCGCGTGGCCTTGAGCATATTTGGCAATCGCTCTTGTTTATGGTTGGTTGATATAACAATGGTTGGAAGGTGGAAATATGATGTGGCAATAGTTTTTGCATATGGTTTTGTGCTCAATGTGATGGATGCCCATGCAATTAATTTGCAAGGACGTGGGCATTAACGCCCCCATCCCACTATACCACCCTTGGCTTTGGAATTAGTCATTTCATTTTCACTATTGTTGGAAGGAGGTGCAGTTTGAGTCTAGTAAGAGAATTTGGCCTTGGCAATTGTTTGGTAACTGTCAACACCTATTTTGAACTGGTATTTGAAGCATTTGGCCACAGCTATGCAAACGCTATCTCGTTAATACATCAAATGCATTTGTTTTTGCAGTTATAATTCACGGTGACTCTGTTTGGATTGGTTTTTGGTGTGCTTTTCCCTCTCCGATTTTTCTTTATTTTGGTTGTTAAAACGATATTGGGAAGTGACAACTCTGTATTCATTTTCATTCACACTTCATGCATTCACTTTCCATATTTTGTCAAAGAAGTTATAATTCTGGTTATGAGAAATAACCCACTTAAGTTTAGGAGTAGACGACCTGGGTTCATGTTTTTCCTGGCATTACTCTCCCCACTACTCATATTATAGTTAGAAAGTGTGATTCTGGTTTGAACATGGTATACCCACGTCTCTCCCAACTCGAGTTGTCTTAAATGTGCTTGGTCGGTGGGTGTAAAAGTTTATCTTTGTGCTGAGTTCTTTGCACAAAGCTATTCATTTTACTCTGATGTTAAATTCCATATATCTATCTATCTATCTATCTATCTATATATATATATATATATATATATATATATATATATATATATGGTCTTTACCAGTCAGGGTTTTGTCGAAAAATTCAATACACTTATGCAAAAATCCCATACAATACTGGGCTTTGCAAGTTATGGTTTATGTTTGCTTGATTTAAAGCTTGTAAGTATTATGTTATTTTCGTCAAGTTCGAAACCTTGACTTGATGGGTCTTAAGTGGGATGTATGTGGGCTGTCGCTCTGCCCAGGTTTCAAACCGAGGATCGTTTCTTGGTTATTTTCGAAGACGTGCACAATTTTTTTGATGGGTCTGAATTTTAATTTGTTAGGTGTCAAACCCGTGTTCTATGATGATAATTGGATTACAAAGATTCCATGCAGAGTTATATTATTTGAGTTGGTTCTAAATCCAAAAAGATTAATGGTTTGGTTATGATGCTCAATCGAAAGTTTAATACCCTCATGCATGGCTTCGAATTTGAGCTTTATAAGAAAAAAAATTGTTTATTTGCTCAGATAGATTTTGATGTTCTGAATTTCAAAGATTGGTTCATTGATAATGGGTTATAAAATATCATTGCTTTCTTGCATGGAACTCAAATATATGGTTTCATTTTACGCTCGGTTTAAAGTATGAATATGGTTTGACAATACTTTGCATTATGATTGTTGTGAAAACACGACACCTCTGTTGACTACAACAGTTTGAATGTATGTTAGCTGAAAGTTATTTTTCTTTAAGAAGGTTTACAAGTTGATCTATTTTGGGATATAAATATAAAGAAAAGCTTTTGCTTGTTTTCTTTTATATATGCAGGACCAAACCCCCTCATTATATCATTTTCCATACATTATTCCTAAAGTCATGCATCATTTAATTTCATATATTTTCCCCTATTGTATAAATAGAAAATGATTTTTAAAAGAAGAATTTGCCGACAGTTTGGCATATATGGTTTAACAACTTGATTGGTATTGAGAATATGTATAAAAGATAGTGAACAAAATGAGCGCAGATTGAAATTAGAGCAAGTTTAAATGGATTATGAACATGTATCATGCATTCTTGTCATCTTTTTCCCTTTACATAAGCTACAAATCCTCTCATCACTCCCAATTTCATTATACTTCCCATGTTCGTAAGTAAATGATAAATCTTGATTGAGATGTTGGTGGTGATGCACAATGTGAAATAATGTATGAAGGAAAAAATGATTGTTTGATTCTTCCTTGGTTTCCCTTTTTCCCCCTCATACTCCTTTGCATGCTTGACAACTTATCAATTCAGAGCCATTGTAAATTATATTTTATGCAAAATAGTACTTAATGATTTACTTGTTGTGAGTCGTATATACTAATCTAGTCTTTTGTGATTATCTAGATGAGTTTCTTCAATCGAGGCAATAACTATTCAAATAACAGAGGTAATAGAGGAAATTGGGGCAGAGGACCCAATGTAGGTTGGCAGAGGGGTAGAAACAAAAGGATGAGATTTTCCATCCATTTCGATGCTAATTCTAAGGAGTTTAACCATCTTTTACAGACTAGTTACTTGAACCTTGCAGGACACATACCATTTCATCCTCCTCTACCACTTATCAAACCTCCTTTGCAGCCTCACCCAAGTATTGTAGACATGCTTGATCAGCCTCAAGTATCTTTTCATCCCCCTCAAGTCAATGATGGATGGAATGATATGATCCCCAATCCTCGTCCTCGATTTGATCATTGGCCCATTATTTCATTACCATTACCATTACCATTACCACCACCTCCTCCTCCTGAGTTGCTTGTCCAGCTAGTTGCTTCAGTGGCCTCACATGTACGTTCTGTTCAACTCCCCAAGAATTTTAAAGTCTTAGTTCTTGAGTCTAAACCAAGAAAAGTTAAGCGTCCAACCATTTTGTTAAGTTCTAATTCCTCAAAGGCTTCCTCCCATACTATCAACTCCCTTCCCCCAAAGCCCAAGAATGAAGCAAGAAATATCACCTTTGGTGATATGCACCCTGAAGTGTCCAAAAATAAAGATAGAAAACCTGCTAAGGCATATTTACCTATGGACAGGGAGATTCAATCAGAGGGAAGTAAACAGAGGAGGACAACCTCCCACAAAAAAAAATACAATTTCTGATTTTAATTTAATTTAATTTTACGATGATACTTTTAGTTTGATTGTGGGACACATGTATATGGTATACGTTTGCCAAAAATAAATCATCATGTCGATTGTCCGAAAAATAATAATAATAATAATATATATAATAATAATAATAATCTATTTTTAAGGTCACGGCCAAGCCAGACACCAAATTGGTGTATGAGACCTCCTCCACCCAATGATTTGACTGGTAAAGTCTACGGAGGTATACATAGCCTGCCCCCCTTTGGATTTGAACTTGTGACCTCTTAGGAGGAAACACATGTTCTTAACCATTAGGCCCACTCAGGATGTACATACAATAATAATCTATTTTTAAGGTCACAACCAAGCCAGACACCAAATTGGTGTATGAGACCCCCTCCGCCCAACGATTTTACCGGTAAAGTCTACGGAGGTATACATACCCTACCCCCCTCTGGATTTGAACATGTGACCTCGTAGGAGGAAACACATGTTCTTAACTATTTGGCCCACACACACACACACACACACACACACACACACACACACATATTTGGGACAATTGACATGATGATTTATTTTTGGCAAACTTATACCATTTTGGGAGGCACAAGTGTTGATAATTATGGTATGGTTATCTTTGGATTGTTTGGATGTACATATATTTCATTATGATGTGATGGCATGATATGTGAATAAATCATGGAGGAATAAGGGAATATTGAAAAATAAAGATAAAGATATGTAGGGGGTCCCCACCTATTAATTATTATTATTATTCTTTAACATTATTTAATAAATTTGTCCTACCTAATTCAAATTATCTAACTCTATAACTAAAGGTTGTTAAAACTAATTCAACTACCTTTTGAAGAATAAATGAGAGAAGACAAGAAAGGACATAGGAGAGAGAGAATAGAGAGGCGATTCTAATAAAGGTTTGCTCTTGTTCTAAAGTGAGATTTCATTCATCTTTCATTCATTTCTGAATTGCATATAGCTTAATCCTCTTGTTGATAGTAGGGTCATACTGAAGGTGGCAAGAAGAAGGACTAAGAAACATAGATTTTTGACATGCTTCAAAAGGTCATTCAATTGTCTTGATAGTCTGTTAATTTGAATTTGATTTATGAATTAGTTTTTAATGTCGATTATAATTACTTTGTAGAGTCAAGATAGTGATGCATTTGTAGCTTGATTGATCCAATACTTTTATGATCTTGGTCTTTCTTTGAAGGCATCGATGATCTTTGTATGATGTAAAATTCCACCCTAGACCGCTAAGTCTGATTTTGGTCCTTACCCTCGCAGGGGTTTGTAAAGAAAGTCTTCGACTGTGATTTGGAACGAAATCACTAAAATTATATGTTGATTTTGGTCTCACTTTTGGATATGTTGTATGATGATATTTCATATTTGTTTTCTTTAAATTGTTATTTAAATATGTTTAACGAAAATCCACATACAAACACTTTTTCTCTTTTCTTTTGTTGAAATTCACAACTATAAAAATAACATCAGGCCCAAGGACTTATTTTTTGAGGGTTGATGGCTATAAACATAGGGTGATAATCCCGCCTATCTCGCCTTAGCTTAGTGAGATTCAAAAAATGTTGGTATAAGGACTTCTATCATTTTTCATCAACACCTATGACCTCTTAGGAGGAAACACATTTTCTTAACCATTAGGCCCACTTAATAATAACATTATTATTTTTTTTTTGTTTGTCAATTTGTGCGAGACCTGTTGGCTACGCGATTAACCTGTGGCTTGAGAAACCGCGACTCAGGGGCATCTAAGCCGTCAAAATCACCCGGGGATCGCACCCGGCCTGAGCCACACCAACCCTTAACATGGTTGGATTTTTTGTCCCCGCAGGTTTCGAACAGGTGACTTTAACATCACGGAGTGGCTTAACAACACACTCCGTCACCGACTGTCCTACACCTCGGGGACATAATAACATTATTATTATTATTATTATATGTAATATATAATTATTATATATTCTTGTATTTTTTTTTAACAAAAACAAATATATTTGTATTATAAAAAGTGTTGCAGTCATATTGTTTAACATGCAAATACATAGAAGGTATTTTTCAAATGTTGTTACCAAGGCCAACAACCCGGTTTCAAAAAGTGTTAGCCTTATCTATAGAATGCCCAATAGAACTACATTATGGTACTTATTATATGAGTAGATTATGACATATTGCTTACATAACAAAAGACAAAAGAAATACATGATTAAATTAGATTGTGTGCCTAACTTATTGTTACCATTGGTTGTGTTACGAGGAGATTTTTTCTTCTTTACTATTGTCATCCAAACTTCTTTTAGATTTGGTAAAGTCCTTGTTATTCCTACCAATCCCAAAATTTATTGATCTAGAGGTTTTGTTTGCTCTAGTATCTCGACTTCTTTAGCCTGGTCCAACCAGCATGTCGTTGGTTGAGAGCTAAGCAATGGCTTTGTTTCTTGATCTATATCTGGGGGGGAAGCATATTCCTCTTTCGCCGTACCCTATGTTGCAAATCTTGTTGTAGTAGAAGGTCTTCTTGTGATGTTGGTTCCTGTTATATACTTTTGTATTATTATTATACAATAATATATATAGTCACTATATTTATTTTTTAAACTATAAATGGTGTTACCTTCTATTAACTGAAAACAATAAGTACAGAGTATTTGTCATTATGTGAGATCTGCCAACAAAGGAAACCAACTTTGGCATCTGAGTTTGATTTGCAGAAATATTGCCTTGTTTGTCAAAATTGAAAATGTATATGTACTCAATATAGCCTATAAAATTAAGTAAGCTAAGACAAAAGAAATTGGATTCTAATATAAAGAGAAGATTCATAAAACATAGCTGAGAGGTTCTCATTCTCCAAGTGTATTATTTGCGTCATAGTTTGGAGGTGGAGCTGGACAAACCCGAACAATGACATTCTGCTACGGGCCTAAGAGCTAGTCGTAAAGTTCTTTGATTCAAGCCTCCATTTGTTCCCGATAGAATCTCATCTCTGCCAAATCCTTATGGATTTCAAATAGGAGTAGTAGTTGGTCTATAGAGAAGTGAGTGGGTTGCTCTTCCATGTGTTGCATAAGATGTGTCTCCTCTCGCTAAGTCTTTGTGCCCCATCTCCTCGGCATTGGGACCCCTCTGCTCACTACCTTCTGCTCTAGGTTCACCGAGTGCCTCTTTGTGGAGAAAAGAACTCTCTTCTTCAATTATGGCATGGCCCCAGTCTTCCTCAACATTGGCTTGACTCGATTCTTCCTCCTCCTGATGTGCAACAGAGGAATTGCTTTTGTCTTCCTGAATTATCACCGAGTGTTGCTTTGATTCCACGCTACTGGAGGAGGAGGGTGGGTTACGACGCCTAGAATAGACCCCATGAGAGGATTTGTTGCCTCACTTGGATATAGCTCGCTCTCTATGCACAGTGATAATAGAGGAGAGGATCGTAATAGGGAAACACAAAGTCCTCAAACCATAGTGGTGCTAGAGCCCTCTGGGAAAGACGAAATAAAGTTGCCTTCCTATCATTGACATAGCAATGAAAGGAAAAGTATTGTAATGACCTTTAGTTTGAGAGACGAGCTCATTTCCCAGTGCAGTCGGGTCACCCATAACTCCAACAATGAAATCTTCCATAACTACAACATTATCCTTCTGTAGACCGACGATACCAGTGGAAGGATTTCGGATAATCATCGTACCTACTAGATTGAATGTTCATGAGGTCAGAATTGTCAAGGGAGTTGGGGCAATAAAATCCATCGAGCATAGTAAGTGCACATAGTACCAGGTGGCACCCCAAGCATTCTGCTAACTTGTGCTCATGCATGCGAGTGTGACACCCCATCCAAGGGTATATAGTTATTATATTATTTTATATAATTATTATATTTGTATTAAATAGTAATTAAAGACTATTGTTATTATATATTACTATTATTATAGTTATTAAAGACATTACTTATTATATACTATTGTTATATTATATATTTTAAATTATTATATAGCCAAGCTTGGTTATTCAACGTAGATGGAAGAATCACAAAAAGAAGAAAGAGTCTCATGGTGGAAGGTAGTATGGAAATTGGAGGGTCCTCCAAAATTCAAAATTTTTCTTTGGTTGGTCTTGGGCAATAAAATTTTAACATGGGATAAGGGTGGAAGGTGCAGGGGGGAAGGGCGGTCATCTTTGACCTTGAAGGAAAATGTGAACTAAGTTTTGTCTGGGGTTTAGGGGAAAACACCAACAATCAAGCAGAAGCATTGACTATGATCTAAGGATTGACCATCCTTAAACCAAACAAAATCAAAAGCCTAATTTATATTGTAGACTCATCAATCATAATACATCAAATGCAAAACCAACCTCTTCCTAAAATTCAAGGATTTCCAAATTGATTTAAAGAGCTCAAGGGGTGGAAAGAAGCTTCAAGTCTATGGAATTTTATCATGTGCTGAGGGCCTTCAACCACCTTGCAGATGCTAAGGCAAATGAGGGGGCATCATTGAATGAAGGAATGTTAAGTCTAAATACGGGGTCCCATTTAAATCATACCTCCCATGAATATAAGTCTCCCAAACATTATAAGTTTCATGTCATTTGAATCAATGGACAAGTGGTGCAAAGGTTTATGGGTGATGAGACATGCATTTACCGCAGCTTGCTACTTTGTACCTCTCTCACACTCCTTTATGCAAAGTGGAGGATTGGTCATTAAGCACAACACGATGGAGTTCCACAGGGAATGTGGGATTTCACTGTAGATTGATTTTGGTTTTTGTTTGTGTATTTGGAGGTTTGATCCCGCTAATTTCATAATCATCCTCTGGTTTGCACTACTTCTTGTTTTGGAAAGGGCTCTATGGCATGGTTTTGACTTGTCATTTCCAAAGGGTTGGGGCTCTATGAGTGGTCTTGGGTTACATGTCTCACTTCTTTTTTGGATGCTCTTAGTTTGGAAATTTTAGTGGTCTAAAAGTTGGGCAATTATCCAGGCCTCTCAATAACATGGAGGGCCACATGCACTCAAGCCAATGTATCCCCTACAAAATCTCCTCTCGGTGTCGAGTTCAAAGGAGGAGTGCCTAGCAAATTGAGGATGTTCATGTAGCTTTCTCTCATTTTAGTAGCAAAATTTCATCTTAGCTCAACTCTTGGAAGGTTGAATTCTTTGAATTATCAACTGTGGTGGCACGTCAAAGTCAACAACTAGAGAAAGTGGAAGTAGGTTTCAATATGTTATGCGAATTGGTTTTGGGTCTTACCAAGAGCTCTCAGTCTTTGATTTCTTTTCCAAAGATTTATGTTGGGTCAACCAAAGCAATAGTTAAGGATGAAGAAAGATTTTAGCAGATGCATGAAGGCATGGCAAAAGAGAACACGACAATGGAGCTAATTCTTTAGGAAACAATAAGCAAGAAGCCCTTAGTAGGCATGTTTTCTTTTAAGCTCGAGTTTTTCTATGTTTTATAAGAATGCTTTAGTTCTAGCTCAAATTATTATGATATACACCAACAAAGTTTTTAGTATGTTTCCAAAATTGTAAGAATTGCTTAACTAGTTAGTAATCATTTTGAAATTTTGGGTATGTTTGAAACTTTGATATAAAACACTCATTTTTTGTTTTGTGTTAATTCACTATATGGTATGACCATAAATTCCTTTTAGTACAAATGATAACCATTTCAATTAAAAAAAAACATGGGACAGTGGACAAAAGAGGAACTAGGATGGGCCAGGCAAATACATCTTGCACAAATGTGATGAGGAAACAATGGTTCATTTATTTGTTTCATGCCCTTTTTATAGATCTATCTAGAATGAAGTATTGCATATTTCAAATGCAAGAAACAAATGGGTTCAATCAATTCTAATGGATTTTTTTATTTTATTTTTTTTTTCTTATATCTCGGATTACAAATAAATTTGAAAGATATTTGAAGGTATTGCTATGATAAGATTATGCTAACCCCAATAATGAATCAAGTTCTAGAGGTAAAACATAAGTTTGAAGAAATTTCCTTTTCACACATATATATAGAATTTAACTCAAGAGTTGATCAATTATATAATGAAGTTGTATCAACACGAGAGGGATCTTATTTGAGCAAGAGTTCAGAAGAGGGACACATATTTCAATCTCGGAAAGATCTCTTTATTAATCTAGGAAATGTAAGGAAAGAATGAAAGTCCATGGTGTTTAGTTTATTGTTTGTAGTTTGAAGTTGCATAATCAAGAATATATTTTTTGAATATGCAATTTAAAGTTTGCCTCTAAGGAGCCTAAGAACATTGTATAAATGTAGTTTTAGGATAAATACAAAGTATGTTATTTTTGTCAAGGAACAATATACCTACTTTTAGTGCCTTGTAAGGTAGACTAATGTATATTTCTCATTTCATACTTGAAATAGCGAATATAAATATATTTTTATTGCAAAAAAAATTAACAAGGAAAATAAATAAACACACACACACACACACACACACACACACAGAGTTATATAATAATAATATATTATATAATTCAATGGGTTAGTTCAAGTGTTTAAGAGTTGTGAATAGCACGTAGGAGGTCTTGGGGTCAAGTCCCTAAGATTGTTGCCTTTACGTGTGTGAGCCTCACATGATATCCCTACCGAGTCAATGTAGTGCCTAGGGGTTTCTTCGGGAAGTATTTTCCAAGGAAAAAATTAATGATAATATATTATTTATTGTGCTTCCATTATTATTCTATATTAATAGTACATTATTTATTGTATGATATCTATTATCAATTTTTTCCCAAAGCAGAGAAAAGTCTCTGTTACTCAAGGACCCTTTGCTAGTAGCATCCTCAGATCTAGCCCAACGTCCAACAACCTCATTGTGCATCTATTATCATTTATTGTGTGTGCATAATAATCTAAAATTTTCATTATTACATTTAACTTTCAACTCATAATTATAGATTAACCTAACTAACTTACATGGTAGTGTGGTGTGGCATACATAACCTTGATGTGGAATACATGACTTATTATTTTATAATTTCCTTGATATATCTCTGTTGCAATTTACCTAGGTGTGGTTGCACATTATATAGTTGAAATGGTTGGCAAGATTCCCAATAAATGAATGGATGGTAACAATGCATAATTGTTTCTTGTGGTGAATGCATGGAGGAATTGTTGATTCGTACACTATAGTAGGTATCCCTCTAAATAGCTCATCACAACGGATCTTTGAATAAATTTTATTATTCTTTAATAAAATTGGTGAATATTCCTTTGATATCTACTTGTGGAAAAAAAAATAACATAATTTAAAATGCACATTCAACTAAAACAAATTGACACATAGATTTTCACTAGAGAAACCCACTTCAAGAAAACTCTAACAATAGAATGGCTTCGACAATACTTGAAAGGGTCGGGGTGGCAGGAGTGGACGTGGATATCTTTGATCCTAGAGGGAAAGCCGAAGATACATATTCTTGGAACCTAAGCCTGGCCACTAACAATCAAGCCGAAGCCTATGCATTGTTACAAGGTCTCACTATTGTTAGAGATCAGGACATCGATAAAATCACCGTCCTAAGGGACTAAAAAACACAATTCAACATCTTTGCTTTGGAACTCTTCCTCGTGATGCGGGGTTAAACTCCATTGTATTCAAAATTCAAATCATCCACCAAGATTTCGAGATCGCAAAAGCATGGCACATCCTCCATGAGATTAACACCCTCACATATCAACAAGCTAATGCATGCATAGAGGGAAAAATGGGTGACAACTAATGCAAAGATAGAGGAAAAAATGGGTGATAACTAATGCAGACATAGAGGAAAAAATAGGTGGCACAGAGGGAAAAATGGGTGACAACTAATGTAGACTAAAAAACACAATTTAACATCTTTGCCTTGGAACTCTTCCTCGTGATGCGGGGTTAAACTCCATTTTATTCAGAATTCAAAGCATCCACCAAGATTTTGAGATCGCAAAAGCATGGCACATCCTTTGTGAGCTTAACACCCTCAGAGATCAACAAGCTAATGCAGGCATAGAGAGAAAAATGGGTGACAATTAATGCAGGCATAGAGGAAAAAATGGGTGACAATGAATGCATGCATAGAGGGCAAAATGGGTGACAACTAATACAGACATAGAGGAAAAAATGGATGACAACTGATGCACGCATAGAGGAAAAATTGGGCTACTTATTGATTAATGGGACCTTAGGATCGAAACCCATTCCTTAAAACCCCCCTCCATTTTAATATCCCTCATCTCAACCCACCTAGTTACCACCACTTGGCACATCCACCTCAAGCGTCTGATCTTCCTCTCCCCTCCACTATTTGTTACTCTTCATCTGAACCTTAAAAAAGTACCCCTTTGTGATGGTGTGATAATCATAAATCATGTGATATTCCATTGACTTCTATGGGTGTGATCTCAATGCAAGGAAAACACCTTTTAGTGGAGGTTATTATGGAATCTCCCCCAAAAATTTATTCCTTGTCCATTTATAGCAAAGATTTCTAGTAGACCCAAGCCATCATAGGTTTTAGGGAAGATTTTTTAATTGGTGTGTTTAAATCATATAAAGCACACCAGTGTGCACATGTATATGGCACACTAATGTGTAAAATAACTAGGGACCCCAAAAGTTGTTATAACTAATCTATAGAAAAAAAAGGTGTTTATTTTGATTTGAAGCAAATTCTAATTGGTGGATCCTAAACTTATAAGTGCAACGGTGTGTTAATATCTACAATGCGCTAAATGAGTATAGACATTTTGCTATGCAATATTCATTTTTATTTAAAAAATCACAAAAAACATATTGGCATGTACCCATAGAAGGGGCCCTAGTGCATTCCTTATATAGGTACACTAGATAACGTTTCATTACTTTTTAATATCATAGACATTGGTGCATTGTTAGATAATAAGTGCACCGATGCATCTAAATGTAAGAACCACCCAACTAGTTTTAGAAATTTTGTTATAAAATATATGTTTTTATTTTAAAAAAAATTAAAAAACTAATTGGTCTACTTAATATCCTAGGCATGCGCAAGTGCACCCAAAGAAGCACATCAATGTACAAACTTAAAAAACAAAATAAAAATAGAAGTCTAACGGTGCACAAGAAACACTTAAATGCCCTTGTGTTTCTGAATGTCTCGCACACCAATGTAGGGTAAATTAAAAAATAAAATAAAATTACCAAACTGTAATTCATTTTTACATTTTGTTCAATGATTTCAACCATACAAGCACTAATCCTCACCATCCTTATATGACCACCCCATTGTCAATGTTATTTGTGTTGTTCGATTCCCTAATTCCTTCGCTTTGCCAGAGGATTTGGTTCATTTTTGAATTTTGCAAAATGGTACCATGGTTTCATTTTTTATCTACATGGCAACCATGCCTCCTCAATAACACGCAATAGGGAAGAGATCATGTAAATTTCTTATTACCTCTTCATTTACATTTTTAGTGGATTAAAATGTAGAATTTGGCTTAAATTTGCCTTTTTATCTTTTGAAAATTCCACATAGTGCATTCAAGCCATTTGGCTCACACTAGACTTTTTTTTTCCCACGGAAAAAATATTTTAATTTTATTAATAAAAAAAAATAGCATTGCATCGATGCGAAACAAAATTCCAAGCTCCTTGCATGACAAATAGGTTATACTGCAAGAACAAGCCAAATTTATAGCCTCCTACATTAATCTCATATAGAGAAAGACCCAAAAAATAAACTCAAAGAAAAAACTCTCAAATAACAACACCAATTATAAATTGAATAATCTCCTTAATACAATCTTAAAAGTATATTTAAAATTACATAATCCAAATGACCCATCAAATCAAGACACTAAAAATCTTAGCATGAAAGAACAATTGATTTTGTTAATCAAAAGGAGGATGAATGCATTCAAAGACTTGTCCTCCATCATTTTCTTGTATGATACAACAAACTCATCTTATCATGAGCCTTGGATAAATCAAGTTTTACCACCACTGGTATAATATTCCTAGTTTTTATGGAATGTAAATCCTCTTGGGCCACCCCTATGGCCTTGTTACCACACAATCTAGCACCTTAGTGCAAAGCCTTCAGAAGGTGCCAAGATGAGTGGAACATTGGAGGATGTCATCACTATCACCTAGGCAAAAAATGCCCTTGTTTTAGTGAAGGATAAATCCAACACAAGAGAGGCTTCTCTAGTAGGACGTAGGACTCCTAAGGCAAGACACAATCAAGCCTAAGGCCTCCTAAGTATATACCCAAAATGTCACCAATAAGATATGTCAAACAAGTTAGGGTTTTGGGTGGCTAATGCGACTCAATTCCAGATTTGGTTTAAGGGGTAGTTTTAGAATGTTTCTCAAGTCAATATTTGATGCTAGGTGATCCCCAAACATTACAAATCAAGAAAAAGACTAAGGGATGTCACAAAACTTGTATGAAAAGTGATAAGTTAAAACAAAAAAACAAGTTATAACAACAACAATACTTCTAGCCCTTGAACAAGTAATCATCAAGCAAAAATAGGGCTAAGATGATGGATAAAACTAGGGTTTTAGATAACTAACAAAATCTGAAATTATAAGTAAATATAATAGCGAAGAAACCCTAGGCATGCGCTAATTGGGCTGAAATAAAAATTAGTAAGACACTTTTATAGTCTAAATATTATTTTCAAGTGAAATATGTGCACAAAAACCAAAATGTCTAGCTTTTCTATGGCTGAAAATGAATGTATTGTTGTTACAAAACCCTAATTTTATCCCAAGACAAAAAAATAGAGAGATAAAAAGAGTTTTATGATTAACTAAAGGGAGAAGACTAGTGCCTACTATATTTTTTGGGGGGCATATATGGTCAATTAAGGACTCCCTTGAAGGGATGTAAGTGATTCTAGGGTGATATCTAGGGTTGTCCACCACAAACCCTAGAAGATCTTCCTAACACCTTACTAAAACTCCAAGATGGTTCAAGGGAAAGTAATCCACTTGTAACCTTCCAAAAGCTTTGAAAAGAAGGGGTTGTTCAAGAAGAAATCAATAGAATGCACCACCATCACTAGAGAAATACATTTACACTTATAATCACTCATAAACAAAACCACATGAGAAAGTGAGACCACTCACTCAAATAATATTTCGTCCATCAAAACCATAACAATGATTCACAAATGAGAACTGCTTCTCTATTTATATGAGAGATCTAGCACCCTTCTCATAATAATAATAATAATAATTTCCTAGCTTTTATCCTAAGAAAAAATACCTTTATCTCTTTACAAACCATATAAATAAGGTAAAAATAGATAAAGTATCCACGATATATGAGTGAATAGGTCATAAGACCCTCAAAGTTTATCCCAAGATGAAGTAAACCTTCTCAAATTCCAAGTCGTCTGTAACACCCTGTTTCCCCCAGTTTGTAAAAATAACTGGACTGGCCCAGAACTGTGGCAAACTCAGAAAGGTGACTATGTGATGTGAATGGACCTTGTGGAAAAGGTCGATGAATGTGAATAACATTATGAATTTATATTCCAGGACTGCTGAGAGGGGATGTGCTGAAAAAGAGACCACGATGGCTGCAGAAAGGCGGTGGAAGGCACCTGGAAAGGTGGCGTTAACTTCCACCGAGAATCAATACCGTATTTGGACTCCACTGGCCCGGAGAACCAAAAGCAGCTTGCTGACCCTGAATTAAATGTCTCGCAGGCTGGTAGGCAGATGGCTCCTCATGAGTTAATGAGGGATAGGGAGGTGAACCACCCATCCGTAGAGCCGTCAGGCCTGACAAGCGTAAGGGAAATCGCACCACACACAACCTCGCAAGAGGATAAGGCGTGGAGGAGAACCGATTGGGGGGGGACGACGCGAGGGGAAAAAGAGAACTCTGGCGATATGCAGAGTGGGTGATAGTAGATAGGAAGGAGAGTAACCTTCGCTCCTGGTCACTGGCAAACAGAGACACAGTCTCACAGCATCGTGGTCTCAGCTCGGGGGTGGCTAGTGGTAAATTCGTTGGGAGTCGCTGAGCCTACGGTTGGGTGGAAACGAGTACCCCTCTTAGCAGTTGCATAACCCCTGGTGTTACTTTCTGATAAGTGTTTTTCCTTTGACATCTTGAAATATATGTATGCTGACATTTATGATCATAAGCTGTGAAATCGTGAATGACTTCATTATAAGAATGTCTGTATGGTGTCTTGATCAGTACCGGTAGTTGTATGTTTATATGGAAACACTACATGTGGCTTATGCTCTCTTAAATTGTTGTTTATATGCAAACTGATCTAATTCAGACTTCACGCCTGGTTATCGGGAGAGAGATACCCTTATCTGCCTTAGATAGTACCCTGGGTAAACCTCCCCATAGAGATACCCTTCTTGAAAACATCATCAAGAACCTGGAAGGAGGACATGAAAGCACAAGGCCTTAAGAAACCCCTGATAAGTATCGAATCGACGGACGAGATCCCGTCAGGAGATCTGTGGTCACTCACGAATGTCAGATAAGAAGAAGAAGCTGGAAAGATAAGTACCTTAACCTTGATAGGTGTTGATCGACGGACGAGATCCCGTCGGGAAATTTGTGGTCACTCATGACCGTTAGATTTGGTAGGAGAAAGTAGGATGTTAAATGCCTTACCACCTTGTCTTTCTGTACCTTCATGGATAGCGAAGAAATCAAGATCGTAGATCCCCGAGGTCCATGAGAACATCTGGACCGTTGATTTTTCCCCGTCCAGGAAGTCGAGGGAGAATGCACAAGTTAGGAACCTGTCCGAGCCGTTGGATCTTGGCTGGAAAACCCGACAACAGTTGGATCTGTCAGGAGATACCTGAGGGTTAAACCCCCAGTGAATAAGGGTGAAAGCCCCGAAATGGACTTGGGTCGTCCGATTAAAGGAGGCCACGTGTCGTGAGATTTCCCATTTCGGAAAATAGGGAATCAGGAACTCGGGAGTTCTGATGACGAGATATCGG
>JASDQU010102895.1:124912-150542 GCA_032191745.1 Picea mariana | reverse complement strand
TACGAGGAGTAACCCCCTAACTTAACTCTCTTATCCAGGATCAAAACTTGGAAACGAGAACCCGACTATGTATGCATGTGAAAGATTTATGAATTTATGCGCAGGTTATAAAATGTATCTAACTCTTGACTAATAACCAGCGTTTGTCTTTTCACCTAGGCGGACGATCAGCCGCGGGAATTTACAGATGCAGAGTATGGTGACTCGCCAAGAGGTGGGAGAAGGCTCCCATAATAGAGACGAAGAGTCTGACGAAAGAAGAGCAGTATGAACCCCTCCAGATCTAGCTGAGACTGTGAGGAGTCGCATGGTTGAATTGCAAAGCTGCAAGGCCGACAATGAAAGGATGATGAAAGAACAAGAGAAGCAAACTGAAATTAATACAGTTTTACTACAGAGCTTATCCGACCTACAGCGACAAATGCAGCATGAACCTGAGATGCAGAAACATGGTCGTATCAGTGGCCATACTGAGAGGAGCACCTCAAGGAAGGTCCACCTCAGAGGTAAAGGACCAGTGCTAGATGATTCCTCTGAGAAGGAAGCTGGCGATTCAGAAGGCTCTTCCAGCAGCAGGACCAGTTCCTATTCTCGAAGAAAACAGAAGAAGCAAAAGACTTCCAAGGGTCATAAATTTGAGGAATTCAGAAAGGCCAAACCTCCCTCCTTCGACGGTGAGATAAAGAAGGGAGAGGAAGTCGAGGCCTGGCTACTTGGACTGAAGAAATATTTCAGAGTCCATGACTTTTCAGAGAATTTGAAGGCCCAAGTGGCCACTTTCAATCTGAATGGAAAAGCTTCCATCTGGTGGGAAGATCTTAAGAATATGAAAGGGGTCCGCGAGGAGGACCTGTCCTGGAAACAGTTTGAGAAGTACTTCTGGAAGAAGTATTTGTCGGAAAAATATTTCGAAGAGAAGGCTAAAGAGTTTTATGAACTCAAACTGGGGCAACTCACTATAGAGAAATATGTCAGCAAATTCCTCGACTTATTGAGATATGTACCCTACATCAAAGCAGAGAATGCGAAGGTGCAACGCTTCATCAGTGGGCTACCCAAGGAATACCGGAACCGAATTGAATTTGACGAGCCAAAGACCTTAGAAGACACTATTCGAAAGGCAACATATTGTCATGAACAATATGGACATCGGATAGAGTCTCGTGGAGACTGGAAACAAAAGAGTGGTTCAAGATTTCAAAAAAAGGGGATCAAATCCTCAGGATTTAAGAACTACAAAAAGAACCCCACAATGAATTTTTCAGCCCGGAGTGTACTCCAACAGAACTTTCCCTTATCGGACGGAAATAAAACTTATGGACCTATACTAGTGAAGACTGATAATCCAAAGAGAGAACCTCTGAAATGCTAGGGTTGCGGAGAAGAGCATCTCCTGAGAGACTGTCCACACCGACAACAGAACAGTCAGAAAGTTTATAACATTCGAGAAGCTACCACAGTCAATGATGTGGCAGGGAATGTGCCACAGATTTATGCAGCCTTGGATAATAACCAAGCTGACCACCAAGCTTCAGTGGTGGAAATAGAAGGTATGATTTTCAACCATTTGGTGTCTGTTTTGATTGACCCTGGTTCAAATTTGAGTTATATAGCCCCTAGAGTTGTTGATAAGTGTAAGCTACAGCCATGAAAACAAACCAAGTCATGGTTGGTATAGTTAGCCACTGGCACCAAAAGAAGGGTAGCAGAGGTCATACCATCCTGCCAATTAATGTTGGGTGAATTCCCCACCCAAGCAACCCTTAACGTATTACCCCTGGGATCATACGATCTGTTGATTAGTATGGACTGGCTGGCCACCCATAAAGCCAGACTGGACTATTACCATAAAACCGTAGAATGTGTGAGCAAAGAAGGAAAAAGGATAACCCTCCAAGGGATTCGAAAATCGACCTCAATGAGGCAAATATCAGCCCTGCAAATGAGAAAGTATTGCCGAAAATGGTGTCCCCTATATGCAATACAGGTGTTGAAAACAATCGAGGGTGATAAACCAAGCCCTAATGATCACCCTATCCTAAGAGAATACAGAGATGTGTTTCCGGAAGAGGTACCGGGTCTACCTCCGATAAGAGACATTGACTTCTCGATAGAGCTCGCACCAGGAGCGGTGCCGGTGTCTAGGACACCCTACTGGATGAGCACACCTGAGTTAGTGGAACTCAAATTGCAATTGAAAGAAATGATGGATAAGGGTTATATTCGACCCAGCATGTCCCCATGGGGAGCACCAGTCTTGTTTGTGAAAAAGAAGGATGGCACCCTTAGACTGTGCATAGATTATAGACAACTCAATAAAGTAACTATAAAGAACAAGTACCCCTTGCCCAGGATCGATGATCTATTTGATCAGTTGGGAGGTGCGTCTATTTTCTGAAAGATTGACTTGAGGTCGGGATACCATCAAGTCTGAATCAAGGGTGAAGACATCCATAAAACCGCTTTCCTGACACGGTATGGTCACTATGAGTTTGTAGTAGTGCCATTTGGGTTAACCAATGCCCCTGCCACTTTCATGTGCTTAATGAACAATGTACTCAGTAAATTTTTAGATAAATTTGTACTAGTTTTTATTGATGACATATTAATCTACTCTAAGAATAGAGAAGAACATGAAGAGCATCTTAGACTTGTGCTGCAAGTGCTAAGAGAGCATCAACTCTATGCTAAATTCAACAAATGTGACTTCTTTCAGAAGCAAATACATTACTTGGGACATGTTCTGTCCGAGGAAGGGGTAGCAGTAGATCCTGACAAGATCAGGTCTATCATGGAATGGCCTACCCCAAAGGATGTTTCAGACATCAGATCCTTTATGGGATTAGCGGGATACTATAGGAGATTTATAAAAGGATTCTCCAAGATTGGTTGTCCAATCACTTCCCTCCAAAAGAAGGGTACAAAATTCCTGTGGACACAGAAATGTGAAGAAAGATTCCAAACCCTGAAACATATACTGACCCATGCACCCGTATTGAAAATCGCTGACCTAGAAGCTAACTTCCTTGTGTGCACAGATGCCTGTAAGGAAGGGCTTGGAGGAGTCCTTATGCAGAAAGGAAGTGTGATCTGCTATGAATCTTGAAAATTGAACGAACATGAAGTCAACTATGTGACTCATGATCTAGAACTGGCTGCCATAGTGCATGCCTTGAAAATGTGGAGGCATTACCTCTTGGGAAGAAAATTTGTACTTATGACGGATCACTGTGGATTGCGATATTTGTTTGACCAACCAAAGCTCAATGCCAGACAAGCTAGATGGATGGCCCTCCTTAGTGAATTTGATTTTGAAATCAAACACATTAAAGGGAAAGAAAATAGGGTGGTCGATGCCCTTAGCAGAAGCATGAAAACAATTCACTTGGCAGCGGTGAGTACCTGCGAGACAGATGTCAAGAACAGAGTCAGAAATGCACAGGAGACAGATCCCTTCGTTCAGACTGTGACCTTATACCTACAACAAGAACCCGCTGGAGTAAAATATGAAGGCTACCAGATGACCAAAGGAGGTCTGCTCACTTACAGAGATAGACTGTACATTCCAAATTGTGACGACTTGAAGAGGTTCATTATGGATGAACTACATAAAAGACCATATACTGGTCACCCAGGATACCAGAAAATGATCACTGCCACCCGGAAACAATTTTATTGGCTTGGATTGAAGAAAGACATAGCCAAATATTTGACCCAATGCATAGAGTGCCAACAGGTTAAAGTAGAACATCGACACCCAGTAGGACTATTACACCCTTTACCCATCCCATAATGGAAATGGGAAACCATCTCCATGGATTTTATCACTGGATTGCCAACTTCAACCAAACAGAATGATGCCATTATGGTAGTGGTGGATAAACCGAGTCAGTCTGCTCATTTCATCCCCGTCAAATCAACCTGCAAGGTGATAGATATCACCCAGGTATTCATGAAAGAGGTGTTCAGATTGCACGGTATGTCGAAAGAGATAGTGTTTGACAGAGACACAAAATTTACTTCCAATTTTTGGAAATCACTGATGGTTGGTTTAGAGACCAAATTGTTGTTTAGCACCGCCTATCATCCTCAAACCGACAGACAGACAGAAAGAGTGAATCAAATATTAGAGGATATGTTAAGGATGCATGTAATGCATCAACCCAGAAAATGGGAAGACTACCTGCCATTGGTAGATTTCGCCTACAACAATGGCTACCAAGCATCTTTAAAGATGAGTCCCTTCGAGATCCTCTATGGTAGGCCGTGTAATACTCCAGTCAGCTGGAGTAATCCTGTAAATAGGATTTCTTTTGGACCTGACATGTTGAAAGAAATGGAACAGCAAGTGACTCAGATAAAACAAAATCTGAAGGTCGCTCAGAACCGACAGAAAAATTATGTCGACCAAAAGAGAACTCCAAGAGAGTTGAAAATGGGAGACCACGTATATCTCAGAATTAATCCCAGAAGGAGTTCCCTGAAAATGGGAGCTTGTGCCAAGTTGGCACCCCGGTATTGTGGACCCTTTGAGGTTCTAGATAGAGTGGGACCTGTAGCTTATCGGCTAGCACTTCCTCCCACAGTAAAAGCACATAATGTTTTCCATGTTTCAAAATTGAAGAAATATGTACATGATGCTAATCATATAATTGACTGGTCTGTGATCCAGGTGGAACCGGAGCGAGAATTTCTACCAGAACCCCAATGCATATTGGACCGAAAGGAAACCCCGCTCCGGAACCGAACCATTGCATAGGTAAAGGTGCAATGGAGACATTTTGGCCCAGATGAGGCTACATGGGAAATGGAGGATGCCATGAGACAAGCATATCCGATTTTGTTTACTTCTGTACATACAATTCATGTTAAAAGATAAGAACATCGAGGACGATGTTCCTTTAAGGGGGAGGGAATTGTAACACCCTGTTTCCCCCAGTTTGTAAAAATAACTGGACTGGCCCATAATTGTGGCAAACTCAGAAAGGTGAATATGTGATGTGAATGGACCTTGTGAAAAAGGTCGATGAATGTGAATAACATTATGAATTTATATTGCAGGACTGCTGAGAGGGGATGTGCTGAAAAAGAGACCACGATGGCTGCAGAAAGGCGGTGGAAGGCACCTGGAAAGGTGACATTAACTTCCACCGAGAATCAATACCGTATTTGGACTCCACTGGCCTGGAGAACCAAAAGCGGCTCGCTAACCCCGAATTAAATGTCTCGCAGGCTGGTAGGCAGATGGCTCCTCATGAGTTAATGAGGGATGGGGAGGTGAACCGCCCATTCGTAGAGCCGTCAGGCCTGACCAGTGCGAGGGAAATCGCGCCACACACAACCTCGCAAGAGGATAAGGCGTGGGGGAGAAGCGATTGGGGGGGGACGACGTGAGGGGAAAAAGAGAACTCTAGCGATATGTAGAGTGGGTGATAGCAAAGAGGAAGGAGAGTAACCTTCGCCCCTGGTCACTGGGAAACAAAGACGCAGTCTCACAGCATCGTGGTCTCAGCTCGGGGGTGGCTAGTGGTAAATTCGCTGGGAGTCGCTGAGCCTACGGTTGGGTGGAAACGAGTACCCCTCTCAGCAATTGCATAACCCTTGGTGTTACTTTCTGATAAGTGTTTTGCCTTTGACATCTTGAAATATATGTATGCTGACATTTATGATCATAGACTATGAAATCGTGAATGACTTCATTATAAGAATGTATGTATGGTGTCTTGATCAGTACTGGTAGTTGTATGTTTATATGGAAAGACTACGTGTGGCTTATGCTCTCTTAAATTTTTGTTTATATGCAAACTGATCTAATTCAGACTTCACGCCCGGTTCTCGAGAGAGAGATACCCTTATCTGCCTTAGATAGTACCCTGGGTAAACCTCCCCATAGAGATACCCTCCTTGAAAACATCTTCAAGAACCTGGAAGGAGGACGTGAAGGCGCAAGGCCTTAAGAAATCCCTGATAAGTATCGAATCGACGGACGAGATCCCGTCGGGAGATCTGTGGTCACTCACGACCATCATATAAGAAGAAGAAGCTGGAAAGATAAGTACCTTAACCTTGATAGGTGTTGATCGACGGACAAGATCCCGTCGGGAAATCTGTAGTCACTCATGACCGTTAGATTTGGTAGGAGAAAGTAGGATGTTAAATGCCTTACCACCTTGTCTTTCTGTACCTTCGTGGATAGCGACGAAATCGGGATCGTAGATCCCCAAGGTCCATGAGAACATCTGGACCATTGATTTTTCCCCATCCAGGAAGTCGGGGGAGAAAGCACAAGTTAGGAACCTGTCCGTGCCGTCGGATCTCGGCTGGAAAACTCGACAGCTGTTGGATCTATCAAGAGATACCCGAGGGTTTAACCCCTAGTGAATAAGGGCGAAAGCCCTGAAATGGACTTGGGTCGTCCGATTAAAGGAGGCCACGTGTCGTGAGATTTCCCATTTCGGGAAATAAGGAATCGGGAACTCGGGAGTTCTGATGACGAGAGATTGGGATGTTCCATGGTGGAAATCTCGAAGCAGTCGTAGACCGATCGATCTCGGGAGGCTACGTGTCGAGAGATTGCCCGTTTTGAGAAATCGGGGATCGAGGATTCGGGAGTTTTGTTGACAAGAGGTCGGGCTCTCGCCTTGACAAATCCCGACGGAAGAGAGAGTGTGGTCATGTGGGAAGAGGTCATATTGACCAAGGCATAACCCAAGGGGCTAATCACCGATTTAGGCTTGTTCGACACTTTGGCGTTTCGGCACTCGGGATACCGAAGGGCACGTTCCCTCGTGCTCTCAAACCCCGAAATCCATACTTATAAATATTGGGATGATTAGCATATGGTTAAGTCCTGATGAATGAACGAGATTCTTTCGGAAGATCTCAGGGTCTATAACGACCGTCAGATGTGAGGAAGAGATGTCAACTTTAAGTTGGGGCGCGAATGTGCCTTAGGGTAAGTGGCGAGCAGATCTAAACGGCCAAAGTCCACCCTTGCTATTCTGCCTTTAGCGGTGAGGGGTGGGTTCGAAATCGAACGTGCAACTTTGGAACGGTCAGGATTTATTCGCCTTGATCAACGACATTCAAGCGAATTCCAGACCCCCCTTGTCATTGCCTTTAATNTCCGTAATGGTGTGGTGTGTGAAGTGGGGCCCATCTCCTGTCACGTTGCCCACCGTGTCGTGTTTCCCCTCTCGCCATCTGTACTCCACTCAACTGCGCGACAAGGTCATTCCTAATGGCCATCTGCTAACCCTGTAGGGATTCATCCCTATTGGCCAGTTGCTAGCCCTGCCGGGGTTCGACGGTTGCAGAGTCGAATGATTCGACATGACTGTAGCGCTGAGGCGCGAAATACAAAGAGGCACCACGATTATTTGACCTGTGATCATGACCCGTAATCACATGGGAACAGAGAGAGAAAGAGCTAGCTTGCGCTAGGCCTCCGTAGGTAATTCAGAGGCTCTGATTCTGCAGAAATCAACGAAAACCTGTGATTATGGTAGTGGGTATGTGACATCGTCCTCCTCATATGCACACAAATCCCCCATGTGTGGTATGTATGGGCTCCCAAAAGTGGACAACTCACTCAAAAGTCACGTGAAGGGGTGTGAAATGTCTTTAAAAGTGAAATGTTCCCTCCCAAGGGTGCAACGTTTCATCAAGGAGGTGCATTGTCCTCTCCCAAAGGGTGCAACGACCTCAAAAGTAACCCAACATCCTCCAAAAGAAGTGGGATGGCCTCAATCAGAAGACTCAATCCAAAGGGACAAGACTCAATCCAAGTCACATCCATTCCATGTACACCATCCAAAGTAGGTGCAAGTGACCCTAAGTAGTCATCAATACGGAGGTATGCACATAAGTCCAATGCAACATAAAAAGTGACTCTTGTCAAACTTAAATGCCATTAGGTAGATCACATTTAGCATCATCTTCAAACTGCACAATAACTCATAGAATTCATACAATTTTCCAAGTTTAGGTATGGGAAGGTCATCATTAGCCCCTATTACATGTGTCAGTACTTGAAAAGAGAAGTATTTCTCGAGAAATCTATCAAGGAGCATGTGTAGTGATAGATGGTACAGTTTGGGGGGTAACTTCATGAGTTGTAGTACATAGTCATGTGAGGTTATGCAAGATATTAATCCACATGAACACCTTTGGAATGAGGGATCATTTATGCATTGAGTTTCCCTTTCCTTGACATTGTGTCTTTCCACCCCTTATTTGTCTTTTTATTTGTTCATTCAACCTCTTTTGGATTTTGAATTTTATTTTGTTTTACTTGGTCATTTTTAGATATGCATTCATTGCATAGGACTTCGGGTGAGGACCTCATAATGAGGAGGCATTTCTCATGCTTTGTTTCCTTTGGTTTTTGACATCTCTTTCTTTTCATTTTGTTTTTGCATCTTGTTTTATTTATTTATTTAATCTAGTTGCATCAACCTTGAGCATTCAAGCTCCTTCTTTTCATGGGATTATGAAGCATGAACCTATATGTGTGACATATGACAACCAACCAAAGAGCGGGAAAATGGAAATCGGGAAGGATGGAAAATTTTAAGTACAGGTTAGGATATGGACATGCTACACCTCTCAAAGCCCCCCAATGGTACAACTCTACCCAAAAGTGACAACACTTATCTAGTAGATGATGATGACCACTAGGGTGAAATAAGGCAAAAGGCATAAATTTAGAGGGTCATGATCCATTATTCAACTCAACCAATGGTCACTACTTTCGTTTCAAATACATAAGGCATAAACACTTAATATGAAGCATTGAAATAATGTACCTCATGTATGTCAAGCACTATAATCGTCAAATGTAAGTGAGATGAGCATGATGTGGGAAGCATATTTGGTCAAGTGTCGGTGGAGAACTATGGATCTTGTCTATGGAACTGATGTCTATGACATGGATCATAGGAGGAAATCCTCCTCTAGTTGCCCCTAGATGTCAGGGGGTAACATCTGACTCCAACATGGAGACATGTGCTCATTGCAGAGCGCATGAGAACATCAACAATCTCTGGAACTCTAAGACCTGCACTATGCATCAATTTAAAAAATCTTGCTACATCTCACCATAAAACAATTAGCAACCAAAGGATAGGGTGATGCGATGCCTTTGGTATATGAAAAATATAAAGGAAATGCAACAATAATCATAATCATCATCAATATATATATATATATATATATATATATATATATATATATATATATATATATATATAAAAAANATATATATATATATATATATATATATATATATAACAAATGCAACTTAACTAAGAATGTATAAAGTTAAGTGATAATTGAAAACAAGCAAGTAGGAAAGCACAATAAAAATGCATAGAGGAGGCACACATATGACCTATTGATTCAAAGAGGCTCATTTATCCTAATTTAATCTACTTGACATAAGAAAATAAAATGCTAGGTAAAATCATACAACCAATGAAACCACCTTAGCATCTCAACAAGGACAAATATTCTACCCTTGTGCTTAGTTATGAACCAAAACAAGGATACATCAAGCACATAATGATCATGAGCTTGTACGAAAATTACATCACGACCAAACATAGAATCCAACTCATGAGGGTAAACAAAAACAATAAAATCATGCCAAGATTGGCGTGTACATCTACAATCTTACTCTATTCATCTTTGAATGGGGCTACAATATAACAAGAATGGCTCATCCTTGCTCCAAGCAAGGCCTTCATGATGTAACCATTGCATCTCATAAGGCTGATCCACATGCTTCATGAGATGACCACCTTGGTTTTCATGTATTATATCACTCCCCAAGACTTGAGAAGCAATCATTAGAAATCTAAAAAATACCTCACGGTTGCATGATAAACATTTGGATGAAAAATGGGGTGTAAATTCAAATGATTTTTTTTTCTCCCAACTTAGAGCTTATTACCCTTCTATATGTGGCTAGAAATCCTTACAATAGGCCACAAATTGAAATTTTTTTTCTCCACAGACATTTCAACACCAAAAACATAATTCCTAGTTGTATCTTCAATAACATATTGGGTAAAACATGAATAAAAACATGCTTGCTATCTTCTTCTACAAAAGATCACAAACCTCATGTTATTTACAACATCAAAAAAGTGCTTTAATGTTGATTTTTTATGCACAAGTTCTTCAAAATTGAGAGGAATCGATGGTTGAAAAATTTCTATATTTTCACCATTGAGATCACATTCATTTGATTGCAATTTTTTTCCCCTATCTATGAGACAATGTGGTTGGAAAATTTATGAATATTGACTGGCATACACATGCCCCATATAAACATCATCATCCTTCATAAAAAATGGTTGTAAATTACCCAAATAAAATTCTACATTTTCATCATCAACCACATGTTCTCCAATATGAAATATTTCTAAACTATCCATAAGAAAACATGGATGGAAATTAATCATGCAATTTTTTGAAAATGCATAAGCTAAAGATGATTATTCCAAAAGAAACAATTTTGCAATGTTGACTCTAGAATTGATCCATATTATTTTGAGAACGACACGAAGGCAAAGATATAACAAAGATATAAAAAGGAGATACATAGATATATCGCAAGGAACTCAGTAATACAATAAAACTCAGATTCTATTAATGATTGTCTAGAATACAAAAGATTGTAAAATGAAAAGCACACAAGCTAGTTAGAATGGTTGTCGCTGATCTTTGAAGAGAGATGTGTTGGGTATGCTCATTTGTAAGAAAATGATTACAATGAGGCTCCAAAGGCATTTTTAATATAAAGCATAAATGAGAAAACCCTAAACATCCAAAACCCTAACCCTGGAAGATGAAACACCAAAAGGTTTGTGGGCCCCGATGGGGTAGTTGATACATCAACTTCTCGAGGGCACAACTTTTTCATACGATCTTTGTTTGGGGTGTTCAGTACCCCATCAGAAAGGTCTATTCAAGGAGTACATATTCTGAATGGTTAATACATCCTAACAATGACTTATTGGGCACTGCAAAATAAAAACAAACATCGTTTAGGGCCTCAAAATGGCCCCAGAAGTTTGGGACCTGAAAAACTGTAGAAAATTGCTAATATGAAAATTGTAATTTTAGCTAGTGGAATAGGTGGGAGGCCATCAATGTCCACCTAGATTAGTCCTTCCCTTTAGGAACCAATGGTCTCTATTGCGTCAAGTTCCTCCATCATATGGGGAAACTTCTACTGAATCTGACTCTTGGTGAGCCACTTGCCCTGATGAAGAAAATGCCCTGCTTTGACGACTCGATAGAGTTGGATGTTCTGTTGGCATGTTCCCTTCATCTTAGTGTCCACGATATGATGAATTGTCGCTTGTTCAATGCATTTAGGATTGAGTTTTTTTGAGGCCAAGTGCTCGACCGTGTCTGAAGTGTCTAGTAGAGGTGGAAAATATGGTCGAAGTAGTTCCACATTAAATACCAGGTGAGGGCCAAGGAAAGGAGGAATACTTAATTCAAAAGTATTCTCACCCACAACCTTGGTGATGGTGTAAGGTCCATATCGGAGTGGACATAGCTTTTTATGGGGTCCTAGGAGGCACTCTTTCTGCAAATGAAACCATACCTTATCTCCCACCTGAAACTTGTGTGGCAACTGATGTTGATTTTGGCATTGCTTGTACTTAGCATTGGCTTTCTGCAAAATATCATGAACTTGTTGTTGGATGTGCTGGATTTGCTTAACAAATTTGGTTGCTTTATGTTCAAGTGGAATTGCTACATGTACATGGACCACTTCTGATGGTGGTCATACTGTAACTTTCCTTGTGTCTACATGAATTGCAAAGGCATGTGATCAATGTGGATGATCGTTTCCTTCCCCATAATGTAATGCTTCCACTATCGACATGCCTGCACAATGGAGTTTATCTCTTTGTCATAGGTGGGGCATCTATGAACAACATCAGATAAAGTTTCATTGTGATAGGCTACTGAATGCCCATGCCGAGTGAGGACTACATCGATAGCATAATTTGAAGCATTTGTTTCAATTTGAAATTGATCCAGGAGGATCTAAAAGGTAAAATATTCAAATTCGTCAAATATCATAAAAAGTGACACCAAGTCGAAGAGCTCGTCGCGACCTTTCCAAAGACGCAAATGACACCTCAAACGGAGTCCGAACGAAGAAGATATGGCCAGTCAAAGTTTCGGTCAAGCCTAGTCAAAGTCAACGTTGATGTGAACATCTGTACAGGTGGCTTCAACAATCAACTATGCAGGGGTTACATCAGCATGATGTTATGCTAATGTGGCAACATGGCATGCTGATATGGCATTTTCGGTGGCCACATGGGCCAATTGGCGGGTGACACGTGGCACCACCCAAGGGCTGCCACATGGCGTTTTGACAACGAGAAAAGTGGCATTTGAGCTAGCTCCTCATTGGGTAGACTCAACGAATAGAAGGGTGCCACATGGCCCAATCATCAGGCACCACGTGGCACCCTAAAACGCCAAACAAGGGCTCGAGACCAAACAAATAAAAAATATGTATTAAGGTCGGGCCGGTTGACGACCACCTCTCAACAAACAATGGTGGTAAACACGTATTACATTGGTCATACCACAAAACTCAATGGAAAATAATTAAGACCATGCTCGACAACCCAAATCCATGCAAAGGTCATATCATAACGATTGGCGCGAAAGGTTAAACCTAGCGGGAGTTTGGTATTGTAACAATTGTAACGTATATAATGGTCGGTGCTTACGTTTTAATCTAGTGTAAACTCTATATTAAACATACGGTACAATTGTATTATAACAAATGTTAAAAGGGGGAGGTCCGTGGGGTTTGATCCTCAGACCTACCACAACCATATGCCTTTAATTACACCCAATTGCTAACGGATCCAGCGATGGGCTTGGTATATCCGCCCAGATTTCATAACTAAAACTTAGACAATTGCTATGCTCGGGGTTCGCGCCTAGAGGCCATACAGGCACATATTTTTATGTAGGTATAGAGGCATTGATTGCAAACTGGTGGCACAAAATTAGAGGGAGAGAGCCCAACAGGGCCTTGTCATATTTAGACAATTTCACTATCGATTTTACACTACTCCTCGCTATGAATCCACTGGTGCAGTCATATTTTGCATTCGAGAAACGTATCAAAAGGCCATTTTCAGTTTTGAGGTATAGCCATGTAGCTTATGCCAATTTATTGTTGAGATAATATAAAGCCTCTCCACTTCAAAGCGGGCCTGGAGGCGTAGTCCATTGTTGGACGAACTCTGTTATCAAGTTGTTGTGTTCTTGCTCATTTCTCTCATCTTTTATTCATATTTTTGCCCTTCTTTATTATTGTTGTACATAAAGCTTTGTTTATTATTGTTGCACATAAAGCTTTGTTTACACTCTTTAATGCAATTCACATAATGGTCATCAAATAAAAGATCCCAGAGCATGTTGGTATCAGAGCAATGTTCTTTGACTTGAATTTGAGTGTGAATAGTTTACTAGGGCCAAGCTCAAAGAGGGTGAAGGAAAACTCAAGACTTTCAAACCCAGATATTGGATGTACAACTCGAGGAAGGAAAATGGGGGATGAAGAGAGATGTGTCGAGCATGAGCATAATTTTCACAAGATCTTCTACCAGATGTCAGACATGGTAGAAACATTGTATGCACATTATGAAGAGAGAGTGGCAAAGAAGGAAAATAAAAAGGAAACAAAAGTAGAGGATGATGCTTCAGTGAACCAAGGAAATGGAGGGGATCCTCATAACTCCCCATCTTTATCTTCAAGTTCAAGCTCTTCTTCTTCCTCTCATTCTCATCATTCTCATTATTCTAATGCCCATCAAAAAGTTTCTTTTAAAAAGCCATTGTTGAAACTAAATCTCAAATTTGATTTACCCATGTTTAATGGAGAAGCTAATGCAGAAAGATTAGATAATTGGATTTGACAGGTGGAAGTGTATTGCTAGATACAACAGATAGAAGAAGAGGAAGTGAAAGTCCAACTGGCTTCTCTTCGGTTGGAAGGAACAACTCTCGTATGGTGGGAGAAAAACTTCAGGATAGGAGCAAAAATGGTAAGCTTCTTTCCTCATGGTCAGAATTCAAGTCTACTTTAAGAAAGTAACCATATCCATTGGATTATTTGCAAAAAACCATGATGGAATGGAAAAATTTGAGACAAGTCAAAGGTCAGAGTGTTCAAAGTTTCAAAAACGAATTTAGGAAAAAGGCTTTGGCATTGAATATTCCTTTAGATTCACATGAGACTTTGATGAAATACATTGGTGCACTTCACAGTTACATTCGTCACACATTACTGCTATTTAATCCCACTAATCTAGATGAGGTGTGTGTTCAACGACTCAACTTGAAAATACGAGAAATAATGTACAGGAAGATCACACAAAGAAACCTACCAAGTTTCAAAACAACAAGTTCAAAAAGAAAGGAAAAGACAAGAAGACAACGACAACAGAGAAAGAAGAAGGAAAGCCCTCTTGCACCCATTGCAAGAAAGATGGGCACGATGATGAACATTGCTATAAGCTACATCTAGAGTTAAGATCGAAGAAATCTGGAGGCAAAAAGAACCATAAAATGATTTCTACAGTGCAACAAGACCTTGGTTCTTATTCGGATGATGAAATGAGGATTACAATTGTTGAAGTACAAGGTAAAAATTCCTTTCATGTTGGTTCAAGTTCTACAAGTAAATCTTATAGTAATGAAAGAAGAAGGAGTGAATTGCTTCATATAAGAGTTGTATCTAAACACACAAATATTGACACTGTATTTTATCTAGGTTCTCAAGTTAAGTTAATCTCATAAACCATTGTTAAAAAGTTGGGCTTAAAAGCAACACCTCATCCTAAACCTTACCCTCTTGGTTGGGTGTGCGACAAGGAAAAACTAAATGTCACCAAGCAGTGTAGAGTTAGATTTTCCATTGCTTCAAAGTTGATAGATGAGGTAGATTTGGATGTTGTCCCACTTGATATCTGTGACATAGTTTTGGGAAGGCCATTGTTAGTGTAGGGTAGATGAAAAGACTCATTAACACTAATAAGTGATATGTACTCATGGTTGCGAGAGCGAAATATGGAGGAACATATGATGCTTTCCAAGGATGTGATACCTCACATAAAGATGAAATGATTGATGTTATATCTAACTATGATGAGATATTTCAGGAACAATGTGGATTCCCTCCCAAGAGGGAGATTCAACATGAGATACATCTCCAACAAGATTCCCCTCTTCCAAATGTGGGCATGTACAGGATGTCAGCTGTGGAAATGGTAGAGGTAAAGAAACAAGTACACGACTTGTTGGACCAAGGAGTCATCAAGCCTAGCTCTTCTCCATGTGGCTCTCCAATTGTGCTGGTGCTGAAGAAGGATGGCACATGGAGGATGTCTGTTGATTACCGAGCTCTCAACAAAATCACGGTGAAAAATCGATACCCTCTTCTTCCTATAGATGATTTACTTGATCAATTAAAGAATGTTGTTTATTTCATTAAGTTGGATTTGCGCAATGGATACCATCAGATCAAGATTGTCGAAGGTGATGTGTGGAAGACTGCATTCAAAACCAAGCAAGGTCTTTTTGAGTGGTTAGTGATGCCATTTGGGCTTTGCAATGCCTCGACAACTTTCATGCGTGTAATGAATGATGTATTTCAACCATTCTTAGATGACTTTGTAATTGTATACTTAGATGATATTCTTGTCTTTAGTAGAACTTGGGGGGATCATGTGAAACATGTAGAGAAAGTGTTGGACACTTTGCAAAAGGAAAAATTGTATGTAAAATTGTCCAAATGTGAATTTGGAAAAACCTCATTGGTTTAGTTAGGTCATATTGTAGGAGGTGGTCAACTAAAGATAGATCCCTCCAAAGTTGAATTTATTGTAAACTGGACTAAGCCAATATTAGTTACAAAAGTTATAAGCTTCTCAGGGGTAGTTCGGTATTGGAGAAAGTTTATTGCTAACTTCTCCTGCATTTCATCTCCTTTGCATGCCTTAAATAGTGTGAAACATGTCTTCCAGTGGGGAGGAAGACAACAAAAATCCTTCGACACTTTGAACAAAAAGATCAACACTGCACTAGTGTTGGCTCTACGTGACCTACAACAACCATTGAAGATTGAAACTGATGCCAACACATATGCCATGGGAGCAGTCACGATGCAATAACGTAATCCCATTTTCTTTCACTCTGAAAATTTTTCTAAGGTTGTTTGTAATTATCCTACATATGACAAAGAGTTGTATGCATTGGTACAAAGCGTGAAGAAATGGAAACACTACTTGATGGGAAAGGAAATGATCATACACACTGATCACCAACCCTTACACTACCTCCAGTTGCAAACCAAGCTTCAACAATCAAGACACTACAGGTGGATGGGATTCTTGCAACATTTCCATCTAGTTATCAGATACAAAAAAAAGTCATAAACAACAAGGTTGCGGATATGCTTTTTAGATCTCCCATCTCTGCATCTATTATTCTGAAAAATGTTTCTTTATCTCGTGATAGCTATGTTGAACAATATGATGATGATGAATATTTTAAATATGTATATGAGAGGCTAACCCATAGTTTGTAGGTGGAGAACTATGATTTGTAGGGCAAGTTACTTTACCATTTTGGCAAGCTTTGTATTCCTACAGGTGAAAGAGTCCATATAATTTGAGAAGCTCATACTTCTCTTGTACCCAGGCATTTTGGGGTAAGGAAAAACTTTAGCTCATTTTCAAAGGTTTTGTTATTGGCCTTGGATGAAAGAAATTGTAACCAAATATGTAAAGGGGTGTGTGTTGTGCTCAACTTGTAAGCCCACTAATAGAAAATTGGGGCTGTACACACCACTTCTTGTTCCTTCTCATCATTGGGAGAGTATATCCATGGATTTTGTAGGGGGATTTCCTATGTCAAAAACGATTCATGGATACTTGTATGTAGTAGTGGATAGGTTTAGCAAGATGTGTGTCTTGATGCCATGTAAAAAGTATATCATTGTTGAGAAAACTGCTCATCTTTTCTTTCAACATGTATGGGTCCACTTTGGACTGCCCACATCCATTATCTCAGATCGAGACACTCGATTCCTTGGAGAGTTTTGGACAAACTTGTGGAGAATGATGGACACCAAGCTGAAGAGGAGTATAGATTTCCATCCACTGACTGACGAACAAACAAAGGTAGTTAACATAATAGTGGTTCATTTTCTCCGAGGGTACTGCAACAAACATCCCAAGTTGTGGGATGACTAGATTCAGTATGTGCAACATGCATACAACCGAGCCTTGCAGTCTTCGATGCAGAGTTCACCATTTGAGACATGTTTTGGGTATCTACCTAAGACTCCCTCAAATGTGACATTTGGCAAGGATGTCGAGTCAAGTGAACAAAGAGATGAAGACAGAGGCCGTAAATTCATCTAGAGGATTCAACGGGTACACCAAACAGTTCAGAAAAAGTTGGAAAACAGTTGGGCCCAATACAAAGCCTGCCATGGCAAGCATAGAGTTGATCACCAATTTCAAGTGGGAGATCAAGTGTGGCTCCACATCAACAAAGATCTGTTGAAGGGAAAAGGAAAGAAGCTCAAGCCCATCAGATATGGAACCTTTGCCATCTTGGAGAAAATTGGCACAAATGCTTTTCGCCTCAATCTACCACCGTATATGCAGATATACTTAGTTGTAAATGTAGAGAACCTGAAACTTTATGAGCCTCCAATGATCATAGATGAAGGGGAGAGTGTTTCAGTACCTTCAATGGATGATTTTGCTCTTGATCACTTGGACAAGTTGAAGGAAGATATCATTATGGATAGAAAAATGAGGACTTCACGCAGGGGTGATGTTAAATATTTTCAAGTGGGCCTTAAGGGAACACATCTAAGCAAAGCATGATGGATCGAGAAGGGAAAAGTGAGGGAGCAATTCCCTCACTTATTTGTTGATTGATAAGGATTTTGGAGGCCCAAAAGCTTCTTAGGGGGGAGGAATGATCCAGGAGGATCTAAAAGGGAAAAAATTCAAAGTCCTCAAATCTCATAAAAAATGACACCAAGTTGAAGAGCTCGTCACGACCTTTCTAACGGTGTGAACGACACCTCAAACAGAGTCTGAACGAAGAAGATATGGCCAGTCAAAGTTTTGGTCAACCCTAGTCAAAGTCAATGCTAATGTCAACATCCATACATGCAACGTCAGCAATCAACTACGCATGGGTTGACGTCAGTATGACATCATGTTGATGTTATCATGCCATTATGGCAGCACGACACGCTGCCACGTGGCATGCTGATTTGAATTTTTTTGTGGCTACATGGGCGAATTGGCAGGTGACACGTGGCACCACCGAGGGGTCGCCACGTGTACTTTTGAAAGCAATACAAGTGGCAGTTGAGCTAGCTCATGACTGGGTAGATTCGACAAATAGAATGGCACCATGTGGACCAATCACCGGGTGCTACGTGGCACCCCTAAAACGTGTAATGAGGGCTTGAGACCAAACAAATCAAAAAAATATATTAAGGCTGAGTCGACTGATGGCTGGACCAGTTGACAACCATCTCTCAATAGAAAATGGTGGTAAACACGTATTACGACGGTCATACCACAAAAATCGATGACAAAGCATTAAGACCAAGCCTGACAACCCGGATCCATGCAAAGGTCATATTATAACGATTGGTTTTAAAAGTTAAACTTAGCGAGAGTTGGGTATTGTAACAATTGTAACGTATATAATGGTTGGTCCTTACGTTTTAATTTAGTGTGAACACTATATTAAACGTAGGTTACAACTATATTATAACAAATGTTAAAAGGGGGAGGTCCACGAGGTTTGGCCCCCGGACCTACCCCAACCATATGTCTTTAATTACACCCAATTGCCAACAGATCCAACGATGGGCTTGGTATATCCACTCAGATTTCATAATTTAAACTCAGACTATTTCTATGATCGAGGTCTTCTCCCAGAGGCTATACATGCACATATCTTTATGCTGGTACAAGAGGCATTGATTGGAGACTGGTGGCATGAAATTTGAGGGAGAGAGCCCAACAAGGCTTGGAGGTGACGATGTCATATTTGGACAATTTGACAGTCGATTTACACTAGTCCTCGCCATGAATCCACTGGTGCAGTCATATTTTTTGCATTCGGGTAGTGGATCAAAAGGCATTTTCAGTTTTGAGGTATAGCCATGTAATTTATTCCAATTTATTGCTGAGATAATATAAAGCCTCTCCACTTCGAAGCGAACCCGAAGACGTAGTCCATTGTTCGACGAACTCCGTTATCAAGCTATTGTGTTCTTTCTCATTTATCTCATCTTTTCTTCATATTTCTTCCTTATTTATTATTGTTACACATAAATCTTTGTTTACACTCTTTAATGCAATTTGCATAATGGTCATCGAATAAAAGATCCCAGATCACAAATGGTTGTTGTAGGTCTGGCATAAAAAGGACTGGTGTTGAGCATAGGTAGAATTTCTAATCCTCGAATGCTTTATGTTGGGATGCATCCTACATAATCTTGGCCTTCGCCCCACCTCTGGTCACCTAGCTTAGGGTCCAAGCGATATGATAGAACCCCAACACAAACTAGCGGTAGAAGTTGGCGAGGTCCAAGAAGTTGCAGAGCTCAGTCATTGTCTTTGGGGCCGACCAAACATAGATGACTTGGATCTTGACTGGATCCACATGTACAACCTACTCATCCACGATGTATCCCAAATATTGGATTTTATGCATGCCGAAGGAAATAAAAAAATTGGATGAAGCAATAACAAAGGTAATAGAGATGGAAGAAGATATGCTTGAGACTAACCATGATACTAAGATTATCTTTGGAAAGGTACAAAGGAAAATGGCAAGTTTAGCACTATCATCCCAAGTCCCATCTACCTCAAGAACTACTGAAGGACGAGGAGTTGGAGGGGGAATTTTCAAGGCCAAGCCCAAAATGTGAGAAATATTCTTGAAGTTGCTCAAGACACTTGACAAAAAATAGAGATTACTCATATGAGCATAACTATTCAACAAATGCAGAATGATATAACCCAACTCAAAAGAAATGAAAATATCATCCTGCCACATCAAGATGTGATAGCTTTGCCACATAATCAAATAGATAGAAATGATAGAAATAAAATAAATGAAGAGCACAGACCAAGAGCACCTAGAGTTCCAAATCCAAATGTTATTGTGCTAGAAGAAATTGCAGAAGAAGTGGATTTTATTCAAGACAATGAGTTATTCAATAAAGAATCAATTAATGATTAAGATCAAATATTAGAATCGGTCTAGAATCAATCCTTCCAAAGAATTATGTCATTCTAGAATCAGTTTTCACAAGTGATGATCAAACAAAGAAGAAATATATGATGGAAGAATCATCTCTCAAGAAAGTGCAAGAAACTCAAAAGATAAACATTGGGACACCTGAAGCAACACAATATATAAATTTGGGTACCGATTGTATTGATGATGAGATCAAAAGGTATACCATCCTTTTTGAAGAATTCAAATATGTTTTTGCCTGAACTTATGATGATTTAAAGGAATATGATAAGTGTAATTTCTGGCCATATTCTATAGGGTATGATACATATTCTTTTGAGCACTTGGAGTTGTTTTATGAAGAATATTTTCAGCCACCCCTATGCTCATATTTTGGTGAACATTCAAGTGTAAAATCAACATTAGAGCACTCCTATGGGGCTGTGATTCACCCAAGGCATCAAGTGTTTCATAGCGGAAATTTTCAGCCATCTTTTTCTTCACCTTGTTCCTAATATGTCATTGGACATACTACTAGGATTTACATTTCTTATGCTAAAATATCTATGGGGAAAAGGTGTTTTCAACTTATGGTTTGTTGTAAGGATTTCCGGTGATATATATAAGGGAAACATGCCCTAAGTTGGGAGCAATTTCTTTTCAAGATCTAAATTTACACCCCATTCTTCATCCACATATTTTTCGATTAACCATGAGGTATTCTTCATATTTCTTGTGATTCCTTCTCAAACCTTTGGCAGTGACATTGTGAAGGAAAGCCAAGGTGGCCATTTCTTGAAGTATGCAGATCAGCCCTATGAGATGCAAGGGTTGCATCATGAAGGCCTTGCTTGGAGCAAGGATGAGCCATCATTGATATATTGCATCCCCATTCAAAGATGGATAGAGAAAGATTATGGATGCACTTGCCAATCTTGGCACGATTTTGTTTCTCTTGCCTTCCCTCATGAGTTGGATTCTATGTTTGGTCATAATGTAATGTTTGTAACAACTCATGATCACTCCGTGCTAGATATATCCTTGTTTTGGTTCATAATTAAATACAAGGGTAGAAAATTTGACGTTGATGAGATGCTAGGGTGGCTTCATTTGTTGTATGATTATACCTGACACTTGATTTTGTGAATGTAGCATTAGGCAGGATAGTATAGGTCATTTTGTGTGTTATCTTTATGCATCTTGATTGTGTTTTCTTACTTACTCACTTTCAATTATTGCCTAACTATATGCATTTATAATTAGTTTCAATTTCAAATTAGTCTTATCTAAAAATATTAAAAAATTAAAAAAAAAATATTATTTATGATTTTGTTGCTTTTCATTTATACTTTTCATCTACCAGGGGGATCCTATATCCCTGCTCATTTTTATTGACATTTTTATGTGAGAATGTAGAATGATATCTTTTAGGTTTGATGCAACGTGTAGGTCTTGGAGCTCTAGAGATTGGTTAGGTTCTCTTGCGCTCTATGGCGAGCACATGTCCGCATGTTGGAGCCAAATGTTTATCCCTGACATCAAGGGTTAACTAGAGTATATTTTTCTCCTATGATCCACATCACATACATCACTTTCGATGATGACATTCAGGATTCTCCATAAACATTTTCCCACATATGCCTCTCACCTTATGCTCAACTCGCTCACATCAAATGATATGGTGCATGACAAAAATGAGGTACCTTGTTTTAAACCTTCATATTAAGTGTCAATGCTCAATGTATTTGACATGAAAATGGTGACCATGGGTTGAATATGATGATGGATCACGATGTTTTGAATTTATACCTTTTTCCTTTTTTCACCCTAGTGGTCATCAACATCTCCTAGTCAAGTGTTGTCACTCTTGGGTAGAATTGTACTATTGGGGGCCTTGATAGGGGTAATGTGTACATATCCCAATCCATACATAACATGCTCCATCTTTCCCATTTTTGTTATCCCTTCTTTTGGGTTTGTTGTCATATATCACCCATAAAGGTTCATGCCTCATAATCCCACAAGAAGGAGTTAGAATGCTCGAGGTTGATGTAGCTTGATATAAAAAATATATGGAAAGAGCAAATGTTAAAATCAAAATACAAAGAAAAACAAGGAAGAAAGAAAAGCAAAGTCAAGAACCAAGAAAAAATAAAGAATCATGAGCTCTACCCCCTCGATAAGAGGCCATCATCCCAAGTCCTATGCAATGAATGCATACCTAACACAAATAACTTAGCAAATGAAAATAAAAAATGAATAAAGGTTGAATGAATAAAGAAAAAAACAAATAGGGGTTCGGAGAGACACAATGCTGAGGAAAGGGCAACTCATTGCCTAAGTGCTCCCTCAGACAAAGAAGCTTACGATGATGACTATCATACATAACCTTTCACGACTATGCCACCACCCATGCAGTAAACCCAAAACCATACCATATGCTATTACACATATTCCTTGGTGGGTTTGTTGGGAAATACTCCTTTTTCTTGGGTATTGACACATCTAATAGGGGTTAATAATGATCCTCCCATACCTAAAATTGGAAAATTGTATAATTGTATGATCTAGTGTGAAGTTTGAAGAGGATGATTAATGTGATCTATCTAATGGAAGAGGATGATTAATGTGATCTATATAATGGATTTTACATTGACACGACTCACTCTCTATGTTGCATTTGACTTGTGTACATGCCTCCAGGTTTGATGGATACATTGGACCACATGAGCCCCTTTTTGGACAATGTACTTCACATGGCTACCCACTTGATTGAGCCTTGGTCCTTTTGGAGGAAAATGAGGGGCTACTAGTACATTTGATGGAGGTTGTACCACTACTTGAGATAGGTTGTTCCACATATTTTGGAGGATGTTGAGCCTTATGATGACATGGCTCCCTTGTTGAGATGCCCTAGCACCCATTGGATATGATTTGACACCTTGATGACGGGACATTCACCTTTACAAGATGGTTTGGCATCTTTTGATGGAACTGCACACCTTTTGGGGCATAATATGAAACTTGATGATGAAACGTTGCAACCCTTAGAGACAACATTTCACTTTTGGAACCCCTCCACTTGATTTGTGAGTGAACCATCCACTTCTTGAGGTCACACTTGCCACATGTGTGAGATGGAGCATGCATTTATGAGGGATGTCTTGTCTCATGAGCACATTTACTTCATTGTTGAGGCATCATTGGAGGTCTCAGTGATCTATCCACTATTGTATCATGGATATCTTGTTTCCTTATCTCTAGGGTTTATAAGAGATAAATACATTATTTTATGTTTTTAGGTCTTTGATGGATGATAAGGGTGCTTGATATCTCATATAGATAAGAGAAGCACTTCTCGTTTGTGAGTCATTATTAGAACTTGTGGAGAACATTACTTGACTACATCTTCTTCTTTAAATTTTCCATGGATGGATAACTAGAGTGACTTCTTGAGGATGATGTCTTGTGGATTGCTTTACAAATTTCATGGATGCTCTTGGATAGGGTTTTGAAGATGAATCAAATTCTTGAGTAAGTGGTCTCACTTTATATTATGTATGTTGTTTATGAATGATTGTAAATGTAATTGCACCTCTCTAGTGGTGGTGGTGCAATCTCTTTATGTTTTTCTTGAACAAGTCCCTTATTCATGGATGTTGGAAGATTACTAGTGGAGTATCTTCACTTGTACTATCTCGGAACTTGTAAGGTACTAGTTGGACTTGTTAGGGTTTTTTAGTGGACAACCCTAACTATCACCCTAGTTCTGCTTACACTTTTTCAAGGGAGTCCTTAGTTGACCCCATATGCCCAAAAAAATAATAAGCACTAGCATTTGCCCATCTGGTGAATCCAAAATTTAAAATTTCACTTTTAATTTTTGTTTTAGGGTAAATCTAGGGTTTTATAATAGCTTACACACATTTTTAGCCATAAAAAACCTAAACTTCTTGGTTTTTTGTGCATATTGTTGACCTAAAAATTTTTTTTACATCCATAAATAGCCTTGTTGATCTTTATTGCTAAACAATTAGGGCTAGACATCTTGGTCTTTTTTGGCTATTATATGCTCTTAAATTTTCAAAAATTGACAAGTTTTATAAACCCTAGTTTTATTCCTTACTTTATCCCTAAATTTCACTTGTTTATAATATCTTTAAGAGGTTGAAGTATATTGTTGTTATAACTTGTTTGCTGCTGTAATTTATTATCTTTTATGCACGTTTTATGACAAACTTTAGTAATGTTTAGATTTGGACTGTTTTGGCATAATTTTTCATTGGATAATCACTTAGTAAGCCCTCTAAAGCAACCCTAAAGTGAACAAACCCTAAATATGAAATTTACTTTGATTAACCACCTAATCTATAACACACATATCGTAATCCATTGGTGGTAATTTGGGTAGTTACATAGATGACCTAGGACTTGACTTATCTTACCTTAGGAACCCTAGGTGATATCATGGAAGTCTCTCTTGTGTTGGACTTGTCCTTCACTAAAATGAAGGAAGTAGTTGTCCAAGTGACAGTAGGAACACTTCTAATGTCCCACTAGTTTTTGTACCTTATGAATGCTTTGCACTAAGGTTAAAATAAAGGAATTTAAATTTTCTCATTATCAAAATAAATTAAAAAATAGTTAAAACAGTTAAAAAAATAAAAACCCACATTTGTTTGGTGCTCTTTATAATACTAGGTGACACTATATTGAGTGCTTCTAGATATTATAAACAAATTGTTGACGAATTTTTATTTAAACAAATATCTTGGACTTGTCATTGCTCTAAGAAAGTATGTATGCACCATTAAAGTGCCTCATTACATATCAAGCACACCAACATGTTTTGTTTAAATTAAACATATTCTTTCACTTTCAAGTGCATTTGTAAATGTCCAATAACACCTCTATTGGTGCTCTTGTATATCATAAGCACACCATGAAGCACAAATAATAAATATGATTCCCTTGTTTTTTTGGTTCTCTTTATAATATTAGATTGCACCATACTTGGTGCTTTTCAATATTATAAATGCACCATTGTGTGCTTTGTATATACAAATATCTCGGGTTTGTCGGTGCTTTGAGAAATGAATGGATGAACCATTAATGATGTCTCCATACATACCATGCGCATCTACAAGCTTTGTTTAAATTAAGCATATTCCTATGATTTTTGGTGCGTTTATAAATATTCAATATCATTGCAATCAATACTCTTGTACATCATAAGCACATCATGGAACACAAAAAACAAGTATGATTCCCCCACTTTGTTGATTTTTTT